>PVJI01000109.1:0-384837 GCA_004026765.1 Micronycteris hirsuta | reverse complement strand
CCAGCAAAGATTTCATTTAGAATGGAAGGGCAGAGAAAGTGCTTTGCAGATAAGGTCAAGTTCAAGAAGTTCATCACCACCCAGCCTTTATTGTATGAAATGTTGAAGGGAGTTATATGAGGTATGGAGGAATATCAACAGGGGAGTGGTAGGGGGAGAGGGTGGGAATGGGGCACAGAACAAGTAGCATAAATGGGAGTAGACAACAGACAAGGGGAGGTTAGAACAGTATAGGAAGTACAGGAGCAGAAGGACTTATGTGTAGGACCTATGGACAAAACTAAAGGGAGGGCAAAGGGGGGTAAGGGGGAGGGGGGAGTGAAGGGGGGAAATGGGGCAACTGTAACAGCATAATCAATAAAATATAGTTAAAAAAAAGATAAACTCTAGGGACACATGGAATTGGGAAATTGTTTTTAAAGCACTGCTTCATGAAACAGTCCTATTTTACATCACCAAAAGATAATTTTCTTAAGTTGATTATGCTTTAATGTATATTGTTAACCAAGCATTTTCTGTGAAAATCTTCAGCCAAGCTCTCTACTAAAAAAGAGGGAGAAGCCACCTGGAGAAGGAGGGAGTCTGACTGATGTGGGGCAGACATGGGAGCCCACGCTGACCGAGGCATACACGCTGCAGACATTGATGGAGGCGATGTAGGGGGCAGATGAGGTGCCAGCCGAACCCCACACTCCTGAGAGAAGGGGTGCTACTAACGACGATCAAGCCCTGCAGCAGGCAGGTGCGCCGGGGAGCTGCCCTCTCGCAGGTGGCCACCTGGCCGAGGAGAGCGCCCTGCCCAGTGAGGCGAGGCTGTCGGAGTCGGCAGCCAGTGAGGGTCTGAGGACCCAGAGTGGGCTGAGCACTGATGCAGAAATACTCTGGAGTCACACGGTCTGGGCTGCCCCCCGCCCCCAGCAGGGTCTAGATTCACAGTGGGCAGCTCCGAGAAACATAAAACTTTAAATGAGAGGACGCCTCTAGGCATTAGCAGAATGCCAGGTGCAAAGCTCGCGATCAGCAAATGTCAGCTTTTCCTCCCTCCTTAAAATAAACACCGTGTGTCGGGTCAACAAGTGTGGTAAAAAATAAAATGAAATTTATAGTGGGCGGTACATTGGGTGGTAGTAGTTCTCAACTGCTGGGTGGTCGCTATGGTAGTCTGGTAGTCTTCTGCCTGTGAGAAATTCTCCGCTCCTTCACCTCCTACAGATTCAGTTCTATGTCAGCAAAGACGCTTTCTCTCCCGCTGTCCCCGGCGGACAGAACTTCCTCGTGCAGAGTGGGTGTTGCCGCACAGAGCTCTGAAACCTCCACTGGGTGTCTTCTGCCCTCCCTGCTCTCCCGTTTTCTCCTGGTTTCTGACTTGGGGTTCTCTTCTGTCTCTTGATTCAGTAGGAAACGCCACCCCAGCTCTTGCCAGCCGAGACATGGGGCCGTAGTGCAAATACACTCTGGCGTTGGCACGCTCACAGCACAAGGGGACCGTGCCCTGTGTACCTGTTATGGCTACACCAGCACCAGTGTGGCACCGCCCGTGGGCCTGGCACTTATGAAGACGGAGACTTGTTAAGGATGAGCTTTTGTTGGGTCCTCACATTTCTACAGAGACATTTTGAATTTTAAATACACATATCCAACTCAAAGGGAAGCGAGTCCCTCACTGACAGCAGCGTTAACCGGGAGGGGTGACTGCACATGCGGCGTCACCCTGAGGTTTCACAGGGACTGGGGGGTCCAGGCCCACCTTATCACAGGAAAGCATCGCTCAGCGGTTGCCCTCCCAGCACCCACCGGTGGAGGCAAGAGCTCTTGCGAGCATCACGGATGGGCCGTGTCCACGAAGTCAGAATGACTGGCTGAGCCTTGGGAACAGAGAAGACAATGGCCATGGCCGTGCCAGCATCGTTACCACTGTGTATTTCATAAAAGACGCTCACAGCCCCTCGGGGTGATGGCCCCCAGAGGAGACAGAGCTGACCGACATGCTCAGGTTGAGGTCACAGGGACATGGTGGTGGCCAACGACCCACCAGCTTCTGTGCTTTTGTGGAATAACTGGCAGCTGGAGTGTGAAAGCGGCAGTACGCTCTGCAAGCCAGGACCAGAGCCTGTGTTCGGGGGAAGAAGGTGGTGTTCAGCTCCTCACAGCGCAGTCTCTGCCCCTGTCCAGGAGGGTCCCGCCGTGTGGGCACCGGGCGAGGACTGCCAACCACTCCCGAGCCTCGCTCTGCCCGAGGGTCAGGGTGTCGGGCAGCCGGGTCACCGTGTCCCCTGCGTTTTTCATTCCAGGGTAACCTGCAGTTACTTTCTTTTACCAGTTTCTTTTGAAATTTGTGTACTTCATAATCATGATACTCTCATCGAGTTTTATAGAGCCGATTTAAAAAAAATTGATAACACTTTGGTTAAATTCATTTTAGATGGAATCTTCATAAGGAAGTTTTCATGTTCATTTTAATTTTAGCCAAAATGAAGAAGGTTTATTGCAAGTAAACATTTGGAAACATTCATGGCATCGATCCCGCAGACTCTCAAATCCCTCCTCATACATACAAGTCACACCCGTCTGGGGCCAGAGGCCTCCCCACCTCAGCCTGGCCCTGCCCCTGAAGCCGGGGGTGGGGTGGGGGCCTTGCAGAGCCCTGGGCTGCCCCGTGACCTGGAAGCAACTGTGACGTCCAGAGCTCAGAAGGAAAGAATTGAGTGAAACCCCCAAAGACTATGTAGGAAAATCCTACAGATTTACTAAATAATGAATTTAGGGACAAGTTAACAACTTCTAGTTCATTTTACACAAGAATGTTTCCCAGTAAAATCAGTGTATATTCACTATAGTTTAAAAGAATATCCACAGATGAGAATCCCGAGAATATTCAATATTTAATATCTTCCACGCTAACCTTTACTTTGGGGTCTACCTCCTGAGGAACCTGATGTGAAATACATGCTTTAAAAAAGGAGACGTATTAATATGCATCAGATTCACTCATTTTTCTTTGAACTGCATGACATCTTATAAAATGTGTTTGAAATTTTAAGAACCTGAAAATCTGTCTCCATAGAAATGAGGATTAAAAGTACTGAAGCTCTGGAGTCACTGGCTTGGGCTCCAGGGGGCAGGCTCCCGCCTCAGAAAAAGCCCCGCCCCCTTCCACCGAAACCGCGCCTGGCTCCTGCACTCACTCCACAGCGCTTGCTTTGTCTTGCAAACTGCAAACATTTTCAGAGCTTGTCTTTCTTTTTCTTTACAATTAGGGTGTGGTTTTTCACTTTACCACGTGCTCAGGCATAATCTGCTTGATGAAGTCATTAAATTCAGAAATTCAAAAACTCCAGATAGAGAGTCTATAGGTGGAACTCTCCTTACATTCTTACAATTAGGTCTTTCCCTTTATTTTTATTGTTGACAGTATTGCAGATGTCTGCACCCCGCATGCCCCTTAGCCCCCACTGCCCCCACCCCCACTGTCACCAGGCTGTTGTCTGTGTCCCTGGGTTATGTGCGTATGTGCATCCACCACTCCCTTCGCCTTCCATCAGTGTCACTTGCCGATCTTCCCCTGCCCACAGCCTGGCACGAGGAGCAGGCAGTGAGATCCGCTCTCCAGCTGCGCTGAAGCCAGGCACCCACGAATGCGCTGCACCCTCTGTGCTTCTCTTCATGTCGGAACCACCCTCTTCTTCTCAACATGCCTTTTGAGCAATGGGAAAAATTTCTCCAAGATCACATGTCTTTGATCAGATTTTGACTTTACTCAGCAGAGGTGAACTACCTCTGTAATTATAAGCAAGCGATTTGTGTATTATATAGTAGACACATATGAGCAGAATGAAATTTAAAGGTTAGGGATTTTTACCTAACACAAAGTCTTTGGAGGGGAATCCTAAGTACTTTGGAAAAAAACCAAGAGGAAAGAGAACAATGGCTGACATTGCGACTTCTCTTTTTCTCCCTAAGCTCAGGATGGAGGAGAACCCGGGCAGAGTCTGTCTGCGTCAGTGTCTTGAACACACGCAGCGCAGTCTGCTGCGGAGGGCAGGACACCGGGTGCACGGCCTCTTTCGCCAGTTCTGGCTCTGTCAGTCACCATCTGTGTGGCCTTGGGCAACTTACGAAGTTTCTTGAGCCTTGGGTTTGTCTTCCTAAAAATGGGGAGGATGACGATAAAAATAGTAGCTGCCTCAGAGAATTTTTCTGCGTGTTCACTGAGTTGGCATGCAAAGCCCTTGGTGAGCGCGGCAGCCCCGCAGGTGAGAGGCGCGCGGCCAGCAGGAGTCGCGGTGGCGCGCTCTCCGCCTCTCGCCTGACAACCGCGTGTGGCTCCCTGGATTTCGTCTCCAAAGCCCGGCCAGGAGGAAGTCTTCACTTTGGGGTAATTGGCACTTTAGACGTTGGTCTCCAGGTACAAGGGACAGAAACCAATCAATTTTTCCTGACAGCCTCGGAGAGAAACCAACGGGAAAGGTAAGTGGCTGCGGTATTAGCACTTCAGGAACTCGATTGGAAGCCGTTTCTGTATCGCACCTGATTTATGTGCACCTGCTCCAGCGCTGGCAGCTGGAAAAGTCCCATATGCCAGGGACTCAGCTCCTTGGGCTGGGGGTGGAGGGGCACCTGCATCCCGACGCGGAACGCCTGCCGTCTGAGCTCTGCCCCTTCCAGCATCAGTGGGTCCTTCCTACCTCCACGGACATGGTCCTCACCCTGTTCTCGGCCACCGCCGGGAGCTCAGAGGTATTTTCCTGGTGAGCATGAGTGCCGATGATAACAAAATGTAAGCACATCTTTGTAGAGGCTGTGGCATTTCAAATAGTTAGATGACTTTGGATTTTTGAAAAACACTTTCACAATCTTCAGGATAGAGCATCCGGGGGTACTTCAGCAACGCTGTGACTTCTTGTCCTTTTGCCGGAGTGGGGCCCAGCCACCAGCAGCAGCAAAGCAGAAAGCACGAGAGGCTTCATCAAAGGGAACCGAAGATTGAATCCTGCCGCTGGAAATGTTGGGGCCCACACAGAGCCCGGGGAGGGGGCGGGGAGGGGGGCAGGGGCAGGGTTCAGGGACTGGCTGAGTCCTCAGCACTGGGCCTGGTCACCAAGCTCATTACAGTCTAGTGAGGTTAGCTCCTCTTTCTCTGTGAGAGCCAGTGAGAACGGAGTGACAAAAATTTTCTCTAGTTACTTTGAAAATTGATACTTTATGCCCTTTTAAGGAGCTTGATGCTGTGCTTTAGAGTGGAACAAAGGCCACTGGATCTCTCTGGTTACAGCGTCCCCATGATCGCCGGTGCACACAGGCCACGGGTGTCCCCGGCACTGCGTTCTGTCACCATGGCTGGCTGTCATATGCTGGCTGCATTGACACCTGTGTCTATTTGCTTCCAGGTACCTACTTGGTGCCACTCTTGGTTTTAGTTGCCACCACTTAAAATGTCATTTTTTTGGTCTGTGTTTTCTCTGACCCAGTGCAGACGCTGGCTGGGATTGCCCTTGCAGGGAAGCAGCGGTGTGCCTGCGCCCACTTAGGGCTGGGCCGGAGGTTGAAGTGACATAATGAGGTAGAGCAGCGGGCGAAAAACATACACACGTATTCACTGCGAGTTTTACACGACACGGGAGCCTTCATGAGGGGTGAGGGGGCAAGGAAGTGGCAGAACCTCTGTGCACCACAGTCGGCTGGACAGAGGGGCGGTGTGGGAAAGGAATGCTGCAGGGCGGCTGAAGAAAGGGGAGAGCGGCTCGAACAAGGACTGTCGGCACGGAGTTCTCTCAGTCCGAGCTGAGCCTCAGGGACGAGAAAAGTGCTCCTTCCTCGACCCTCTCAGTTGCGCGTGGAATCTGAGGAGCAGGGGAGAACAGAAACAATCGGCTGAGTGACGGACTGCTGGCTGGCAGAGGTGTGAGCGGGCGGGGACGTGGGTGCAGGGGTCCGACCGGCACACTTTAGTTATGAGCTAAGTGTTACGAGGGTGTGACACAGCGTGGAGACTATGGTGGGTAACACGGGGTGCACATTTGAAAGTGGCCAAACAGGTAAGTCTTGAAAGTTCTCATGCCAAGGAAAAGTTCTGTGCGGTGACGCATGCTGGCTAGACGTGCCGTGGCGACCATCTGGCTGCGCGTGCAAACACTGAGTCGTGATGTCCTACACCCGACACCAGCAAAATGTTGTACGCCACCTAAACCTCAGTAAATGTCCCTTTCTCCTGGTCGATGGGAGACTTGCTCACATGGGTATTTCATCTTCTGTTTGCTGCTTTTAAGTGTGTGTAACTCAAAATAGTTAATACAGCAGAGCGTCGGATTTGGGGGTGGCGTCTTCTGAATTCCTTCAGAGGTCAGAGTGTGAACACCTGGTAAAGAGGGACTGAATTGGTTGTTAAAAGTAGCCCCCCATTTATGGTCAGTGTGCTTGTAGTGACTACATACAAATTCAAATCCAGTCTTTCCCTTATGGCCCTCCGTTCTAGACTACCCAGAACATTGATTTTTAAAAATAAAATGTAAATTACCGTATTCTGCTGTGTATAATGCACACTTTCTTTGCCCAAAGTTTTGAGGGAAAAATAAGGATGCGCATGATACATGGGTAGTACTAATTCCATATCTATACAAATGTTTTTAATTCTTTGATTTATGCTTATGCATTAAATGTGTAACTCGAGAAAGCAATAATGATGTCTGTATGCAAAATAATACCATGAAATATGATAATAGGTTTTGTTCCTAAATATAAACAAATAAAACTTGAATTAAAAAATTAAGATGGAAGATTTCTTTTCCTGAAAGTTTAGGCCAAAAATGTGGGTGCGCGTTATGCACAGGAGTGCATTATAAATGGGAGTGCATTATACATGGGAGTGCATTCTACATGGGAGTGCATTCTACACGGGAGTGCATTCTACACGGGAGTGCATTCTACACAGGAGTGCATTATGCACAGGAGTGCATTCTACACGGGAGTGCATTATGCACAGGAGTGCATTATGCACAGGAGTGCATTCTACATGGAAGTGCATTCTACACGGGAGTGCATTATACATGGGAGTGCATTCTACACGGGAGTGCATTCTACATGGGAGTGCATTTTCCACAGCAAAACATGGTAGTAGAGATGCATAGTGGAAGAATTCTCCAATTTGTAAGAAAAAAAGATTTATAAGAATATCTTTAAATATTGAAATTCTTTTATGAACTTAATTTAAACATGGCTTTGAAACAGGAATCTATGTTTTAAATGTTGTAAACCCCTGAAGCAAGGTATGATTGGCAAGCAAAATGAAGCACGACACTCATTTCTTGTGCACAGGTTCGTAGGCGTGGAGGTAAAGCCATTGACTGCCAACCACTGCAGCCTGGGCCACGGACAAGTCCATCACCCCACAGTCTCCTCCCCCTCGCTGCTCGTTGTCCTGACTGGTTCTGTGGGCGGGACACTTGGTACCGTACAAGACAGGACTGTTGACCTCGCGCGCCAGGCGGCAGGTGGCCCAGCGGACTGTTACCCAGTTCACCGGAAGCACGACGCCCTTGACGAGTACCTCACCTCCTGTAGCGCTTAGCACCTCATGAATGAGAAAGGAACTCTCATTTTTGTTTTTCCTTCTCTATAAAATCTCCATTAAATAAATATATGTTTCATAGTTAAAGTGGCCGATTGGGTCAAATTGCTTCTATCCTTCTGAGAATGAGTGAGAATTAATGACCAATTTACAGGCTTCCTTACAATTGCTTGACATAGGGAGAAAATGTTAGTTTTGAAATAAATCTTTCAGTATCTCTAAGAACAGAGGTAATGCACTCAAATCTGGTCTGGCGGACAGATTCAACTCTCCATTTTCACAAGAGCAAGTCTCTAATTGTTTCTTGAGAAACTCAGCAATGTGTGGCACAATTGTCCCCAGGCAGACCCTTTGTGGAGCGAAGTCTGTGGCAGAGTCAGAGCCGGGGGGACAGACTGGGAGTAACAGAAGTGACTCCACTCATAGACAAAGCCCAGGCGCCATGGCCGTGAGCCCAGGAGCCCAGGAGCCCAGGGGACAGTGATTCTCCCACAAACAAGCACCACCTGCGTCATTTCAGGAACCTGTCCAGAAAACTTGACCTAAGCACCATCCAATGGAATTTGTTTATCATCTATAACTATTAGATATATTTTTGCTTTATTTTCTATAACTTAGTACATGTTGAAAAATTACGCTTTTTAAAACCTTCACTTAGCCCGGCTGGTGTAGCTCAGCGGATTGAGCACGGGCTGGGAACCAGAGGGTCCCGGTTCGATTCCCAGTCAGGGCACATGCCTGGGTTTCAGGCCAGGTCCCCAGTGAGGGCCATGTGAGAGGCAACTATACATTGCTCTTTCTCCCTCCTTTCTCCTCTCTCTGAAAATAAATAAATAAAATCTTAAAAAACAACAACAACAACAACAAAAAACTTCACTCAACTCACTCCAGCAGAATACTCAATAAATCTCCTCGTTGTTGAAATACAATGTTATAAAATCTTTCATGGGCTTTTCAACAGTGTTTCTCAGTCACTGCTGTAGAGGATTGCGAATAAGAAATTAAAATATATATTCATAAATGACCGAATAATGAAGAAAAATGAAATGTTCTCAAAACACACTCCAGGAAGGACACACAAATCAGTCCCCCCTCCAAATATTCCAGTGTTCATTTTCTTAGAGAGCCTGAGTAATTACCAAAATCAGGAAATTGATAAAAGGTCGATTTTCACTCCTCACCTGCCAGGGCGCTTGCTGAGTTCATTCTCTCCTTTCTGTCGAAGCATGACAGTGGAGGAGGCAGGCCGTGACCGAGCGGTGAGACGTTTGCATCTCCCACGGCTTCCCCCGAGGGGTGCGCTCATCCGCACTGTGACTTTCCACGGGTCCCGGGTCTGGCCCTGCGGCTGTCAGCGTGATGGATGAGGCCTGTGTCTGCGAATGTGAGGGCTCGGGTCCCTGGGGGGTTGGACAAAAGAGCAACGAAAAGTTTTGTGAAATGTATTGGTCAATATCCTGCTGGGTCAAAAAGCACCTACTAGAAATGAAGGAATTTTTGGCAGAAAAGTCTCCCTTCTGGACTGTTTGCTGGTGAGTCTCATTGACTCTTTCACATGCTCAGTCTCAGCCACCTGGGCGTCAGACGGAGTGCCTACCCCAGAGCCCTGCGGGCTGACCTCTGACCCACTGCAAAGGTGGGCTCACTCCCTCACAACGCAGGTCCTCCTGGACACCGGTCCCTTACACTCTTGTGTCCATGTCCCTGGCTGTGTGTGGCTTACATCTGCAGACAAGGCACAACTTTTCTCTAGTGATGCTCCCACATCCCACTCTGTGCAATTGGAACAGCGGACAATGCTACCAGACAGACCGGCTCCCTTCCTGCCTGCTGTTTACCAGCCTCACCTTTGCTTTCATCTCTCACTATGCTGAGGCAAAGCACGGCTCCCACAGGTGCTACGGGGGTTTTAAGGCACCAAGTCATTAGACAGATAGATAGTAGGGGCTTAAGAACATTTAAATGATTCGCCTTCCCATTCCTTTCAGCTGAAGGCATAGTAAGTTTGATGAAAACTACCAATGATTAGATAAAAAAATAGTTGTTGATGTAGAATGCTGTAGTCTTTAAAACTGTAGCTGCCCCACGATTTACTCAAATTGTTGGTTATTTGCCTAGTTCACATAAAAAAGAGTTGGAAGGCTAAGAACCAAATACAAGTTTCAAGAAGAAATAAAAACAGGTTTATAATAGTCTCAGTGACAAATTTAATAATTGAAACTTTAAATTTTAATGATTACAAGTAAGTAAATAATTATACTTAACCTTCGCTTCATCGAAATCCACTGGACTGGATTCTCACGTTAGCTATTAAAACATGTCACAGTTATGCGCAAATAGAACACTTACAAGTCTATAAACGTGTGATCCATGTGCTTTTTCTAGGGGCCTCTTAGCGTGTTCAGCTGCTTTCACTGTTTGGGTCAGGGATGGCTAGAACATAAGCTCACGGAGGACAGGGATGTTTGTCTGCTCGCTGATGCAGCCAAATCTCCCGGAACGGTTTCAACACAGAAGTAGGGTTTCAGAGAACATTTTTAAATGAACAGACGAATGAGCAACCCAGAGGACACCCAGCAACAATCAGTCCATTGAAACCCAAATCCACCCTAAAGAGGTGGATGCTATTATTAATAAGAGGGCAGAGTCTCAAGAGTTAAATTAACTCCACAAAGTCCCACAGCCTGTAAGTGGTGCAGTCACAGTGAAGTCCCAGCCGCTGCCTCAGCTCCTAACCTTACTCTGCGTGCATTGTTTCGTGCTTAAGGTTTCAGGTGAGTACAATTTAATTTGGGGGGATAGTAGACTGTGTCTCTGGCATTAATACAAAACAGTAATAAGAAATATTTCTGATGAAGGTATCTTGAAAAGAATGCAAAAAATATGGCCATGTTTGACAATTAGTTGATCCGGATATTATCAACACAGTACTATTTATAAAATATCATGCTTTAGAGAACATTAAATAAAAAGTGAAGATAATAATATTAGCAGTTATCAGTATCAAAGTCTGCCTGGAAGTGCCTGTGCCCAAAATCCCTAGTAATTGTCCTGACTTTTTACTGTTTTTAATAAAACTATTTTCTACTTTTAAATACATAGCCAGAAGCTCGTTTTCATTTCCATGTACTCTTTGACTTCCCAAACTTTAAAATATTTATTTTCTTCCATAATGATAAAGATACGTTTTACTTGGCTTTGAGAGCCGTGACAGGAAGGAGGAAGTGAGCGCAGCAATAAGCTGTCTTACCTTCATTTTTATGATGGACCTTTCCTTTGGCTACATTTGTGGTTGTATTAGATACATTATACATTTATAAGCAAGTGTTACCAAACCAGAAGATTATGACAATTTGGTCTATTTTTAAAAAAATACTCACCCGATGATATGTGTATTTATTTGAGAAAGAGAGAGAGAAACATTGATGTGAGGGAGAAACCTTGATCGGCTGCCTGTCAGTCGGGGACGAAAACCCCAACTTTTTGGTGTACGGGATGATGCTCCAAACAACTGAGCCACCTGGCCAGTGCTAGCTTCTCTTTTTAGGATAGAAAACATTTTAGGTAGTTCAAAGCAAAGACTCTGTTGTCTAGATTAGAAACCAGCTTATACACAGTCCCCAGAAAGGGCTTTTTATGTATCCATTTCCCTGTCCCCTGTCCTGCTGATGTGTGGACTACCTCCGAGGGGGCCATCTCTAAGGCAGAGCTGGAGAGCTGCTGCAGTCTCCTTTACCGAAAGGTCATTACTAGTCTTTTAATTATTTCAATCATTCCCAAATATGCACATTATTTGTCCATGCATTTTCCAGCCTGCGTGTTCAGTGCTACTATTGGCCTGGAATCATGCTGGGTTCCAGAGACATTCAGTGAGAATGAGACATACCCCTTCCGAAGGCCACCCAGCGTCTCGGGGGGATCCCAGGGTGGGAACCGAGAGTGTTAGAGGAGCTCCAGGCAGCACAGCTGAGGTCCTGGCCCCGCTCCTCAGTCTGACTTCTGACACCCGCCTTCATCCGGAGGAAACAGGCAGGGTGTGCTGCAACCTCATCCTAAAGTCGAATGATAAAACGTGCTGATATCCGCGCTGTCCAGCTTGTTCGTCACCTTGTTTCAGTTTGATCTGTTCTGATGGCTCCGGAAATTCCTCTACAGTTACTTTTGCTCAAGCTAATCATTCATTATCTTCATGTTATAATCTCCAAAGGAGCTTTCATTATTTTGTTTTAGATTTTAATTTTTTAAAGCATTTGTGGGTTCACAGCAGAACTAAAGAGAAGGTTCAGAGATTGCTCAGGTATCTCCTGTCCCCACAAATGCACAGTCCCCCCCCATCACCAACATCCCCACTGGGAGGCACCTTTGTCACGACTGATGAGCCTGTAAGAACATGTCATAGTCCCTCCGAGACTGTCCTTACGTTGTGGCTACCCTTGTTGTACATTCCGTGGGTTTGGACAGGTGTATGATGACACATCTCCATCATCACAGCATCTGGCAGCGTAGTTTCACTGACTTAAAAATCCTCTGTGCACATTCTGTTTATCCCCCCAAATGTAAAAGAAAAACATTTCCTTAAAATGTTTAATTAAAGTTAAAGACATACCAGTTTTTCATGGAATCAAACAGATAAATACCCATTTATAACAAGAACACGTATGTTCTGTTAACACACACTGAGCAGTGTTCTTTCCAAGTGCACATTAAGCACATGGCGGCCAATCAGGAGCCAGCAAGGACATGCCCACGTGGCACCTGAGTGTGTGAGTGTGCTTATGTGTGTGCACACGCACTCTCACAAAAATGTTTTAACTCTTCAAATAGTTTGTTTTGGAAAGATATTATCCCCTTGTGAAATTATAGAAAATATTAAACATTCTAAGTGCTAGTAAATTATCTTTTCTTCAGAAACAGACATTAAAAAAATTAAAATGGAGGGGCTGAGATGCCTTCTGTGGGGGAGGGGCTAACCTAAGACGAAACCCCTACAGGGGAGAAAGTCACTCAGCGTGGACAGCTGTCCCTCGGAGGGCCAGGCCGATGAGCAATGCAAATGAAGCAAGCTCATTTTCACACGCCTCAGTACCTGTGGCAGATCTGACAGAGCTGCTGTGGACGGTCCATCGCAAAACAATGTAGGATCCAGTTTGAAACACAGTTTATAATCCTGGTTTAATGGCTTTCAGTGCCCCCAGCGCACAGCACATGGAATGATGACAGTGTGCCCCATCTCTGGGTGATCAATAAAGCCGCTTCCTAAAATTAGCAAGGTGCCAGGGATGCCTCAGCAGCTGGGCCAGGCCATGGGCCACGCCCGCGGAATCCCAAGTCTGTTCTAACCTGCCTCTCACTGTTTCCACACGCAAGGTCTGCTCGTCATCTACCTTGTCAGCGCCAGAGTCAGCTGAGCGGTCAGATCCAAGGGTCACCTTTAACACTACATAAGTAGACCAAAAAACGTGGATCAAACCTTAACAGAAATGCATCAAAATGCAGTGGTAAAAATATGAAAACACTCATGTATAAAGTTAAGATGACAATCACAACATTCTGTAATGACAGATTTTTAAAAGAGGTTGAATCAATTACTGAAATTGGAAAAATATAGGAGAATAATAATCCCGAGTAGCTGTATTTGTTGAAGGCACTAATCCTTAATTTATTATGAAATCTGATGCCTGCAATTTAAAAATGAAAGGATAGACAAAATTCTGACTTTGGAATTAAATTTCAATTCCTGTTAGAATTTCAGGAATGTGTCATATGCACATTTACAAATAATATTATGAATATTTCTTAGTTAATTTAAACTTTTAAAAATGTAACCTTCTATCACTTCTGTAAAAAGATGAGGCACCATTGGTTGCATTGCATTTGGATACATGGATGCATGTAGATTTCTGACTGCGTGAAAGCTTTCTCACGTGCTCTCATTATTTTAGAATTTATATAGTAAAGATGGAGTAGAGTTCAACTTTTATTTTTATATACACTAAGTTTTTATGAAATTACTACATTTGGGTGGACTTCCAGTTTTAATGAACCTAAGGAAAACTCCACATATCCTTTGAAGTATAGTCATTTTAACACTCACTGAGTGTCATGAAAATAGATACCTCAATTAACTCCTCGCCTTTGCAGACACCCATGACTCCTCAGTTAATCCATGATTTCTCTTGACTAGAATTATAATTACTAAGATCAACTTACTATTTGTTTTTGTCAGCTTGAGCTTCGGTAACAAATCACCACACACAGGGTGGTTTTTTGAGCGGCAGAAGTTTATTCCTCCTCGTTCGGGAGGCTGGCTGTCCCCCATCAGGGTCTCCTCCTGGTCACGTCCTCATGCAGCCTTTCAAAAGCAGGGAGCACCTCTGTCTCTCCTCATTCAATGAGGGCGCTAACCCTCCATCGGGGTTCACCTGTGCGACCCAATCTACTCCTGATCGCCTCCCAAAGGCTCCACCTGGAAACACCACTTCAGGGGTTATTTGGTTTCAACAAGTGAGTGTGGAGGGGACGCAAACATCCAGTCCAAATCAGCATTAGGTAACTGTCACAGTGACTTTCTGGCGACTGTGTGTGTGGGTGTGGCTGTGTGCTGATAGACTCTGACGTAATCTTCGTTTTTCTGCATCCGATTGAATGCTAACTGAATAAACACAGGACCACCTGCTTTGTGTCTGCTGGAGGTCTAGCACAGGTTTCTAAAGTAATTCTCAAACAGAAGTGAAGGGAAATGCGTGTCCCTGAATCACTGATTCCCTGCCAAATGCCTTGCCCTGCTGTGCATGTGATCTTTTACAATGGTTTGCCGAACACTTGTTATTCTAGGGTTGGCCAAAAAGTTCGTTCGTTCTTTCCGTTTGAGGCTCCAGTAGTGCTTAGCTGACTTTAACTTCATTCAAAACAAAGTTGTTAGATTGTACGTGACAGCTGTCACATCAGCGCACATTTAAAAAACAACTTATCAATATTGATGAGTTTTTGTGTAGCTATTTTCATACTAAGGATGGAAGAAAATATGCAACATTTTCAGCATATTATGCTTTATTATTCCGAGAAAGATAAAAACACAAATGAAACACAAAAAAAGATCTGTGCAGTGTATGGAGAAGGTGCTGTGACTGATGGAACATGTCCGAAGTGGTTTGCTAAGGTTCGTGCTGGAGATTTCCCGCTGGATGATGCTCCATGGTCGGGCGGACCAGGTGAAGTTGATAGCGATCAAACGTAGACATTAACTGAGAACAATCAACGTTCTACTGTGCAGGAGAGAGCCGACATACTCAAAGCATCCAAATCAATAAAGTTACCGGTGAAATGAAAAACGTGTCTTTTATTTTACAGAAAAACTAAATGGACCTTTTGGCCAGCCCAACAGAAGATAACCTTTCGCATGTCATGGTCTTGTGCTGGTTTCTGTTATTCACCTCACGTCCCAGATGGAGACGCCGAGGCACACGCATCAGCAGCGAAGCTCCCAAGGAAGCCCAGCCAGTCAGTCACCAAAGCCAAGATGCAAAGCTGGCCCTTCTTCCCCGTGTCTGAGAGCTGGCTGAGTGTATCCTGGAAACTACAGGTGGCTCAGGCCTATGAACTGGCAGTGGGGATTTTTTACCACCAACAAATGACCTGAGTGGAGGGGGTGAAGCTAAGCATTGGAGGGCAGGTCTCTGGGCCTCCTTGTCCCTGCAGCTGAAAATCATCGCTGGGACTCCGCTCCTTTCTCCTTTTTTCTCCCCAAACTCCTTTCACTTGCTACTGTTTAAAAAATCTGGTAGCTGGCAGAAATCCACTCGCTTTATATGTAATTATAGTTCAGAAAAGTAAATGTAGGGAGCATGCAGCTCACCTTTGTACCCTTTTGATTATTAGCTCAGACAAAACCTACCGTTTAACTAAGTTGGGATAGCACGGGAATTTGAGTCCCTCTAACACTTTGCAGGTGAAGTTTTGAGGTGATTTTGTAAGTAGAAGACCAGCAATTGTATTTCAAGTAAAATCATGTGTAATAGCCAACTTGAATTTTGTCTCAAGTTTTAATCCAACAAATACTCGCACGACACTGCTATTTGGCAAATGACAGATTAATTTGAATCACAATAAAAACATTTATGTGTCTCAGGCAATGACCAAGACTAAACGCCAGGAGTAAACAAAGTATTGTTACTGTTTATATTCAATGCTAAGTTGGCACTCTCTGATAGTTTGTCACTGCTAACATTTGAAATGTATCCCTGCTCTTGTGAAGTTTACTCACGTCCCAGATGACTGGATTTTGGAATAGTGCCCATGAAATGCAAACTGGTGTGAGCAGAAGCCCAAGCCACTGCAGCAGGCTGAGAAACTTTATCAAGGATCAGGTGGCATTTTCCATGTAATGTCCAGCCACCACGGCCCTGTGTGCCGGAACTGGCCACTCCTGGGCGCTGAGAAGACAGGCTCCTTACCTGGCACTTCGTGGGGCCCTTTACTTAAACAATGCAGGCTAGAGATGGTCAACCAGGAGTTCCCTCTGCAATACAGTGGAAACTTAACCCCCTTCTTCTCGTTCTTCTCCCTGACACACTGCCCCTAACGGTGCAAGACGAGGTGAACTAGCCTCATTGAAACATTTGCTTTTTCACTTCACTGAAGGCGATGAAGTCTCTGAACGCCAATCGGCTTGCCAGAGGGACCAGAAAGGTGCCATGCCCACGGATAACCCTATACAGGGTGGGCCAAAGGAGGTCACAGTTGTTCATATGGAAAATAATAAATAATTAATAGGTAATAATACAGGAATAAACACAGTTTTGCGTACTCACAACTGTAAGCCTACTCTGGTCTCTCCCTGTGTATTGTGATATCTGGCTTCCATAATGTCTGCTGCAATAGTAAAATGGCATTTCGGTAACCTGAGTGAGTACTGAGTTGTCATTCTTTTCAGGTTTTAAAAATGCACCAACTCTTCGGCCGGCCCTTGCTCGAGAGATACGTGAGGAGGGATGACAAAGGTGGATGCGTGACCTCTAACTCGTGTTACTGGCATGAGCTGCTTGTAGGGCATCTCCGGTATCGCTAGTCTTCCCCCTGTCCTATGGGGCAGCGCTCTGACCGCCCCGCTCAGCCTCATTAGCTCCCTCCCCGAGGGCCTGCCCTCAGGGACACAGCCCAGTCCACGGAGACGGTGCCGAGTCTTGTCCTACCACATCGAAACACGGATCCTGGCACCCCACTAGTCGCCCATTAACCTGCAGAAACGTGAGCTGATCTTGGCTAATTTCACACCATTATCTTCTAAACTCTCTATCTACTCTCGTTTCTTTTCTTTTCTTTTTTTAATACATTGCAAACTTAAAAAAAAAAATACATTTGTGGTCCTGGGTAACAGCACTGTTCCCAAAGCACATAGGACTGACTTTTCCTGTGTTGGGACTGATCTTCCTGGTTAGGGACCTGGTGGATGGGATTTTATGAGCTATAGTGGCTAAAATTTAACAGATGAAGAGAGGGGGCTGTAAGTTCAAAGCCCATGACCAGGACACCCCTAGTAAGGGAAAGGGATTCGGAGCTAATACATGCCCGATGGATTAAGGCGCCCTGAGCGCGGTTGCTGCAGCTGAGTTAGCAGGTGAGGTAATACTGAGCAGCTGGGCGACCTTTGGCCTCTCTCCCAATCCCGCTCCCGCAGGTGCCGTCTGCATCCTGTCCCAGTAAGGCTTTGTCGGGAGCACTTCCAGAGGTGAAAGCCTGTTCCACTGATGAAATTCATTCTGGAACTGAGAATGAGTTTCTGGATAAACAAAATGTAATGAAAACACACTGGTGCTGGTAGACTGGTCTTTGGGGTTGTTGTTTGTTTTGCTAAATTTAGTGCATTCAGTTACCCCATCCGGGACCTGTGCAGAAAATATTTAACAAGACTGCATTCCATTTACAATGGAAAAATATTCTACATGAGCTATGTCAGCTACAAAAGAAATACGCACTGATTTCCTGGGCAGCGACAGAGCCAAGTGGCACAGGTTCTGGCACGTTGCGGATGGCTCTCCTCCATCTGGGCAGGACCAGGCGCCCGTCTCAACCCAGCAAAGCGCCCAGGTGGTCCCGGGCTCTCTCCCCACGGAGACGTGGGGCCTCCAGAGGGCGGATGGTGTTAAAGGGCAATTGACGACTTTTTACAAGCTCAAGTTCGTCACATGGTGTACGGAGAAAGGTTTTCCTCCAAGAATTTTTGCCGAGGAAAATTTGATTTTTACTTTGTTGTTGTTACAGCTCTTGCAATTCTATTGTAAGGGGAGTTCTAGGGGCGCGCCTTTGAGATGCCAGCTGGTCCAATACGGCCTGTACCGACTGGTGGAAATCCAGCCCGGGATAATGAGAATCTGCTTAGGCTGTCCGTGACTTCGATGCCACAGCACTGGGCTGGCTGGAAAGTCTGTTTGGCTTTTCCCATAAAATAAAAGACACTTTTTTTATTTTCAGCAATGTCTTCATTGATTTGGATATTTTGAGTACATGACTATCTCCTGTGTGGTAGAACGCTGATTGCTCTCAGTTAAGTTCTCCATTTGATCGCCGTCAGCTTCGGCTGGTCTACCTGACCATGGAGCATCGTCCAGTGAGAAATCTGCAGCACGAAACTTCACCAACCACTTCTGACTCATTCAATCAGTCACAGCACCTTCTCCGTGCCCTGCACTGATCTTTTTTTTGCGTTTCAGTTGTGTTTTTACCTTTCTTATTTATTTATTTATTTACTTACTTATTTATTTTTAATTATTTTATTGTTGTTCAATTGCAGTTGTTTTTACCTTTCTTGAAATAATAAAGCATATTATGCCAAAAATGGTACTTACCTTCTATCTTAAATATTAAAATGGCTACCCCAAAATTCACCAATTTGGATTTTTTTAAAAATGCACACTGACGTGACAGCTGTCACAATACAATCTAACAGAATCGTTTTGCATGAAGTGAAAGACAGCGAAGCGCTGCGAGAGCGGAGAAACCCAGCAGACCTATTGGCCAGGCCCTTCGGTACAGTAAGCACACCGGCTGTGGCCTTTCCCTTGAGAAGCAGGGGCTGCTTTCCCAACTCTGACAGATTTTGAGATTGTACCAAATGTACATTTGTTTATAGAAAATTTTCTTTCACAGCTGAAAATGAAACTATCAATTTTCTATTTCAATTCCAAAATCAGTTTTTGATTGTTGAAAAAAACAGAACTGATCAGCTAAAATAACTTCATGTTTGCCACTGATAACAACCTGAAATATAAAGTGCTTCATCAATTGAAAACCATATAAAACAGAAAAAAACATTTTTGTTCTGAGTAAAAGAAAAATTAAACGCTTATTGTAAGTCGGGCAGAGCGGTGCTCGCCTGCGGATGTGGGAGCTGAGCGGGTTTGCTTCCTGCTCTGACCGGCAGGGGGCCCTCAGCACCGAGCCCAGCGCTGCCCACTCCGTGCCCCTCCCGTGGTTAAGGCATCGGATCTAATTAAGTTCTCGCGTCAAAATGAATATTAGTAACGCAAGATTGAGTTGTGGTCAACAGGGAAAATAAATCGCTAGAAGACACACTGGTTAATTTAATAGGTAAAATGAAAAAAGTGGATTGCAAGTTTGTTGATGATGAAATTGCAGAGGAAAACCTTCTGGCTCTCAAGAAAGACAGTCCTTTAAAACTGACTAGAGGCTTTTTTAAAGGTCCTACATTTCCAGGAGATGGGGAAAAATTTACAGGTAAAAACGGTCTAAGAAAAGGGAGGTAGGGGCAGTGGAGTCAGGAGGGACTGTCTAAAATCTGGCCAAGCTGAGGCGAACAAGAAGCCAGTTCTGGCCAGCGTGTGATGGGGGTATTATTTTCTTTGTAGGAAAGTACAATAATGATGCAGTGTTGTTTTTGGCTTTTGCTTTTATTTTTGGATGGCCCACTTTAAAAAATTTCAGTGAAAATATCATAGATCAAAATTTCCATACAGAATTTAGTCTATGGGATAAAATACTATGCAGAAGATCCTTGGGGTTTTCATGACCTTGCAGTTCCAAAGTAACAAAATGTTACTAAGTACTATGTGATATCTAATCCTGAAAATACCACAGAATCGCCCGCTTCCCAGTGTGCAGAACTGTTCAAATGTAATTTCTACTTGTATGTAATGGGCGGGAGAATCACAAATGATTATGAGACTGAATGTAAATATATTCCTTTAAGCTATAATTTTGAGAAGAGATAATCTAGTTTTTCAAAACACTGTAATATAACAAATACCACATATTATGCAACAACAAAATAGATACCTAATAAATCCATGGATATCATCTTCTGGAAGCAGGAAGAAGAGCAAAAGTAGCAAAGAAGATACTCCTTTTATGTTGATGTGAGAGGATCGGCAACCGTCAGTCAGCTTCTCTGAGCCAAAGTCCTATCCTCTCCCTAAACTGTGGAGCTGAACAGTCTTTAGAATTAACTTTTCTTAAGGTTAGCTTCCATGTTACCTACTTGGGAGAGATAGTTCTCTTTAGGAAACTTAAAATGCAATTCCAATAGCAATTTCAAATCCCTGATGCGGTTGGGGGCGTGTGTGACAGAAATATTGGCAACTCAGGATCAGGATTATCTCGCTAAGATCCTAGGTCATCCTCTCTTCGATTGCTGAGAAGACAGGATTACGTGAATCAGATAATTGTATGAAAGGCATTTCTGAACTAAGTGGAAGAGTTGAAGTAAAGATTTTCAGAACTTTCCACCCAACTTCAGAGTCTGATTGCAATGAAAAGCACAGAAGTTTCTTTAACAAAGAAAAGACTTCTAGTTTCCACTTGGAATGTAACCGTTGAAAAAGGCATTGCTCTCCCTGTGATACCAAAAACAAAAGTCAGACTGTCTCCAAATGCACAGACTTTAAACCCAGCCGAGAGCTGATGGCACACTGCAGCCAACTCACCCAGAATGGGAAGCAAAACCGGTGTGCGCCGGCCAAGACAGGCCGGGAATACTCGCGTATCTGGGACCCGTAAGAAGAACTGACCAAAAATCGTTCATGAACTGGTGAAGGCAAGTGTGGGCCAGCAAGGAAATCCAGCAGCTCTGGTGGCTGTAGACCAGGATAATTTTCTTATAGTCTGCGGGCATCTCTCCCCAGACCCCAGAAAGCCTTACAAACAACCCTCTCTCTCTCTGAGAGAGACCCTGGGGTGGGGGGGAGGCCTGTTGTGGGAAGGGCAGCTTCGCAGGGAAGGCACACACCTGCCCAGGTGCACTTCCCTGACCTTCCTACAGAGCCTGACCTTCTGAGAGCTCACTGGCTTTGGGAACCAGGGCAGCTGATGCCATTGAGGGAGGAGGACAGAATGGCCCTGGGCCACCAGGGCCCGCCTCTGTCCTCGTGAGGAGCCAGACTTCTGAGGGTTCGGGACAAGGACATGGTGACCACCTGACACACGGTTGTCAGAGCATGGAAGGAACGCCTCCAGGGTCACCAGTCCAATCAGCGGGAAGCAAGAGCAACAGCGAGACACTGCTGCAGAAGTAGAAGACACCCCTTCTGACGCCCGGCGCCCGGTAGTACCCTGAGAGTGGAAACAGGGAGCAACGGGCTCTGGCAAACCTACCCCTCTGCCCACCACAAACACAGGTAACCTGCTCGAAAAACAGAAGATTGTAGAGGAGTCTGAACCCTGTGACTATTAACAAATAAATCAGCTCAAATAATTTCACATTCACCATTGTTATATAATTTTATGTTTACTGAGGAATCATGGATACCTCTTCATCCACTGAAAAACTTCACATGAAACAGACAAATTTCTGTAACCGGGGGTCAGCAGCACCCCATTGCACCCTGGTTCCCCTTGCGAGGAGGCCGACCCCAACCCTCGCGCTGACTGTCCAGCGAAGGACAGGCTTACCTACTTTGGGACGTGAATGACGTTTCCATCGCTTTTGCTGAACTATACAAGATGTCTGGCTTTTGACAACAATAGTTACGAGGCATAAAATATCAAGAAAAGCATCAAAAACCCCGTCCAAAGATAAAGAGCCCATACTGAGACTGGACACATGGCATCCACGTGGGGACAGTGAAGCACAAGCCAAAGGCTCAGGGAGACAGGTGCGCGGTGAGACCCACAGTCCCTGCAGAAAAGATGGAAACTATGAGAAAGGGTCGTTGGAGATGACAGACATGGACACACAGTCACAGAAATGAAAAATGCCTCCTATGACTGATCCAAAGACTTGTTGTGGCCCAGGGTGTAAGCAGGGAGCTTGAGGACTAGTGATCCAAAGTCCAGAAGAGAAGGCTCCATGTAGAAGAGAAGGGAGGGAAACAGAATCTGCAGCCTCCCTACTGACCGGCGCTGCGCGTCTCTCCCTTCTGGCTGGTCCCAAGTCTCACTCTTTCTTTCATCAGAACCTGTGAATTGTAAGGAAGCTGTTTTCCTGAGTCTGCACCATGCTAACAAAGTCATCCCACCTGAGGGATGGTGTGGGAAGCTCTGGTTTAGAGCCCGTAGGGCAGAAGCCCAGCGACTTGAGGTTGAGGGGAAGGGGTGGGGACCATCCTCCGGGGCTGAGCCCTCCCCTGCAGGATCAGTCACTTCTGCAGGTAGGCTGTGTCTAGAGCTGAACTAAACTGGGGGACACACAGGGGCTGTCACAGAACTGAATGATGTGGGCGACAGGGGGATCCCCATCCTTGGAGACCACGGCCTGGTTTTTTTACACTATGCAACTACCTCACATTCCCCAGCTCTCCTGCAGTTCTGTGGGAACCACCGGGCTCCAGTCAGTGATGAGGACAGACCTGAAGTGGGCCACCCTGTCTCAGGCCTTCCCCTCATGCCTCCTCCCCATCCCCAGTCAGAGGCTGCAAATCTGGTTAGCAGCAGGCCCGCCCAAGGACAGCCCATCTGAACCGGGCTGGGAGCGGAACTGATGGTGTGTTGGTTTATAAATGAGATTTTAGGGCTGTCCTATCATGCTCAGGGTTTTGTTTCCCTAACCTACCCACCTTCCGCGGGTGGGCCTACTCCTTCCCTCAGAGGGGAGGGCCTTGTCTGGTCCACTCTGCTTTATTCTGGTCCAGCTCCTACCTCCCGGCAACTTCAGTTTCCCCAGGACGCCTTCCCCCTCCCTGTGGCCCTGCCCTCCCCTTCGGCTCCTGTCAGTGAGCCGCCCTGGAGGCCCGGTCAAGGGTCACTCTCCCCCTGACCGAAGGCAGCCTGACCCGTGACCCCGACATCCCTCTTTCCGGTGAAGCCCGTCTCCAACCACTACAGTTTTCCATTCTCCTCAGCCTGTGAATGCCTCTGTGTAGTTTTAGATTGTCGTTTGCGTCTTTATTGTCTTGAATGAGTTTGTCCTTGAGACTGGCCATTCAGGTCACACCTCCTCCCACTCCCTCGTCTCTGTTGTCCGCATTTCCCCAGGAAACCATCCCCACCCAGGCCTCTGGCGGGGGCTGCGCTGGACAGACCCGCACAGCTCTGCAGGGCCGGCAGGTCTCCAACATCAGCTGGACCCTCCTAACAGCTTGGTGGCTCCGTTGCCCATCCCCCCACCAAGGACAACTGTGTCCTGGTGAGAGTGGGCTGTCCCCGGGGCCAGTGCTCATGTCTGCCGGCTCCCACTGGGGGGTTCCCCGCGCTCCGCTCTGCTGCTGCCCCACCTTCAGCTCCCCTGCCCTCCCACCCCGCCTCCTGTCTGCTACAGTGCACTTCTAGAAAAAGAAAAATTCTTATTCCTCAGAAAATTTAATAAAGTTGGAAATGTGTTTTCATAATTTTTAATTTATAATTTGACTTTGAAGTCATTTTGAGGGTATGATTTGGGTCAAGGGAACCCTCCCTTGTATGAAATACAACCGTCTGTCATGTTCTTTCCGGGTGTCTGCCGGGCGCCCAGGGTGCAGGTCTCAGATGCGGTGAGGGCTTCCCTGTGGAACCTCCTCATGCCCATGAGAATGGATGAACAGGCAGACAGGACCACAGCAGGTGATGGCCAGCCGTTGGGGTCGGCACCTGTTCTTCGTTTTCGAGGTCGTTTATGACTTCCTCACTGGGCCTTGTTGGCCTGTTCGTGACGTCGAGGATGACAAGGGCAAGAATGCTTTCGAAGAGACTGAAACAGGAAGGCCACGAAATTTATTCCGTATCATTGGTGAAGTGCACAACGATAAGAATTTTTTTTTTTAAATATTTTATTTATTTATTTTTAGAGAGGGGGAAGGGAGGGAGACAGAGAGGGAGAGAAACAGCAATGTATGGTTGCCTCTCACATGGCCCTCACTGGGGACCTGGCCCGCAACCCAGGCATGTGCCCTGACTGGGAATCGAACCGGGACTCTCCGGTTCCCAGCCCGCGCTCAATCCACTGAGCCACACCAGCCAGGGCCGATAAGAATTTTTTAAAAGGTGAACCACCAAGGCGAAGAGCAAACACTCCCTGCTGGAAACCCGGCCCAGTGGGTGTGCCGGGTGGGACCAGGTTAAGGACTCTTGTCCGCCATTGTGAAGTGTACACGCTCGGAAAATAAGGAGGCATTTGGACGTGTGTGGCCATCTTTTCACTTCACAACCTCCAAAGGATTCAGGGAACCTACAGATAACATTATTTAACCCTCTTTTTTCTTCTCCCTTCCCTTCTGAAAGGAAATAATTTGTGTGCAATCTGAAAAGAGTTTTTGAAATATAAATACAAAGTTGGGCAAATGTAGGTTTGCATTTGTGAGTATACAAACACAGAATTTACTTTTGTATTATTATTTTTTAATCATTGTACTATTTTTCACAGGAACAACTGTAAACCCCTTCTGCCCACCCTGTCTCTGTGCTTTCACAAAGATCAGAGAATCAAACTAAGAGAAGCACGTGGAATTGATGTTTACTTTATTGTTTTATTATTTGCTTTTTCTTCACCTCCTTTTCTGTTTCAAGGGAAGGCCAACTCATCATCTTGGACCCAGCGAAGGCCGCGGTCAGATCTGGAGCTACCTAGTTGCTTTCAGTTTGGTTGCCTCATTTAATTAAGCCCGGAATTCTCATTTGAAAGTAAAAAGGGATCTATGACACACATCCCAGGTGATTGGAAGAATTAGAGCAAACAAAATTTCCTAAAGTATGTAAAATACTCAGTACATTTCCACTCGTATTCAATTCTATAGTCTAGAGGAAATCAGAAAGATTCAAATAAAGGAACATCTGTGAAAATGTTCTCTTTTCCACTTATCATTTATAATCGATAAATTACAAATACACTTATTAATAAATAATCCATACACTATTAATAAAAGTTGTTTCCATTAACAGTGAAGATGGAGCGAGATCTAACTGGTGATCCCTCACGGGAACGAAACAGCGGAAACCACGGCAGAGGTAACAGTAATGACAGCAGCGATCACAGCGCTCGCTCAGTGGTGCCTGCTCTGCAGTTAGTGCTTCTCCAAGCCTCTCAGGTGCACTAACTAACTAAACTTCTCCAGAAAACCTCAGGCATTTGGTTCCGTTTTATTGATGTACTTTGTCCTAACAGGATGGGAAGCTGAGGCACAAGTGTAAGCAATCCTGGGAGGTCACAAGCTGCTAAGTGATAGGCGGTCAGTGCCATTAACTGTTGGGTGTGGTTGCTGCTGAAAGTCCATCATTTCTGGGGGTGTTTCATGACAACAGCAACACAGCATTTTGGGAAATAATTTCTCCTCTTAGGAACTAACTCCTCACCAAAATACTATTGTGTAGTCAACATCTTTACTTTCCAGGACTCAGCGGTGGCCGGCAAACAGTTTTGCTGGGGGGGCTAAACCTGAACTTGCCCATTCTGGCAGATGAGAATCGCAGGCTCTGCTTCATTAATGCAGTTTCGCATATCACTTCCTAAATCCAAATTCACAGAGACAGCTTTTACTCCAAAAATGCTAATGGCCTTGTTAATTAAAATTCAATGTCTATCTTCAAATTTCTCTCTGAACCTGGGGCAATTTTTTTTCATTGTTCTCTGTCTCATGAAACCCTAATAATTAGGGATGGAGTCCAGGTTCGACGTTTGGGTATTCCTTTCAGGAAAAGAAGTCGGATGTGATTTAAAGGATGAAGCTGACATAAAGCTCACCATCGTCTGTGTTTCTGCATGATATGTGCTCGACAAAAACGCAGTCCGCCTGCATAATCATCTGCGAGACACCGGATGGCTTGCCGTGAAGGCCAGGCGGTGTGCCCGCCTTGCCCAGCGGGTCCCAGCAGCTCCCTGGCGTTTGGTCCCTCAGCGTGCCTCTGAGTACGTGGTTCCCCCACACCACAGCCCCACCCCCACGGGGTGTACCTTCCTGGAGGAGCTGCCTGTCATCCGTCCACCCTTCGAAGGCCCTGATTGCCGTCTGCTCTGCTTTGCTTTGCACTCTGCGCTGCTACTCAGCTTGTGGCTCTGACAGCTGGGTAACGAGTGCTGTCTGAGATTAATTAAGTCAGTGATGAATTTTAAACAGAGGTCCAAAATTAGGGCAGGAAGACCTAGAGAAAAGTCAAATTTGCTGAGAGCCATCTTGGAGAAAAGAAGTCTGGTGTCCAGGGAGGGCAAGGGGCTGATGGGGGCTGCGCTTGGCCAGGGAAGGCGGTTTCCCCCTGAGCGGATCCCCTCCCCTCGCCCCAGCAGACACGAACCTGTGCTGCTGCGATCCTTGGGGCCACACAAAGTGGTAAAAACTGCCGTGTGGTTTCCGAACTTTTGTTTATATGTGAGTTTGGCATTATTTTTGGCAGGGCTTAGGGTGCCACGTGTGCAAGTCAAATAGATTGTTTTTCTTCTAAAAGTCATGTACCCGAATGAGAAGCCGGAGCTTCATTCATAACCATGCTGTGTTGTTTTATTAATAAAGAAAGTAAATATGTGGGGGAGTGGTTTGTAAGTTCCCCCAGCTAACGCGTGTAGAGGACACACGTGTGTGTCTGTGTTTGGTCTTCTTGTTGTTGGTGATCTCAATGAAAACCTTAAACTGTTAGGGACAGCCTTAGGGTCAGGGTCAGGGTCAGCGCTTGGCAGGGCAGTCTTAGGGTCAGGATGCTCTGTGTTCGCATCCTCTCTGCAAGGACCCAGGGTCTCTCGTTGCATCTGTCTCTCACATTTCCCATCCCCAAGCACAGTCTTCTCCCTGGACTTTAGGGTCTATGACCAGATAATAATCGCTGACTTTGGCAACATTTAGAAAGGCCACTTTCTGGATTTATATTTTTAATGTTAAAAGCTCCTTACTGGTCATCATGCATTCAGCTCTGGAATGGTCACTGGTTCTTAGGCAGCTGGGGCCACAGAAGCCAAGTGGCCTTGCTGCGACGTGTCCCCTGAGACCCAGCACTGGGCTGGGAGTGGAACTCAGAGGCCCCGCCCTCTGTGGGTGTGGGCACCGGTCCCTAAGAAGCCCGAGGACATTGCTTCTGGGGCCTGGATTTCGCTCACAGATTTGATGTGGGTCTGGCTCCTTCAACACTATTTCTCATCTTCAGTTAGGATTTCCCTTGTGAAATACACATCCACGTTTTCCTTCGGTCATGACTTTATTCTCCATGACTTGCTCGCAATACCATGAGGCTTAAAATTAAAGTGTCCGGTGTCTCAACTTTGTGTATCTTCTTATAACAATGTAAATTAAAGTAAATGAAAAACGTGTATAAGGAAGATTATTTTCTTTATACTTCTGTCATTTTCCTTTTCAATTGTTAACATTATCTGCTATAATGAAAAGGCATGGTATCAAGTAACGAAAACGCCAACCGTCTTACACAAAGCCATCTGTACCTTCTCCATCCGAGGGGTTGTCATTAAAG
Organism: Micronycteris hirsuta; assembly: GCA_004026765.1. Classification (NCBI taxonomy): domain Eukaryota; kingdom Metazoa; phylum Chordata; class Mammalia; order Chiroptera; family Phyllostomidae; genus Micronycteris; species Micronycteris hirsuta. The sequence continues at coordinate 357,464 of PVJI01000109.1, read as the reverse complement.
AGGACGTCACAGCAGCACGGCTTCCTGTCTGCGCCTCGGAGGCACGGCGCCGACAACGTAGGGAGCGGTGCTCTGCTTCGCAGGCTACGTGTACCGCGCACACACCGTTTCAGGAGTGAGATGAATTGTTTAATATCACCAACAGGCCTCAGCCTCCGTTTGCCACTGTGGAGAGAATCATTTCTAATTCATGAGCTCCTCTGAAATCAGGAAGGGAACATGAAGATAAACAAGGAAACAGATGTTTAGGCCTCCTGGGAATCAATACCTAATTATGCACGCATCCACTGCACGCTTGCCTTCTGAGAAGAAGGGCCTGACAGGTTAATGAATTTGTCTTTCCTCTTATCCAAGCACATCCATCACTCAAGTCCTGCGTACCCTGCGTGCCGATCTCTGTCTCTGCCATCGGCAGGGACGTACAGACTTCATGGTGCTTGGAGGCTGTTGTTTCCTTTTGATATCATAGGGTTGGTCCTTCAGGGAGGCCGTTGCCTAGGGACCTGAAAGGTGCCGGCACTGGTGAAGATGTCCGGCCTTTACACTTGGTCCGGTGCCAAGTGCTGACCCGAAGGGGCCCCCGACTCAGCGTGTCCTTTCACCAATGCCGTGTTGTGTCTGTGCCTGTGGACAGTGCCCTCCAAACCACAGGGACTCTCTGCCTGCAGGGTGGACGCAATGTCTGTGCAGGTACCCATGGCTTCCACGTCTCTTTGGATGTTTGGCTAATTCCTCAAAGTCACTTCATGACCTTCTTGAGTTTTAACTTGCATATGAAAAAATAGATGTTTTACTTAAATAAATCTTGGTATGAGTCGTGTAACAAGTAGCTATAGCTTTTCTGGTGAAGGACGGGTGTTATCTAGCAGGGCTCGGTGGCCAGAAGAGAAACAAAAATTGGTTCCCTGACTAAAGTCCTATGGATTTAAACTTCGTCAATCTGTAGACACAGTAAGTCTCATCCCCTCAAGTCCTGCTCTGCCTTCATCCGAAGTCCGTAGTCTACGCCCATCACCGAAGTGGATCCATGAGCCTTTGAGCTCCTGGGCTTTCTCTCCCTCCATCAGCCTCATCCCTGGAGAAACCCCCACTGACTTCCTTCTCCGCTTGTGAGCGAGCAAACACCTGGGTAAAACAACAGTCCACAGTCGCGTGGACTGCTGACCAGGCTTCCCGAAACTGGGGACAAGGAAGGTCCAATCAGCCGACAGCACAGGCAGTGAGGCTGCTCGCTCTGCCTACCTGTGTGTCCTTCCTCCGCAGATCAGCCTTCGGGGTTCCTTCCTCCACCTTCACTCTTTGCGGCTCTTCCCCTCCAATGGGCGGGTGGGGCACCCTACATCTCAGGGCAGAAGAAAGCGGGTAAGAAGGCAGTGTCACTGATAGCAAGCTCTGCCCTGCGTTCCAGCCTTGGGCCTGTCTACACCCGTTCCTCCTACAATTTCAGTGACTTCCATCTGTCATTCATGCGGTAACACCCTGCGGAGGACCAGGCTTTCGATGCCCCCTGATCAATCCGCTCTCATGGCAAAGGGTTTTGATATCCCCAGAGGAGTTCAGAATGAGTCACCCCAGACGCGCCTGTGTGGATGTGGTTTGTTGTGAGCTAAAGGCAACCAGGACCCTGTGGGCTCAAGAGGAACTTCTGCCCCCACCCATTCCTTAACTCCCTGGGAGGATTTGATTAGCGGCCTTGCCCGTAATAGAATATTATCTGAGGCAGCCTTTTCAAACCACCACACACGCCCGGCACACAGCCAATGAGTGAACCCTACTTCTCTCATCCTCCCGCAGTGACCTGCCCTCTGACGACCCAGGGGACCCTGAGCTCAGAATGTCTGTACACCCCATTTCCCTTTGCGTCCCTGCACCTCTCCCGCACACGGGGCCCGTCCATTAGTAAGCAACTAAGTGAGGTCGCCTCCTCTTGTTTTCCTGTCTGTTGCAACTTGGGTGTTAGACCTGCTGGGAAAACCTCGGAACGACCGCTGTCTTATTGGAAGAAGCAGGAGACTGAAGTGTAGCTATTCCATGGCACTCCCTCATTGTCCACACGTGGAGGTTGTTCCTCTATTTCAGGCGTGTGATGGGCGTGTGGGCATTGCTAAGCCCGCAGGCTGACTCCTCCATAGCTGCTTTCTATTAGGAAATGTCTAGCGCAGATTTTCTTTTCAAATGGCAAATGGTCTGTCCACATTTTATACTTTCCAAAAACAGGTTGTTTTATTTGTGTGTGTGTGTGTGTTTGCAAGAGCCCTAAATAATTTTTATTTGAACAAATTGATTTAATGTGTGTAACAATAATCAATAGATTCACTCACTCTTATCACAGGCGTAACCTTGTTTGAAGCACTTTATCACTGGACGGTAAGCACAATAAGAAATAACACGTTGAGTTAAGCGCAGGATGGACTTCACACACACGTCAATTTTGGCTTCGCATTTACTTAATGTCCATCCTTCTCCGTCCCATGTTGATGACGTATCAGACTTAATGAGGTGGGTGCTTAATGAGGTCTCCCTGTGCCTCCTTAGAATCTCACTGTGAATCTACGAGTCTGTTCCTTGTCTCTCAGACGTTCGAAATAGACCAATCTGCTGATTGTTCTTTAAAGTTCAAGTAATTAATTTTAAATGGCCCTGCAAGAAATCTGACAGAATATTTTAGAAGCTCATAATCTTTACTTACAAGATGAATTTGTCCTACAAACTAATTTAGAGTACTACTCAACTTTAGTGCAAGTAAAATGCAGAAATTATATTCAAAGCAAGGCTATATTCGAAGAATGAGCCATAAATTTAGGAAATTTGACTTAATATGCCCACGATGAAGCTGAAAATAGTAAGAGTTCTTGCTTTAAAAAAAAACTCAGTAGAAAGATATGTGTTATATCTACTCACTATGTATGTAAAATATCTGATACTTACATTACTATGTACATAGATCCTTATCTTCAGCTCCAGAAGAAAGCTGGTGCTGCATGCAGGCTGTTTGATTGGATTATTGAACCCATTTCATGGGGCTTATGAAAGGATCTCTGGAGTCCTGCAACGAGGCTGGTGGGAGCCTTCCAACATTCTTCCCCTCTCCGGGAAGGATAAAAGAGAAGTTAGGGAACTTTGATGGACTCCGCAAGAGAGTCTTTAGGAAAGATGTTAAATAATTGTGACTCTACTTCTCATCCAATAAGTGACCCCGTAGAAAGATCTCTTTGTGCTCAAAGTTGTGAGAAGCCCGCCATCCTGGAAAGAGCTGTTGAATATCTTGCTGCACAAAATATCCTCGGTTTTCTCCCAGCAGTTGTGATTTCATGCTGAAATCACTTTAACTTTCTTAACGATTTTGATATATACCATCTCAGCCTGGGAGCTTCTGGTTCCGTGAATTTATAACTCTGACCTCATTTACATTTGAGAAGTGGGGCCCCTGTGCCTTGTGAATTCTGGGTGTATTCAGTGGGTCCTCTCTGCTCAATGTAACAGGCAGGATAAACCTACCCCAGCTGAGCTGATGGGCATCAGGGGAGTGATTAAGGCAATTAGCTGATGCAGAGAAAGGGATAACTCCCTCCCCCACCTTCCAATTTCCCTATGGAGGAGGGTGGGAGGGTTGGGGGCAGGGGTAGGGGTAGGGTCAAATCCTAGTGCAGGGAAGGGGGTGGGGTGCCTTGGTGTCACATGTCACCAAGGAAGTCCTGAGCAGAAGACTCTGCCATTTGATGGACCTGGGGTGGCAGAGGGGGAGGGTGTGAGCTGGAAGTGAGGGGTGCAGAGAACTGAGTCAGCAGGGGGAGGTGTCTTCATGTCCCCTTCCTCGCCCCCTCCCCCCAGGGGTCTCCGCAGAGGCCCCTGAAGGAAGCCCTGAGCGCAGATGCTGGGCTGGAAAGCCAGTTGGGATGCACACGGCGAGGTGGGCCTGAGTCCGTGACCCCAACTTGCCCGTGACCCCACGACACAGCCTAGCACCAGGCTTAGGGGCAGGGAGGGTGGCCCCCCTCCACCCCAGGAGGCCCTTCCGGTCAGGGCCGAAAGCTCGCAGGTGTGACTTCGGCAAGGAGGCGGACTCCGCAGTCCAGCTGCGTCATTCACGTGTTCAAGGCAAACCCTCCACACCCGCGCTCACATCGTTCTTTCCGGCCCAGGGGGCCATTCCTTCGTCAATCTGTGCTGGCCACGCAGAATACTGCCTGAAACGCACGCATTCGGGGCCGAAAGGCGACAGTGCACGGCGACCTCCCCGGGCCAGAGGGGAGCTGAGCAGGGCTGCAAGCAGAGGGGGAGGAAGAAGCCTGCAGAATTCGATTGGCTCCGGGGCGGCCTGGTCTCCCGGTGGCGGGTGTAACAAATAGGATTCTGGATCTGCTTGGTGGACAGGCCTGGGGCTGGGACGTCCACCGCCAGTCCGTTTTCTGCCCCCACCCGTCTCGCGCTCCCCGGAGGCCTGCCGACGTTCGTTTCCAGGGACCAGGTCCGCCCGAGACCAGAGCCTCGCCCGGAGTCCTAACGACCAGTCTCTGCTTGTGGAACATACGCCTCTTCTTGTCAAGGTTCAAAATCCAACGGGCTTTCCAGTCACAAGACAATGAGGAAGAGTTTTCAAGTTGGCTCTAATGACACTTGGTATGTTTTGGAATATGTTTACAACGCTGTGTCTGGGGACCACACGCTGCAGAAGAGGATTTAGATGTCAGAGCCATGCAGCCGGGCCCAGAGCCCCCCACCGCCTGGCGTTCGCCCACCTACTGAGACTCCCTCCATGCGAGACCGAGACTCGGGTGGCGGGAAGGTCACCTTCGCTTGGCCCATCTTTTTGGGTGTTACAAAATCTGTGTGTGTGTGTGTAACTTTATCCAACTATGAGACTAATTCAAGGGAAACAACACATTTTCAATTATATAGAAGAAATATAAAATGTTTCCTTGAGTATTTCTCAGAATATCCAGTTTAATTTTACTATCTTTATTCCATGCTCTCTTGGACTCTGAGTGAATTACCCAGAAGAGAGTGGATGCGATTTCTTTCACTAAATTAAAAGAAATAAATGATCAATAAATGCAATGGTAATATCTTAAATTAAAATTATAATTTTGTAATATTATATATGTTTTCTACTCTTTGAAACCTAGAAAAAGGCCTTTTTTGCTGTTTTCATGAAACCGTGAGAATTATGGATTTTAAAAAATTCTATCAGTGGAAAAATGAAAAAAGTTATTTTAAATTTATTTAAGTTTTCAATTTCCAACCTTCTCCAAGAAAAACTACTGTCAAATTTTCTTTGATTGACTAAGCTGGAATGGGGCAAAACTACAAAAGAAGACCACTTAGTCACTTTCTAAAACATTTCACAAATAATGTGGCATATTTTTAGTTCTCCACGGCTAACCCTCAAGTGGAAAGAGGTACCCCAGCTGCACCTCAGCAAGGCACTCAGAGCAGGAAGCTCACACATTAAATACACCCTTCGGTTGCTGTTTCACACAGAGAGAGAAATATATATCTACAGATATATGTGGATGTAGATATACAGTATTCTGTGCATATGTCATATATTAATATACATATAATATAATATAATGTTATATATAAAACCATACATAGGTAACTTACAATTGTATGAATGACAGTTCAATGCAGGAGGTGTGAAAGGAAGCCCAGATATTACACATTTGTGCTCCTAACTCTAAACAGAGATACAAACCATCAGAGGAAATTTCACTGTAAATTTACTTTCCTATTTATTGAACTAATTAAATATATTTCAGCCTTTGATGGCGTAAGCATTAGAGGAATTCTTGAACATTTTAAGATGTGATGAGAATAAGTATTAATTATGCGTGACTTTAAAATAATGAGACTGATTTCCGGCACCCACAGAGGACACCAAACTCAAGTCACTATTGGAGAATTCTCATTACAGTTTTGTCAGGTGGAGGGAGACAAATGATCTGTCCTTATTTACTCTTAAAATATTGGCCTGCAACACAATGTAGCTTTCTGGGGAATATGTTGCAGTTTATTTATTATAAAAGTGTTGAATAATGCAGTGAGTCCCTGCAGAAGGAAGCGTGTTTTGTTACGCCGGGAATGTTTCATAAAAGAGGCAGGAAGATAATTTCCCTCAGGGCAGTCCAATGGAATAACTGAAATTTCATCTTCCTCCCAAACATCAAAGGTTTTCATGAACGGAAACATTTTAAAAGGTTCTTTTGTGGTCATTCCTGGTTTGTGTAGACATTTCTTTGTTAAAATTACAAAAGATAGCAAGTAATTCGATGGAGTTATTTTGTCAAGAAAACACTTGGTTTTTCTATGTGCAGACATAAAGCGTCGGATTGTTACCTCGTATTCACACGAATCTCACACATTACCACCTGAACTAATGATTCAAGAAATACAGGGTCTGGTAAAAATAATGCCCCCTTTTTTATCACATAATCATAAGTGTGCAATTCTGTAACATAACACTATCACACTCAAGTACACCATATGACATGTTAGCTGAAGTGTTCAAATTAAAACTATAAGCTATTATACCAATAATGTCACTGTACCAACCACACTCACACAGGCGTTACTTCTGCTGGACCCTATCCTGGCTTGGGACGCTGGGCGAACCTTTCTGATCACAGACATGACTCGCGGCCCCTACAAAGGCACCTGCTTTCTTTTATTAGGCTGATGTCAGAGCTCAGACTGAATGCAAATTGCATTTGGTTCGTAGGGTAACTCCACTTTATTTTACCATTAATTATGCGGTTTATTTCTTACTCATTCCGATAAATGTAGGTGCATTTGACAAAATCCAGTATTTCTTTATGATAAAAAGTCAACAAGCTGAGAACTGAAGGGGACTTTCTCAACTTGATGATGGGTGACTATGAGAACCCCACAGCTCACATGGCACTTCACAGTGAAGGACTCAGCTCATGCCCAAGTCAGACTCACGAGGCTGGCTCTGGGCACCACGAAGGCACTGAAACTCTTTGAATCGCGCATTTCATGTGGGCAGGTTGTATGTCAATCAGGCCAGAAAATAACGAGACCAATTTCCGGCACCCACAGAAGACAGCAAACTCAAGTCACTACTGGAGAATTCTCATTATGGTTTTGTCAGGTGGAGGGAGACAAATGATCCATCCTTATTTACTCTTAAAATATTGGCCTGCAACACAATGTAGCTTTCTGGGGAATATGTTGCAGTTTATTTATTATAAAAGTGTTGAATAATGCAGTGAGTCCCTGCAGAAGGAAGCGTGTTTTGTTACTCCAGAATGTTTCATAAAAGAAGCAGGGAAATAATTTCCCTGTTATGCAAACTATATATCAATTAGGCTCTTTAAAAAAAAGATAATAAATATGTAAAACAAATATAAAACCAGGGAGCAAGTCCACTTCGGATGAAGAAAAGGCTGCTCTCCTGTTTGCAGAGGTAAACGACTCACCTTGTGGTCCTCCCGACAGTGAAGGAGAAACCAAAGACACGTGCAGGACTGCTGGCTGCTAAAGAAGACGGACACTTGCACAGACAGATAAACTGCTGGAATTTACTCACAGGCGGCCGAGTAGAGCTACCAGCAGCATCTCTCCGCTCCCTCCACCAAGACACTGGGCGACGTTATCGAAGTCATTCTTCTTCTGCCTGGTGGAAAATATTTCTCCCCAGTTCCTCTGCGGAAAGGCAAGATATTTCTCTATTTACTGTGTCATGTGGGACGCCTCCAGGAGACTAAGTCACGGCAGCGAAGTCAATACAGAAAGGTGGATGGTGTGCCTCGTTCCCACAGGGCGTCCGCCTGGGTGTGCCGCTTCCTATGCCCCGCCTCTGTCTTTGAGGAAAAGGGGATTGGAAGAACGGGAATCCTCGAGTCCCCTGAATGTCAAATAGACGGTGTGGAAGGTGACCAAGCTTGAACCTTCTTTTCAATATCCTTCCAATCAGGTGGCCTTGTGAGAAAGGAAAAAGCACTCACAGCTTGGAGCGCCCTCTGCTGGCAGGGTGTGGGCCGGGTCCCACCTGCAGTGACTGCCACGCTCCAATCCGCTTTAAAATCTCCCTTTTGTTCTCCACCTTTGTAGTGTGTAGGCGATCTGCAGATCACTTCACAGATGACAGTAAAAATGGGTCTCAGTCGGGGGGGAGCAAGGAGGCCAGAACAGCTCTGTGAAGTATTAATTGCTTTTTCCCTGTGGTCTTCCCGGTGTGTTCCCCCAACTGGAAGGAGGTCACCCCGTGAGTGGGAAGACAGAGGGAGGCTGGTTCCCTTCCTTGGTCAGGTTCTGCTTCGTGCCTGAGAAAGGATGGACGTCACACTACACGTGTGACTGAATTTTTTACATGTAGGTTTGGGAGTCTGCCTAAGATACGTGTAAGGAAAAGGAGAGAGTAAGGCAAAGGGGCTGATTTGAGACAATGAGGGGAGAAAAACAGAGAGGGCTCATTTGGACAGAATACAGTGTAAATGGGAACAAGGTGCAGAGCAAAGGGAAGTTGCGGAGACTGAGAACCGCATGTGAAAGGAACGTCCATGGGATCCTCTCAGATGACACCCTCACTCCAGGAGCCTTGCTTACAGAAGCGGAGAGTGGTGGTTGGTGAGAGGAATGTAACCAGGTCATAATACTTAAACGGGAATTGCAGAGAGATTCATTTAAAACACGTATCCAGATGTATGCAACGATTTTGGAAGGAGTCATAACATCCAGGTGACTTCCCCCACTGGTTCCCACGGAAATGGGACAGGCATGGGTCCCAGTTCATTCTTCTCCTCCTGCCCAAGTTTCCTCGTGTGCAAATAAGGTCCCACAGACTGTGTTAGGTAATAGGTGTAAAACTGAAAATACCGCAGTTGTTACCCCTCAGGGAGCCTGGGGTGCAGAAAGGACACTACGCAAATAGGTAAGCAAACGTGCTGAGTAAGAATGAATCCCGCGGGACACTGTGAAGCGAGCGGACAATGCTGAAGGTTAGGTCAAAACAAGGCAGAGCGAACAATGGAGGCTGGATAGACACACTTCTTGGAGGTGGTTAAAAAAGCGTCCACTGGGAGGTAAGTTATATGCGGTTGTTTGAAGGATAGGGATGAAGTATTTCTGAAGAGGTGAAATAGGGACTAACAGCGTTTGCTAGATGAGGTCGGACATTGCTCGGCACATGCTCCGGAAGGGCTGCAGTGGGCAGGGGTGTGTGACCTGTGCCAGGAACGCAGGAAGCCTTCCTTGAGAGGCTGCAGCTGAGCTGCTGTGCGAGGCTTTTCTGTTCCCCCTGATTGGCTGCAGCATGGAGAGTCCAGGATTCGGGAGGAGCGGCGAAAGGACAGTGAGGAGACCATGTCAGTGAAGAACGCAGCTGAAATGCCGAGACTGCGCCCACGAGGCCTCTGGGGGAATGGACGGGTCTGGAGCGTATTTTGGATGTAAACTGTGCAGCTGAAGATCGAGGGAAAACCCAAGGGAAGGAAGACAGGAGGGCGGGCACACAGCAGGCTTGGGGGGGAACCAAGCATTCCAGTTTGCATATATGGCTGTCAGTGTACCTTTGTAGGACCAAGCTGAGAGATTGGGTTGGACAAAAAGACACATTTTTTTTTTTAATTTTCACCAATAACTTTATTGGTTTGGATATTTTGAGTATGTCGGCTGTCTCCCATGTGGTAGAACATTGATTGTTCTCAATGTCTCAATTTGACCGCTATCAACTTCACCTGGTCTACCTGACCGTGGAGCATCATCCAGGGAGAAATCTCCAGCATGAAACCTCACAAACCACTCCTGACAGGTTTGAACAGTCAGAGCACCTTCTCCATATGCTGCACAAATATTTTTTGTGTTTAGGTTGCATTTTTACCTTTCTTAAAATAATAAAGCATAACATGCTGAAGACGTTGCATATTTTCTTCCATTTTCAATATTAAAATGGCTACAGAAAAATTCACTAATTTTGGTTCAGTTTTTTTAAAATGCACACTGATATGCCAGCTGTCACAGAGAATCTAATAGAATTGTTTCAAATGAAGTTAAATCAGCCGCTACATCTGAAGTTAATCAGATGCTACTAAAGCCATCTTATAGAAAAACAGAACAAACTATTTGGCCAACTCAAAAAGTAGGTAACCAGATGGAGAGGACCCTGCCCTTGGTTCTGGAGACAAAGAGCAGAGAGAAGTTCTCAAAGAGGAGTGAACGGGTCATCCAGCCATCTTAGCGTAGAAAGAGAATAGAGAGAGCAACGAAGCCGGAAGACACAGCAACGCTGAACCGGAATCTCACCCGTAGAACATCGAGGAACTGAGGGGGTTGCCAGCAACGGTGATGAGCAGTTTCGGCAGAAATGTGGAGACGAGAGAAGATGGACAGGAACACGTCTGCGGTGAGATGTTTGAGTGTCGGGTCTTGCAGACAGAGGCACACAGCGAGCCGGGACCGAGGCGAAGCAGACAAGCCACGGTAACCCCGACGAGAAGATTCCCGGAGGCAGCGAAGAGGGAGGACCTGCTCGGGGCTCTTTTGTCCACAGTGTACCTGTATCCACTCCGCGTGTTGTCTTTTTTTCACTTTTCAGAAACAAAAATGAAGCAGTTTCGTGAGAATATTTGAGAATATTTGAAAAATAAAGGTTTATAATTTATATGTGATTTTGGTTTTCCTCATGTTTAGCTTTAACAAATCTCTTTAATAACAATTTTTTGCACATCAAATTTAAAACAATTGAAGTTATAAAAAATTTCTAAACCATTAGGTAAATATGGTAACATCAATAGAGTATGTATTATATGTACTTTGACTCATCTGTCAAGTACAGATTTTTTTACTTTTCTTCTTAAAAAACTATATTTTCATAGACTTGTTGCGTATAATGTCAGTTTTATGGTACTGTTAAGGGGTTAACAAATTACTCTTTAAAAACTTTACAGTTCCATGGACTTTAGAATCCTTGAGGAGCAGATATTGAGTCAGGAAAAAAAAAAGGACATAAAACGTGCGCACTTTTCTCCCGTAAAGGAGATGAGCTGGGACCTCGTATATGGGGGTGCATCCATCACCCTGGCCCTGAGCAGGGGTGCGCTGGGCGGCCTGTCCCGGGGGGCGGGCGGTGGACCAGGAGGCTGGCGCCTCGCGTGCCATGCGGGCAGAGGCCAGTCGCCACCTGGCTGGCTCAGCCTCGAGGAAGGGAGGCGCACGTGGTTGGAAAGGAACTCTCAGGATGGCGTCGAGCTCCTCGCGGCTCCTTGGGAAGGAGAGGGAGCGCTGCGGAGCCAGAATCCCCTCGTGTGGAGCGTGGCTGGTCTGGGAGGAGCTGCCACGGACTCGCTTCATGCCCATGCCCGGCCTCCCGTGGCCTGTGCTTGGGTCGCCTGGCCTGCCGACAGCTTCTGCCCAGAGAGCCGGCTTCACGCGTCCTGCTGGGTTCTGACCCGAATCCGATGCGCAGGGTCTGACGCAGGTCACTGTCCGGGTGGCTCAGGCCGCGGGGAAACTGCAAACAGGCCGTCCTGGCTTTACTAGTGGGAGGCTCGAAGTGTTTTCCACTGAGAGCCTGGGGCCAGGCGGGGTGGGGGAGGTGTGTAAATTTTCCAGCCTAGACCAGGGGTTTGGGTGCCACGCGTGTGCACACCCACACACGTCATAAACGCTCGGTACCCATCATCACGTTGCTGTCTCAATGCTGGCTGATGGTGCTCTGCAGACATTTATGGGAACCCCAGGAAATACCGCCACAGGGACAGCCCACTGTGACCAGTGACGAGCCCGCCCCTCCCCGCAGGTTGGCAAACCCAGACCGGCGGGTCCTCTGTCGCTCTGGCCAGGCACCCTCGTGACCGCCCTTCATCCCTCCTACCACAATGTGTGGATGTGTGTGCCTTTGTGAGATTCTGCTCCCTGGGACCAAATGATGAAGTTCCCAATAATAACGGAGGAAGCAGGGGGTGAAGAGCTTATTTTAAATGAAATAAGAAAGTGAGAAAACATGGAAAGAAATCTTGTCCTGAGGCTCCATTTGGAGAATATGGCTTTCCTCGTCCACAGCAGTTCTCACTGCTTTCCCATCCTGTGGACTCCTAACTGGTCAGGGATCCGCACACGCTGACATGACTCAGGCTTTCTGGAAGGTTCCATCAGCTTTTATTACCTTTCATTGCCTGACAATGGCAGTACTGGAAAAACACTAAGAATCACTTTGATTCAATCGGTGCTTCTTTCGTTTCCTTAGAAGGTTTAGGCTGAACACCCCGCCAGTGCCAAAGTGCGTTTCCGCTGTGATGAACACCCCGAAGGGCCGCGTGCTCCCAGTGCCCCAGCTCGTACACGCAGCGCTTTGCTCCTTAATGGAGGCAGTAGCACTTGGGCACGGAACATCCGAGTCGGGGAATTCAGCGTCAGCGAGATGGAAAAGAGTGATTTGTTCATGAGTTATTAGGCACAGGATTGGAAGATGCCGATTGCTTCAACCCATTTGGATCCAAAATACATACATTAAAATACTGGGAACAGTTCCACGGACTCACTTGTTTGTTCCGAGCGTTAGCAGGAACCTGTGACTGAAGGAATATTTTACCGAGTTGGCACGTGGCATGGTGAGTTGCTGGGCACTGCATGCAGTTCTCTCATCAGGGCCCTGCTGAATTTTAACTGACATCAGAGCACCCTGCATTATTTCACTTATTCCTGTGTGTGTGTGTGTGTGTGCGCGCGCGCGTGCACGCCAACCCCACAGAACGTCTATAACTTTTGATTCTAATGGTATGTTTTTATATCTGGATGGACATGTTTGATGATGTTTATGGAAGCAACAATTTATAATGGAATAGCTTAAATTTCTGTGCCATCTTTTCAGAATCTCATAGTTAAAAAATATTTTCAATTCTAGTAACAAACACCACCAAAATGCCATTCTTGTACCTCTCCCTTTCTCCAGTGGCTTCTGTGGTGTCTGCCATACACCTGAGCCCACGCTGCTCAGTGCCACCCAGACTCCCGGGAAAGGTCACACAGCCTCAAAGGTGGTTGCACCAGAGACTCTGAGCTCCCACGGCCCCTGCACCTTCCACTCTGCTTTGACATCTTTAGGATCACTTCTCCACCCACGGCTCAAATCACTGGCTTCGATCCTCCATTTTCATCAGCCTCATTAGTACGTGGAAAACAGGCCCCAAGCCTGCTTCTGGGACAAAACACCACGCCAGCATACCCTGCCCTCTGTCTGGCCAACAGACACTCCCAAACCTCCAACACTCCATAAACTCCCTCTCCCTGGGCCCTGAGTAGTGAGCTCTTGCTTAGTGACAAGAGTTTGGACCTTGAATATATGACCAAGCAGGAAACAGAATTCTTCTGCTCTTGGCATGACAAGTGAGAGAGAGAAGGCAGGGCTATGGTTTGCAACTAAGAAGCACCAGCGACCATCAATAAAACGCGTGTCCATGAGCCTCTCAGATGCCATTGGACTGGGTGACACGAGGAGCCTGGCAATGAGACTGGCCCAGGAGGAGGGCCGGGGAGAAGTCCAGTGACTTGTAGGAGAGTCTGGACACTGACGGGTGAGTTTACGTGCACAGGTCCTGAGAACCAGGGATCTGGAAGGATACACAGTCAGCGAGCCCCTCAGATTGCCTCTGCCTGTTAGCCATGCCCGCAGCCACGCTTCTGCTGTGGAGTGGAAGCAGCCAGTTCAAGGTCACTTTAGGAGATGAGTGTCTTCTCGCATGAGTGACTCAAGAGGAGCCCCACTGGCTCGGAGTGCGCCCACTGATACGCTGACCTGCTGCTGCTGAGGAGCCTGTGGCCCTGGAGAACACATTCTCCTAACGTAGGCCAGCGGCGTTTCCTACTGCGTTACATTCAGAGGTGACGTGTTTTGACATTTACTCTAAAGGTGTGCATGGCAGCAGGTGCCTCGTTAAACACACAGACGTGCCTGGTTTAACTGCATTGTAAATCAGCTGCAGGCAGACCAACATGCGGGCAGTAATGTATTGCACAGTAGCGCCATTTGAAGGAAGAAGACACCGCTCTAATGATAAAGTATCCATCATGCATAAAGCACGAAAAACGTGTCTCTGGGGAACGTCTTGGAATTCAAGAAAGAGAACAGAGCTTTGCATTTTCTTCTAGTTTCTTTGAGCTTTTCTCATTTGAGAAGATAAGAACTGGGTCACTTTTCGGGAAAGCGATTGTTTATATGGATGATATTTTGGTTAATGATTTGTGAAAAGTATTTGACTTGTAGGATTTGCACGCTGTGACTTTTATGTTCTTCAAACACAATTTGGAAGCTTTTTTTTTTTTTTTTTGGCAATCCCAATGTGATTTTCCAAAAAACTAAATTAGAATGTGAATAAAATAGACTGGTAATTGAGGTAAAACATGACGCAGGGCACTGATCATTAAACATCACCAGGGACTTTCAGAGTCCATCTTCAATTCTGAAATACTAACCAGGAGAAAATATCTGCTTTCTCCTGAAGATCTAAGCACATCTTAGCGGTCTTTGGCCCACTAATAATTTTTCCTCGTTTCAGGGGGACTCAGCCAAAACTACAGAACCCCTGAAGGCCCATTTCACAGACAAGTGATGGTCTGGACAATGAGTCCCTGCAAGATGGCCAGGAGAGCCTGTCCCGCTCCAGGTCCCTCTCCCGGTGCAGGAGTCACGTGAACAACGAAGTGGAAGCACTGCTCCGATTTCCCTGCAGGTCCCATCTCTAAGGAACCCAGAGGCCCTTTCCTCTCTGTTACCAGTAAGAATAGTGAGATCCAAAAAGTTAGAATAATCGATTGCCAGGAAGAGCTGGATTTCAGGCCTTTTGCCGCTTTGACCCCACATATACCATCCTCCTTAGACTAGAATCCCAGGCCCCAAAGTTTTCACACTCCGGGTTATCACTCTTATCACAAATTATGATGATTTGTTATCAAATTGTAACTACCACTTCGTTCTGAAAGAGTGCATTATTCTATTGACCTATCAGCTTAGGGAAAATAGTTCGTATGATACCTTCTAACGCAGAAGAAACCGTAAAATATCATATAGTTTTTGTTGCCAATTGTTTTGAGGTATTTGAATGAAGCGTTTTAACATGTCTAATGTCAAATATGTTTATTAAAGTGGGAAACTTTCCTTAGCTTTAATGAACTTCCCAACTCTTCAAAGTTAATTCTGCCAATCGCAGTCCAAGGGATGTGCCTCATTATCTTCTCACTGAAATCCTCTTCAGTGGCCTACCATCTCATAAGGAAAGCTATGCATGGACCAATGCTTACAATTCTGTATTCGTCACGGGCATTTCTAATTTGACTAACACAATCAATCTTATTCGTGCCGATGCCACCATCTATTAGAGAAAGTAATATGCCATCAGCCTCTCCGATGTAGCACTGCTGTGGTTGCTAGTGAATTATGGAATCCTTCTTGTTGTTACTGAGTATCGAGGCTGCCAACCCCACTTTTGCTTAGAACATAAATATTCCTAGGATATATTTCAACTTACTTTTATTTTTTTGTTCTATTTCAGTTTATATTTCCAGACAGAAAATATTTTAACAAAATTATTTCTGACATCAAAAAATATATCCTCACTCTTTTTAGAAAAAAATAGTGAAGTCTAACAAATGCAGACATAGGCACATACATCAAAGACGTGTTGCCTGATGGGGCTTCACAAAGAGACCACGTGGTCTGTTGCCCCCGGCCCGCAGTCCCCGTGACGCTGGGGTCTCCCTCCCCACACGGAGGCTCTGCCCTGACTGCCGGCTGACTGCCGGCTCGGGAGCGGGTTTCCTGTTTACAGGTGCTGGTTACCCAGAATCACAGTTTCTGCTCTTTGGTGCCCGGCTCCTTTTGCTCAGTAGAAAACCTACAGGATTTTATTTTTTCACGTTGTTCCCTGTAGTGCATGGCCATGGATTCAGATTTTCTTTCCACAAACTATCACAAGGTTTCCATCTTATTCTTGATTTGGTTTCCAGGTAGGATTAGTTGTTTTCTTTCTTTCTTTCTTTCTTTTCTTTCTTTCTTTCTTTCTTTCTTTCTTTCTTTCTTTCTTTCTTTCTTTCTTTCTTTCTTTCTTTCTTTCTTTTCTTTCTTTCTTTTCTTTCTTTCTTTCTCCTGCTTTTTGAATAGTGTTACCACAGCATCTGTATGCTTCCGAGGCACTCAGGGACATGTTACTTTGGGGACATTCCTAAGAAAGAAATGATGGCGTCACAGACGAGGTGTCTGTCCACCTTCAGCCGCTGTCAGTCCCCAAGTGCCTACAAAGATGCCCAGACGGTGGCTCTCTGGGTGTTGCCAGTGCTGCCTAGGCCCTCCTTCTTATTTTAGACCTGTAATTTATATACTAACTGGGGAAAGTAACATAACACAAAGGAACTAAATATGCCATATGCAACATAGAATCGCTTTTGTGAAGAAGTGTGAAGTATCGGTTCATTGTTTTAGATGGAACACCTGATGAAGCTGAATAGCTGTCAGAGCTGAGAATTTCCAAAATATTTTTATGAGTGAACACCTACCTATTTATGAAACAACTGATGTGTTCACAAACATCACTGCAGGGGTGTGACATGAATTATGCACAGAAAACACCACCAACTGCAGAACAAACCCCTCAAGAAGTTCTGGGATATTTTCCTTATTTGACACACTACAAATGAGGCAGAATATATTTACAGTGGCAATACCACATTTTTTATGGTATTGAGAACTATGCCACTGCTTTCGGCTTCAGCAGAGGGAAGGAATGCATAAATCTCTTCGCTTATCACCTTTGAGGGCAATGGGAGTGGCTCCGGGGCCATGATGACATGAAAACTCAGTCACAGTCATTGTCCACCACTGTCTCTGAAACCATACAACATGTTAATATAGACACAGAATCTGGATTTCAACCCAGATGTATTACTTTGAAACTAGCTATATTTAAATGTTATCAGTACTAAAATAGTATGGAGATCTAAAAGACATCTATATCATAAACATATATATGTGTACACCCACACGCTTTTGGGATAGTTAAAAAAATCTTAGAGGGAAACCAAGATATTGGTTTTATATAGATATCTTAATCTATATAAAATATGCTTATCAATCATCGGTGCAACAAAATCTGTGGATTCTCCTAAGACTGAGGCCAACATTTCCAAAAGAGAGAATACTGAGAAAAGAAGGAAGTAATTGTAATTCTAAATCCCACAATTATACCATTCATAATCCAAATAAATATAAAAATCAATTTTGTATCTCTATTTTGAATAAGAAATATTATCCCAATAAGTCATTCTTTTTTAAAAAAAATTATTTATTTATTTTTAGAGAGAGAGGAAGGGAGGGAGAAAAAGAGGAAGAGAAACATCAATGTGTGATTGCCTCTCACGTGGCCCTCACTGGGGACCTGGCCTGCAACCCAGGCATGTGCCCTGACTGGGAATCGAACAGTGACCCTTTGGTTCTCAGCCCATGCTTAATCCACTGAGCTACATCAGTCAGGGCAAATGAATACTTCCTTAAGAAAAGAAAACATAACACAGCAATCAAAATTCTTGTTAGGAGAGAATAAAGCCAAAGCAACGCTATGATTGAAATTTAATCATCAACCCACAAGAAAAGTACTCATTATGCACAAATGCAAGGTTGTTCTAATGTTAATTGTGTGTAGTTATAGATTTCATTGTCCTAACTGCATTCTCTCTCATTAAACTTCACTGATTTCTACTGGGCCTTTGTGTAGCTACTTGCACAGAATTTTCTACCGCATGCAGCCCTTCAATTGTGCACGAAAGGGTGTGACCGTCACCTGGCTGGAAGCTTGGGGCTTTTTCTTTTTTTAACCAGGCTGGATGGAGCAAGTGACCCAGTTCATGCCTTGCGGGGACACTCTGCATGTTATACTTTTTATAGCTTAGAATCTTTTTGATGGATGGGTTTCTCTTCCTGAGAAGTTTTTATGTCCTCCTCACTGTCTGAAATTTGGTTTTAGAAGCTCAGCTCAGAAATCACAAGCCTTTTTAAATTTATAATCACCCCAGGTACTGTTTTACCCACAAAGTCACTTAGTTTTCTTAATGTTTCTGTCATAGAAACATATCTAGAAGATATAAAGAAAATGAGAACCAGCTGCTGAATGTTTATCTCCTACAGGAGGAAAGACTAACGTGATGATATTCGGTCTCTCTACAGGAATATATTCTTCCCTTCGTCAAGTGCCTTTAAGGGCTATTGTATAAATCAGTAGGTAGCAAGCTGCCTAGCTGGTGGATTGTAATTGGAAAAGGAAATTAGTAAGAGAGACTCTAATAGCATACTTCTATAAAACTCTATTGACACTGATGCTGTCCATATTGTTACAAATATAATTAGTTTTGATTTTGAAATTCATAGGTGCTGTGACTGACTTTCTATTACTGGAAATTACATAGATAAAATTTTAGATTTCTGCTGGATATATATATATCGGTTCTCTACAATAGATGTCTCTTTTCTCATTTTCAAAACTTAGCCTCAGCACCTGGAGTGGAGACCTGCCTGCCGGCCCTTCGGGTTTAGGTTGCTCTTTCCACATTCTCTGTTGTGAGCGCTGGCCCGCCCGCCCTCTGGTGACTGGAGGTGTCACTCACACTGATTCCTTCGGCATCCCTGTGAGCTCCTTCTTGACACTTCCCCTGTTTTCTTTCTGCCTCCTTGGCTCTCGATGTCACTGTTTCCTTGGTCGTTCTGACCCTTCGGTTTTGCCTGTATGGCACAGACACTATCCATTTCTTCGAGTAGGGTGGCTCCCCCCAGCCCCAAACTGGAAATCACCCAGATGTTCAGTTGGGAGTGGGGGCACATTGTAGAGCATCCATAGAATGGGCCACTCAGCACGGGGAGCCCAGGGACCGGTTCACCGAGCAGCACGGGCGTGCCTCTGCAGCACCCATTCCATGGAGAAGATCGTTGCCGGCCGCTGTGCACCACAGGATTACATGTGTCACCTGTGTGTTCAGGAAAAGGCCAAGTATGAAGGGCAGAATCAGATCGGTGGTTGCCAAAGACCGTGGGTAAGGGGGATACAAGGAAACTTCGTGAGTGACTTGCACTCCGACTGCCGTCTTACCCGAGTGTGCACGTACAGGTAAGTCTCACCGCATGTAAAATAGGTGTCTGCAAACCTGATGTGAGACAAAAACAGAACTGAAAGTGGAGAAGGAGCAAGTGTGGAAATCTAGTCCATGTGACTTTAACCAGTTCTGTAAGTTGTTGGCAGGTTAATTTGAGAGGAGAGGAATACCCATTCTTGAATTTTAAAAAAATTATGCTTATCTACCTTAATAACAGCTTATTGATTATTTACATGCACCGTTTTTATTTTATTACTGCCATTTTAGTCTTCTACTTTTCAATATGTCATCATGTACTTTTAACCTATCTTTTCCTTTTTAAAGGCAATTTTAGAGCAGTTTTAGGTTTATAGCCAATTTGAGAGGAAACTACAGAGATTTCCCAAGTTCCTCCAGCCCCCACATACCCACAGCCTGCCCATGACTAGTACCATTCACCCGACAGGACATTTGTCACCAAGGACGAAGCTGCGTGGGCTCATCATGATCATCGACACCCACAGCTGGCCTCACTGACCACTGTTCCTGTGCATCTGCCTGGGTTTGGGAAAACACATTAACAATGTGTCTGCCATTATAACAGCATATGGGGTATTTTCAATTCCCTAAATATCCCACTCTTGAATTTTAAAGAAATAATTCAGTGTTAATCTTGTGACAGGAAAGCTACCTATCCCTGTGAATTTTATAAAAGATGAACGATAAATTCCCCAAGACAAAAACAGATTCAGTTTTGTGCCACTTGATTCAAAATACAATTGTTTTTAGAACAGTGACGTGAATTCTCTATTCTATAACATTGTCTAATGGGTTTTAAGACCCTTATTTTTCTGTTTTCTGCTAAAAACAAGATCTTCATTTTAAAGAGAATAATTATGAACAAGTTGATAGGAGTGGCCGTATAATAGAAAATATTTTATCTTTTTAACTTTTTACTTCTTTTTTATCCTTGTCTGAGGACATTTCTTCATTGCTTTTTGGCTGCCTCCCCTCTGTGCCCAGACCAGGGAATGTGAGTGCCTGGACCGGGGATGGAACTTGCAACCCAGGCTTGTGCCCTGACCAGGAATTGAACTCACAGCCCCTCGGTTATGGGACAACTCTCCAACCAACTGAGCCACACTGGCCAGGCTATTTTATCTTTTTAAAAATTTGAGAGTTAATATAACCTCACCGCACACACATTCCTCACACTAATAACTAAGTAAATAAACAAATGCAAGCTGAGCAAGACATTTCCCATGGATGACAGTAGCAATAACAGCAACTGGCCAGAGAACACCAGCCAAAAAAGAGAAGGAGTTACTATCTGAAACACAAATGAGAGGGTGCAATGTAAGAGAGATGCTGGAGGAAGAGGTAGGGATATAAAACAGTATTCCAAAAAATCTAGTGCAAGTTGGAACCAGACGCGCTGGACAGAAGGGTGGCTGGTTTGTTGGGAACACACGGCGGGAAGACGTACTTTAGCTGACAAAGGTTTAGGAAGGAATTCCTGGAGCTGGGCTGCTGCCCGGGCTCTTGGAACCTGACCGCGTTGCCTGTGACCTTGGCTCTGGCTTGTGTCAGCTGTGCCACTTTGCTGTATAACTTGGGTTCTCCCTGCCGGTCTAAAGAAAATCAGTGCAGTAGTGATTATGATAGTCTACTTTATAGAGTTGATCTGACAAATAGGCCAAAATGTCAGCTACTTCCAGAAGCTCGCTGTAGAGTCATAATCCCTTTCTTCCTTAAAAAGTCCTAGCTGTGTTTGCCCAGGTACAGACTAGGACTTCCAGCTTCTTGGCAGGCAGGCGTGGCCTTGTGACACAGTTCTCGTCCCCAAGACAGTCTGTGGGAAGTCAGGGTGTGGGTCCCCTCCTGCAAACACTCTGAGAAAGGCAGACTCAGCCAACATTCACTTCCATTGGTTTTCTCTCCCTATTTTCCAATTCGTCACACTTCTGGGACACATCAGGGTCCTGAGATATCTTGGGGCCTTAAGAACCAGGGTCTAGCCTTCAGGTTGAGGGCCAGAAGCCTAGAGAGTACCTGAAACACTGACAATGGCAGGAACCCCTGGGCCCCTGGGGTGGAACTCCCACCTCTGGGTTCGTTTCTTTGAGAGAAAGTCTCTCTCTCTTTGCCAGAGTTACTCTGACTTGTGTTACCTGCTGTGTGCAACCCAAACAGGTCTCCCCTGCCACCATGTGTGAAGAAAGGGACAGCTGTCTGCGCTTCCTCCGCGCTTGATACACATTAACTATCCCCATGTTTCAGCAAAGCCCTGGAGACCAACAGAAAGCAGCTCACGGGTGGTTTGTCTTAGACCCCAACCTGGATACAGGGAGGCGCAGGATTTATGACACCGCAGAAAACTGAATGTTTATTCTGGAAGGAGGGAAAACAAGCACATGGGAAATAATTTCAAGCAGTACGCGTGTTTGCTAACGACGGATAACTGATGACACTGCTAATGGGAGCGCACATTTCCGGCAGACGGAGGGAGACGGTTATCCATCAGCACCACGTGTTGCTTATGTTATGTAGTCGAAGTTTCCTTTTCTGCTACATATGTTTCCAGTGTTTATTTAACCTGCCTATTACACACGTGTGCACGGGCATAGGGAGTTACTGTTAATTCCTCTAACTGGACAGACGTGGGATGCATTTCTTCATACGACTTCACTCCTGGCCTGTGTATGATCCAGTCCGCGCCGCTGGGTGAACCTGCCCGCTGCATCTCTGTGGCCTTCCAGCGCGATCGTGTGGCACTGCCGGCAGAAGCTCGGGGCGAGGTGAGTGCATCATCCACGCAGCAAGGCCCGAGCGTGGTGCCCACGCTCTGCACACATGGTACCAGCTTTCCCTCCCACCTGGTTCAGGACCATTGGCCTAATTCATGGAAGACAGGTTTGCTTGTGGTAGCAGTCATTCAGGAATGACTGGCAAACAGATCAAAAGGCATTGGTATTTTAATTTAGAAAAACATACCGATAAGAAAACTGTTTATACAAACAACACCAAGGAAGTTAGGCTAGTATTACACATAATGAAGTATTTGACACTGATCTCATTTTCCTGGTGGGGAAAATCTATAAAGGCATCACTTACTTACTTCACTGATGGTTAAAATAAAAAGAGATGGAATTTCCCAACGGCTTCCAGAAGCTCAGTGCAGAGATGGGCTTATCTCTCCCGTACAGGCCATCAAAACACAGAACCCTCACGGAGGTCCAGAAGCATGCAGTTTGGCCTAATTTGATGGCCAATCCTTTTCCAATAGCCTGAATAATCTCCGTTTCTCTGGTCTCTGTGCTCTGGGCCCAAACACTCTCGGTGTGCTGGTTATAGACACACACATGCCCAACGCTTTAGAAAGGCGAGTTTTGGATTAACTGTAATGTTCCCTAAAACTCATTTTCTTTATGATCAAATTCTACTAAGTGCTACCAGTGAAAAATAAGCAGTGTTTGCGTAACAAATTGCAAATGACCCGAAAGTGCAACATTATCGGGGAAACTCGTCAGCAGGCAGAGAACAAGAATTGCTTTTCTCGATGAGGTTGATGTGATCTCAAATATTCATTTTCACCATCCAGGCCGGGACTTCAGACGAAGAAACAATTTCTGCTGACCGTTATATGTGTTTTATATAACATTTATTTAGAAACAGCATCACATTACAGTATCATGATTCAAAACCCGCAGGTTTAGGCGTTCCATGCTGCATAGCTGCAGAGAGCAGCTACAGAGTAATTTTGCTTTAGAGGCTCCAGAGCTCAGTCTCAGAGCTCAGCCGAACGGCCAAACAGATGTTACTTTGCTGACTAGGATAACAAGAAATTGTTCAATTTAGCTCTCAGGTTCAGAGACAAAGCATGTTAACTTAAAAATTTAGCTTAGTACAGTAATTTTAGATGGCTAGAAATGAATTTTATGCAAAAACATTGCCTTTTTAAACAACAGAAAACACTCCTCTTTACAATTTTTTAATAGGTGATTCTTCCATTTTTAGTCCTGTTTTTGGTATTGTAATTGCCTTTGGTATCCACACATTGATACAAATTTTAGTTTTAGCTGAAAAATGTAGGTTGCACACAAGAATGAGAATGACCTCTATGGCATTAACCTGACGGTGACGCTCTCTCTCACCTATGGTAGTCTGGCTGTCTGGTACGACCCCCGCACTGACCACCATGTGCGAGGGTGGCCTTGACCGCTTCCCGGAAGTGAGGCATTTTGTTTTTCTGCTCTACTCCCGTCCGCTTGAAGGGCATCTTGCCCCCGGGTAGCAAAAGGGCAGAACCGCAGTGCTGGAGGTGATACAAGGGAGAGCTGGTGCAGACAGCCGCCCCCACTGCCCCCACCGCCCCTGGAAGGCCTTCACCCGTGCAGCACGTGCCCCCCCAGGAGGAGCGCAGCCATGAGGACAGCGGGCGCTGCTGTTCTCCCCGAGGAGAGCCCGCAACACAGCAGTGGAGCAAAGCTTACAATGATGGCATTTAGTTTCTCAAGAATTTAGCAATTCTGTTAGCACCTATTATATTCTACTTGTGCTTTAAATACTGTAAGTATTTAGTGAATAAGTATGTCTGTGTATCCCCTCCTACACAGTGTACTGTGACTCGGGTGTGCATTTCCCAAGTTACGCCCTGGAGTTTGGCTTCCATCTTTTATGAATCTTTCTTTCCATCCTTGTACAAATTACACACACACACACTTAAAATAGATGCCCTCCACATACACTCCCGTACACACGCACAGAGAGAACAGCACACAGGCAGTGTGGAGGACACCCTGCCTCCCACCGCCTCCTGGGATGCCCCCGAGCTTGCTAATGGGTAATCATGCCTTCCTGTGGGCCTTCAGGAAGTCAGATTGTTCTAAATGTCCTTCAGTGATTGAACACTTTTATTTGTAAATAGTGAGTTGTATCCTTAGAAAACCTGCTGCTGGAAAATAAAGGTATTGCATTTATGTAGGAAATTAATATTGATGGTAAAAGATTATGCATGCTTAAAACACACTCAAAATTTTTGCCCCTTGGATGAGGGTATTCCGATACGTAGGGTTGTAATGATACCCCAACAGGATGAGGAATAAGCATGAAGACGGAGTGGAGACAGCACCGTGAGAAGGATGCCATGAACTTGTCAGTGAAGCAACGTGGGATTCTCATAATTAAAAATTAAGAAAATAGACTGGAAAGGAGAAAAGGGTAAGAAATCAAAAAAATACAATTGTCATAAATTCTACCCAATTAATTTTGTCAGTTAAATCTAAATACAAGCTGCCTATATGATAAGCAATTTAACTTTTAATCCAGTCTCAGTTTTCTACACAAAATAACATTTATTCTATTTTTTAAAATTGATAATCCGATGGTTAATATACAGATTCACTTCACTAGAGAAGTTTCCCTTTGAAGCAACGCTGTGAGCCTGCGCTTGGGCATCAGGAAGCTGCACGGTGTCCACCAGGTATCTAATATGGTCTGTGATTAACCTTATTAAATTATGTTTTCCTGTCATGGCAGGGAAATTGAACTTCAAAAGTTGAACTGATTCTGACTCTGCCGTTCAAGTCAATTAGAGTTTGCTAAGTGACTGCAAGGCAGTGAACAGTTTGCCAAACTGGAAAAGACAGGATGCAATGCCACGCAGGAGTACAAACTGCCCGGCTGTGCCTGTCACGGAGCGAGTACGCAAGGCCCAAACAGCAGCCAGGCATCACACATACATTTACGGACTGCTGAACTAAGTGCACCTCCCATTTGAAAAGGGCCTTAATACGTTATAGGTCCAGAATCACATGTGAAATACTACAGACTTATTATTTAGAAGGTGGAGAGGAAAAAGGGTTAAAAAAAAAGTTAAATTGGGTTGTTTTATAAATGTTTTGCTGCCATAGAGGTCAGTTCCCAGAAATCCAATACATTCAATAGAGTTCAAGACATGAAACGATTTTTATTGTTACATTTTCAAGAACCTACTACCAGGGTTATTAAATCTGCTGAGATTTTAAATTTTTATTTCAGTTATGTCTATGTCCAAGGTAATGCGGTCGATTCGTTGGCAGGCTTGTAAAGCTAGGTAATATTAGGTATGCATTGTCCGCACGTGTCTGTGGGCTGTGTGGTGTTTTTACAGCAGTGTTCCTAAGCTTAGAACCAAGGTTAAAAAAATTCAAAATACCACACAAAAAAGAAAGAGAAAAAGTACTCACCGTGAGGAGCAATAACTTTATTGGGTCAGGGAAGAAAAATGTTTTCATAAAAGAAGCAATCTAAAGGAAAGAGCAATCTCCCAGAATCCTCTGACACAGCCTATAATTCTTTACAGTTTATTTTTCTTCTACCTTAAGAAAGGAGAACTTCACTAAAAATAAAAAAGTCAGTGTGATGTGAAAATCTTAAAGGAAGAGCCAGAATTTGGAAAAGTTTAGATATTTGTAAACTATTTTCAGAGTTTCTAATCTATAAGTTCATTTCAAATAGCATGGGTAACTGTAAAATATGCAAAAAGTTATTTTGCTCGCAGCCTGACTGCTTTGTGGGGCACTGTGTGTGTTGTGCACGGTGTGTTGTTGTGCATGGTGCTGTATGATGGGACCCTCCAACTCCTGGCCCATCTCCTGTCAGCAAAGGCACTGATGTGCAATTGCTGTTTATCAGTTAATATTTTCAGCAGTAGGTTCTCACCGACTGAGTAACAGCCCACATGGATGTGGGGCTGCAGATGGACAGACGGATGGGATTCTCGGGGCTGGCACCAGAGGTGGCTCAGGGATGGGGGGAGTCCTTGCTTCTTTTTACACTCTATTAGTTTGCCTCTTTTATTTTAATTTTATTTTTTATATATACTGTATATGCGTCATGTGCCCTTTAAAATTAAATCAAAACCTTAAAAAGAGGATGGATCATTAAAAATCATTTGGAAAAATAATTGATTACTGTCATTTGCGACAACATGGATGGATCCTGAGAATAACATGCTAAGAGAAATAAATTAGACAGAAAATCAATTCACTCATATGTGGGATATAAGGCTGAAAGCAACACATGAACAAACAAGAGAAACAAAGAAAAGCTCGTAGACACTGAAAACAGCATGGTGGCGACCAGGGGGAAGAGGGCAGGGGTGGCAAAGGGTAAAGGGGTCAAACACATGGTGAGGGGAGGAGATTTGACCTTGGGTGGTAAACACACAATGCAATGTACAGCTCACAAATCACAAAACTGTACACCTGAAACCTATATGATCCCATTAACCAACATCACCCCAATGAATTGAATAAAAATATAACTGAGCCCCTGTTTTCTATACTTCTTTATATTTTACACATCACTCTAGTTTAGTGTGTCATTGGATCTCATGCCTTATGTGAGAACGAGGACCAGTGTGCCAGGGGCCAAAATTCTGGAATTATTTCCTTCTCCTCACAGGTAAGCTCTTGGTAAAAGTATTTAAGTTCTGTGAGCTTCAGGTTGCAAGCTTAAAGGCACAGAGATGACATGGCCCCTAATTTGCAGTTTGGCGGTGAAATGAGTTCACGTAAGTTAGAGCGATTTGTAAACTGTTAACGAGCGGTAGCCAGCGGGCAGCTTCCTCATCACCTAAATTCACGTAACCAAAAAGTGGCCCAGCTGGGGACAGGATCCAAGTGCCTGACTCCTCATTCAGTGTCCTTTCCCTGGAAGAACACCGTCATTTCCACCCCTTACAGTCGTGAAACAGGGTGCACCATCTCTCAACTAGAAGGCCGGATGGAAAGTAACTGACCCTTGAGCTCAAATACACAGTGTGCAGATGGTTCTAGTAATGGAAATGGTGGCAGTGTGGATAAACCCATTTATAGAGTTTGAGAGCTATTTGTTTTCATTTTAACACTTGCTAATGGACTTCAACTAAAATTTATTCAACTAATATATATATTTTTTAACATGGCTATTTTAAGAGACACCTGACATGGTCAATTTGGGGCATAACTCTGTCTGTGTGTGTGCATAGAGGTGTTTATCAAGGGTCACCTAGGTTTGAGAGCTATTAATTTAAGAGTTATAGGGCAAATATCCTACACTTTCTGGAGACTGTGGTTACTTGCAGAAAAAGTTACGCTGACCCTTGAACAGCATGGCTTTGACCTGCCTGGGTCCATGTCTTTGGGGATTGTTTTCAACAATTACTGTAAATGTATTTTCTCTTCCTCATGATTTCCTTACTGACACTTTTTTTCCAGCTTACTTTATTGGAAGGATACAGCATACAATACATATACCACAAAAAAACCCGTGTTCATCGACTGTTTATGTTACCTGTAAGGCTTCCGGTAGCCAGCAGGCTATTAGTAGTCACCTTTTGGGGGAGTTGAAAGTTACTCCTGGATCTATGACTTTCAGGTTGCCCAAGGTCAGCTGTATCTCTGGGTTCGTTTATGTTTTTCTTACTGATGTGTAGAAAACATGAATAATTCTGAGTGTAATATTTTAGTAAAACTATATACATGCTTTCTCCAAGTTGGCTGCTTCTCCTTAAAATCTTACGGCATTCTTTACTGGTGAGCATTTCCGAGACCTTTAACAGAACGCGGTCCATCTGGCTGCTCCCAGAGGTCAGCTGCCCGGCTTCCAAGCACATTTCCAGAGCTTCTCACCCGGGACTGCCACCAGTGCAGTGAAGGGACAGAATTGTTTCCCTCCACTTGGTCCTCTGAGTCGAGCGATCTGTGACCAGCATAAATGCTCTTCCTGACCCCTGCCTGCGCCATGAGGTCCTCAGCACTGCGAGGGCCCCCCACTTGCCTGAGGTTGAGCTTCGGAATTCAGCCTGGGTCTGATGTCACGTGGGGACCCACAGGGCATGTGGCCTCGGTCAGGAAGGCGTTCCTCTGGCCCATGTTGAGGACCTGCGTTGGGGGGCAGTCCATCTGCCCAGCATCCCCCGCAGCTTCCAGCCTCTGGATGGCACTCATTCCACCCCCATGACACTTCACTTTTAGTTCATTTTTCTTCTAGGAAGTTTGGGGCAGTTTTGAATTTAGGTAGATCCGCTCTTTATTTTGCCTCATTATTTACTCTGTACTGTATTATTTGTTTACAATTCTTAGAAATAGTTTAATTGAATATTAAGATAAGCCTTTGGGCTGTGGAATCATGCCATTGAATCATGTCTTGGGAACTAAATTATAGCTAATACACCTTCATACCCATGCTCTCTGTCTTCATAACTTACAAGAGCTATGCGAAAAAGCTCCTTGGCTTCAGACATTGAAAAGGGGAATCTCTTTTTAAATAACTTATTTACAAGAATATTAGCACCGAGCAATATAATTTTAGGAGACAATGTAAGATTATATTGCACTCTTGAAGAACTCCACGTAGAGGGTCTGGCCTCTGCCAGTACCTTGGTCTCTGCTCATGTCTCTCCACCGATGTCACTGCATTTCTCTCTTCTAGCATCAGAGCCCCGGTGGCTGCACCGTCCACTCACCTGCCAGTGATTTCAGAACTATTCCCTTCAATGACATCTGCAGCACTTTAAAAATCACTTTGATAGACACAATTTCTGGTCTTTTCAGGGTGTTGGTGACTATGGCGTATTATATCTTTTTTATTCCTTTGTCCTTAAGGAAAACTAAAATAAAATAGATTTCATGAAAAGAGCTTTCAAAGTAGTTCTCCCTGTGTCCATGCGGCATCCCCTCCGCAGGGTCTGCCCGGCTGGGCTCCAGTGCTGAGACACAGTGACCGGCAGTGACCAGCGGAAACGCGGCTTTGGGAGGTTTTTGTGAGAGGCAGGGCTGTGACTCTGAGCCTGACACTCACTCATCTGCAGAATCCCCTTTACACATGCTCTTCATTTGTAAAAGGCACTGTAGGATTCAGAAGGCCAAACGAGGGAACTTTCTGTACATACATCTTACACATAGCCAGTGGATTACTATTCAACAAACTTTCTGTACATTTTCTCTAATTTCTACTTGTATTTTCATGCAGTAAAGAAAAAAAATACATTGCTGTAGTTCAATCTGAAGCCACGTTACATTAAAAATTAAATGTGTATGTATCAATCTAATGGAAAACTGCATAATCTTGTTATTCTTATAAATAATTAATTATTAACTTTTAAAATATTTCCTCTGCCACTATATCTTAATAAGTTCGACAGAAATTTTCAAAAAATGTGTGCATGTTATAGTACATGCATTTAATATAGAAACATTTATAATACATACTTATATGTAAATACAGAATTGTTTGTATACTCATGCACAACACACATACTTAAGTACAGAAAAGTAATACAGAACCCACATTTAAGCACACAGGGGAAGTGCAACTCTACGGCGCCACTGCAGCGCACACTCTAGGTCTGCACGCACACTTCCTTGTGCCCCATTGTCAACTCGTAAGTCAGGTTGCAGACAAATGTAACTCAAACAAGGATTAGTTTTTCAAGTGCATACATTTCTGTTTGGATTTTTGTTCTAAAGGATGACAACAAATAATCAATGTTGTTTGGTTGCTGATCAGATAGACTCTTCTAGAGTTTACTTACTGGCGGCCTAACCCATGTGTTCCACGACCCCTGACCTGAGCCCTTTGCCACAGAGAATGGTAATCTGCCTATCAATATACCCCGAGCATCTAGAACCATGCCTGGCACAGACTCTGTACTCAATAAATGTTTATCGACTGCAAGTTTAATCCCTAAAAAGCCTCTTCAAATATTTCAATTTAATCAAGCATGCAGTGAGGAACTCTTAACGGCTTGAGAGGAGTTCTACCACGTGGGGAGAGAACATAGGGCGGGTTGGCACTGTGTCTCGGCTGTCCCTCCAATAACCTGTTTCTAGTCCTCGGAGAGAGAAACTGATGGGCGAGACATTTCCCAAGATGGATGGGGCATGCAGGGTGTGTGGTGTTAGTGGGTCCTTCTGCATGACAACCGGCCTCATGGGTTCTGTCTTGTCTGACTAGTGGGCACACAGAGCGGAGGGCCAACAGAGATGCTGTTGAACAGGAGGGAGGCTGAATCAGAGAAGGAGTTCGCTCCTGACCGCTCTTCATTTATCCCACTGGCAAGTACTCCCCCTTACTCCTATCTGTTACGTCATCCTGTCCATCTGAAACATAACTATGGTCCAGAAGGTATACAGCCATGCACTATGAAAAATAGAGCCATTTATTGAAGAAGATACAAGACACAAGAAACATTGTACATAGGACAATGATGCCCCAATCCCCTTCAAAGTCAGCACCTTGGAATCTCACACAGTTCTCCCAATCACTTTCAGCTGCCCTGTCATGTTTTCCTGAATCTCATGGATGGTGTGAAAGCTCTTTCTTTTCAAAGGCTATTTTAGTTTTGGGAAGAGCCAGAAGTTGCAGGGTGTCAAATCTGGGCTATAGAGGGGTTGAGTCACCTGGATGATTTGACGTTATGCCAAAAAACTTCTGCAAGAGATGTGATGCATGAGTGGGAGCATTGTCGTGATGAAGCTGCCAGTCACCAGTTGCCCATAGCTGAGGCCTTCTGAGTCATCTGAATAGTTTCTGTGGAGGAATGTTCAGGCTTAACGCAAAATTTGATGCAGATTCATTGCTCTACTTACTCAGTCATTTGTGATGGCCACATAGTACACAGGGCTCACTCAGTGGCATCTATAGCCCCCACTTCCTAGTACAGTGAAGTCCTCATTGTTCACACATGTGCATTCCAGTCTACTCTCCTTGGCTTCCAGGTTACATCCATGTTACACAAACTGTTCTCATTATATTAACAGTGGCTGGACTTTATCAGATGGACCTCATATACTAGGCATCTACTAGTTCAGGTTTAGAAATATCAAGGCAGACAAAGTTACCAAATCTCTTCCTTCACATAGCTTCAAATTTGTTAGTGGGATGAAAATTGATTTACAATGTTATTAAAACAGTTATTTTATTAAATTCTAAGAAAGGAAAAAATATAAAATGTTGAAGGAATACATGCACATAGGAGGTATCTTTAATTTGGGGGGTTGATTCTCATTGATTTTTTCTTTCAAGACCTATTTGGAGGAATGGTGTCTGATTATTATTGTTTTGATTTAATAAATTTAGCAAGACAGAGGAAAGAATATTTCTATGTCCAAATTGTGCTGATAAACAAAATGCCTTCTCTGAATAAGGGAATATTGTAAGAGTAAAACACATTCCTGCCTGAAACACTAGCAAGATTACCTGCCATCCTCCAGGAGGGAAAAACCTTAACTGCATTCTGAAGGATACACCCCAAAACATAAGCTTTTGTATGCATTATCATTTTTCAACTTTCTTATAGACATATTCTATAAAAATATAACTGTTGTAACAGCATGTCTCAATTCCACATTTAAGCTAATACTACTGAAAATGCCATTAAGAGAGGTAAAGTATTTCTACTGATTAGGAAAAGGTACATATATTATTTATTGGGCTTTGGAGGATATTTTTGACAAAAAAAGAATAGGGAAGCCTGCCATCATACAATCTGCTATATCTCAATTCACGTGGAGTCATTTGTATTAGAGACAAGGACATAGAAAATGTCTCTCACGGACAATATTTTAAACAAGGGCAGTATCAGCACATTTAAAACAAGCTATTAGTTAAAACATGCAATGAAACATCTAGTCAAAGATAAATTGGTAAGATAGTAAAGGATTAGTGCCAAAGAAAAGGTATTAAAAATGTGGAATTAGCAGTGACTCTTTCTTATTTTTTCTCTTTCAGAAATTTTATTTTTTTAGGTATCAGAAAGTGGAATTTTTGGCTGCAATATTACATTACTTCCAAGTCAGAGGTACTTTTGTTGGACATTATTTTTAGATCAATTTTGTTCTAAGGTACAAAATAAATCTCTCTGTCTGTTTTCACAAAAGAACTATTCAGCCAATTCAACATTTAACAGACTAAAACACATAAAAACATTTCAAAAAGCAGGCTACTGAAAATCTGCAGAATGCTATATCAACTGTTAATTTCTTGCACATAAATGAAAGCAGGAGAGTCCATGAATCATAAAATCAAATGTGATTATATTTTGCCAGGAATTGAATACTCGATGCCAATTACACAAATGCTCTTTTCCTCATGGTCTTACACTCTCAGTGAGACCACAGACATCACTAAGTAAGCAATAAGCTAATGAAAATAATTACGAATTTATAAACCCTGGGTTTTCCCTCATTTCTCATGCTGAATTGGCCAGGGCACTCTCTGCTTCCTTTACTGTCTTTCTTCACAGCACTCGTCATGTTTTAATATTTTGGCTAAATCACTGAGTTACTCAGTTTTTCAAGTCTCATGCAGTTGTCTCTGATTTTTGGTGGCTTTCTGGTTTCCGAAGTGGAGGGAGTTTCAATGAGCAGCAGGGGAGCGCTGGGGACGCGGGGACCAGGTGGAGCAGCCACGTGAGCAGCCTGTGCAGGAGGGGTGGCAGGCTGGGACGCGAGACCACTCCTGGAGGCGCAGGTTGCTGGGTGGGAACACGACACCAAGCCACAGTTTTGGACAATGCAAGACGTACCTCCTAAGTATTGTTTTACTCTTTCCTATTATTCGCATTTCACAATGTTAGTCTTTGCCCAAAAGTACAATGAAAGCAAGTGAAATAAAATAAAAACACTCAAACCTGTCTGAAAAGAGTTTAATGATATGAGAAAACGTCTGAGCATGAATGTGAAATATTCTAACACTGTGTTTTGTGTAGATTTCAGGCAAAGTCTTTCCTGGGCCACAAAGCCAAGCCAAGCAAGGCTGGGCGCTCCTTTGCCGGATCAGAGAAGGCTTCATTCATCATTTTTCTCCCTGCACAGGCAGGACGGCTGGGCCTCACAAGGCTGTTAAATCAGAGCCAGGCTTTTGTCTACCCAATACATTTGAACCTGGTTAATGTAAATATAAATTGCGCTGTAAACAGTAAATTTCAAAGCGCTTAAAAATCAGTAAACAGAATCCTCTACATTGCTCTAGTGAATCATGCAGCATATCTGGGGTCCAATCCTTGGCCACCAATAAGACCAGAGCAGTGTATACAGCCAGTGCCAACTCAATGAATACCCCGGTTTTCCTTCTGCACTCTGCATGACAGCCATGTTGAGGAGGGGGAACCTGCATTTGTGAACACTCGCCACTGCGTGAGAAAACTTCTCTAAGCCGATCAGTGCTGTGGAAAAATCCATATGAATTTAGCTACCATATGTTATCATAAGATCGTTTTCTTCAATGATCCTGTTTAAATGGATTCAAACAGATGGACAAAGCTCCTCTGGATGGACGTCAGCCACGTAACTGTGCCATATGGCATTTGCTGAGCAGGCACAGGGACAAACGCTAATTCACACCAATACCATAAATATCATTTTGCATTTTCTTTAATAGGCTCTTATTGCTGAACACTGGAAAATGAGTATTACAATGACTACCGGGAAAATTATGGCCACTTGGCGCTTTGTGATTAGCAATTAGAGAACTGGGTCATCTCGAGCCACCTGTCTCCTGTCTGTAATAGATTGCACAAATAAGTTGTCGCGCCGTTCAAGGACGGTGGTGAGAAGGATTTTTAAAATGGTAAGAAGGAAGCTAGAATTCATTTTTGTATTGGAGAAGTTAGAATCTTTTGGAGAGACACAACCCAAAGCACATGGTGTAGAAAACTCCATGTGGCTGTAAGTTGCTGGAACAGAAAGAAGGTGCAGGACAATGCAGCCTATGACGGAGGGAAGCGCTGTCACAGCAGCACTCAGACATGTGACTCACGTGTGATTCTAACCTGTGTTTTAATCCCCACACCTGCTACCTGTGGCTAAAAGTTAAGTGCACAAACTTCTCACAAAAGACTACAAAGCACAGCGCAGAAGTGGACATGTGAGAACCTTCGCTTTCTCTTTCATTCATGCATTTTCAAGGATCAAGGTTAAACCTGTATATGCTCAACGGCTGGCCTGCACCTCAGATGGGGGAAGAGGCGCGCTCTGTGGTGTCTCAGTGCTGTGAGAAGCTGGGAGATTATTATTCCACAGCATTATTACATGTGTTTCAAAAGCACTGTAAAATAATCAGATGACGGTAATACATAAGGGAGAATAGTCTGATTATTTCTGAAGAAAGAAAATATGACAAATTTTAAAAAATAGTTGTTTAAGCAGTTCATCTGTATTTAGTATATAGTAAGCACACAATCATTGTTAGTTATCAGTATGAATATTTATCAATAGTGGCATTATTTAAAAATACTTAGACCTATCTTAAATGAAATATAGATTTAGGCATATGATGATATTTACTATAGAGCTTTAACATTTATTAATCATCTCGCAGTCATATTATAGAACATAATTACTTTCTAAAACTTTAAGAGACTGGGTTGAAATGAAATACATCTGTCTATGTGATATAACAAACCAGAAAAGTTTTTTAAATAGGCAAAGCCTCATTCAAATGCTGAGACTGTAAAGTACAGATTTATATTGACATAGGCATCATGGATAATTTGTATCCATTTATAAATGATCATATTTTATTCCCATATCTATTCAGTGACCAAACTTTATAGTACATTGCTTATTCCTGCATATTAAATGCAGATGTCTAGATTTATATTTAAACAACTGAAATTTTAAATGCTATAACATATGTGCTTAAAGAGAATTTTACTTGCTCTTTAGAAATAATAGCAAATTGGGATATTATCTGCCCGGGTCAATTAGTGTGTGCATGTGTGTGTAGTATATAGTATATAAATAATATAGCATATACTACATATAGCATATATGTACTATACATACCATACCATGTATTTATTTATATTTAGCACACTGACGTCTGACAACTCAACTATGAATACATGGCACTAACATTTCAGGGACTGGTACTAGGCTGTTGTTTGAAACACATGTGCCAACTTTTTGAAAGCTGTAGATAACAGAAAAAGTTTTAACTATGCTATGATTTTAGAAGCAATTATTTTTTGGTGCTGATAACACTACAAAAGTATATATTATTCAAGTAACTTCTTTCACCTAAAATTCATTCTCTGTCTCCTTAAATGGCTTTCATATGCATCACATTAGAATGACACCCAATAACTGAAATAATTAAAAAAGAAAGAGAAATTGAAACGTAACTCTTGAAAAAGAATAGATGAGTATACCAACATTATTGAAGAATTTTGCTCCATTAGGATTTCAAGACAATGCGAACCTTTTCCGAGGTAATTGAAGTAATGGTTGATAACTTACAAAGAAGAGAGACTTAACATGGTGATTCACAAAAGCTAAACCAGACACACCAGACAAAAGAAAATAATAAGAAAACAGGACTGGGTTTCTACCAACCAAAGAGAGACTCACTATGTTGAAATCCACAGTACAGAACAAAAAGATGATGGATAGGAATAGTGCACTGTGCACTGAATAACTATGTCATCACTTATATGAAGCAGGAATCAAGGAGATAAAGGACTCATATAAACCATATAGGGCCAGGCAATGTAACACTATTTTCAGCTCAGCCAAGGTTGAGTGGAAAAGCAGGAGCAGAAACCGCTGCTAGTTACGCAGCTGGGCGGTACAGACACGAGCTACCAAGTTCAACTCTGCCGTTTCTTAGCAAGATGTAGTTCTGCACGACTTAAGTCTCTGACCCTTCCTGCAGTCCTGTGTGAAAGGGGATGGTAAAGAATCTGTCTATGGCTATACTATAAAAAACACGTGTGATAATCCAGATTAAAGATTTAGCGTAAAGTTGGTGCAAGCAGATTTTCCAGGCAGTATTAGATGCTATTACTCAAATAGCAATATTGTAATTTTGCATACTTTTTACTATGAAAATTTTAAACATAGTCAAGAGGAGAAAAATTATTGTTATGACTCAGAAACAAAGGATCAGTTAGGAGTTTTAAAATCTGATCTTAAAGAATCAGGGCCAAAAGCCACCAACCACAGAAAAAACTGTAGGTAATATTGAGCATGAAGACAAAGGTCAAACCTTGAAAAATTTATATGCATTTCAGAAATGCCCCATTTCTGAGAAATGCCCCATTAGGTAGTTCATTTTAATACATTTTTCTTACTAAAGCTTACAGAAGCTTTAACTTTTCAAAACCTTGTCTTCTGGTTCTTTGTATTTACCATGTCTGTCAAATATGCCAGGCCTCATTAAAAAAAAAAAAAGGCAACAAACATTAACTGAGGTTTAACTGGTAACATAGAGCAAAATGATTTCTCTTCTGTCCCCACTATTCTGCTAGATGGGAAGCTGCTCCTGTAAGACACAAACCCCAGCACCTCTGGTATTGCTGAGAAACAGGATGAAGGCAGCGAGCCTGGGGACAGACGATGGAGAAACATGTGGACTGGTCTGATATCCTAGCACAAGTATAGCTGTCGGTGTTCACCAACTCCATTCTGAGTGACTATTTAGAGTTGCCTAATTTCATGTTTTTATGACTGATCAATATTAAGTCAATTTAAAAAAATATCAAGTTTCAGCTATTAACAGATTTCTGTAACTCTTTTGGAAGCTTTCCTACAAGTGCATTTCTCTGCCGTGTAGCTGCCAGCCACAGCGTCTGCCCCAGCTCAGCATCCGGCAAACAGGGGCGGGGCTTCCTGCTCTCTGCAGCCTCTCCAGTGATGCTGGCCGTTGTTGCTTGTCTGCTTGATCATAAAATGGGCCAAGGTGACACTTCATTGTGGTTCTGATTTGCCTGTCCCTGACGGTCAGCGGCATTGAGTGTCTTTTCTGTGCCTGGTGGCTGTCTGCCAGTCTTTTTTGGAAAAGTGTCTGTTCAGATACTCTGCCCATTTTTAAATCAGGTTGCTTATTTTTGTTAACTTGTATAAGTTATTTATATATTTTGGATATTAACTTCTTATTGGATGTATGGTATACAAATACCTTTCCCATTTGGGAGGTTGCCTTTTCGCTTCGTTGGTGGGTTCCTTTGAAATCTTGCCGTTGGCGACAACATGGACAGAATGTGGGGATATTATGCTTGGTGAAATAGGTCAGATGGAGAAAGACACATGCCGTAGAATTTTGACCCCCCCCCCACAAAACAGTACAAAAACACACTCATGGATGCAGACAGCAGATTGGGGGTTACTGGAGGAAACGGGGCTGGGGAGGTGGAATGGGTGGAGAAGGGGTATGCTGGGCAGTGGTGGCTGGAAGTGGGACTTTTGGTGCTGAGCACACTGCTGTGGGCACAGATGTCAGGTTATAATGCTGTGCCCCGGAGCTGTTATAGCGCTGTATCCCAGTGTCCCTGATAAAGTAGTGCATTTTAAACAGCAACTGAAATAATATCGGTGCATATTATATATATTTATATTTATGTGGAGAATAACAGCAAATAATGTAACTGTCAATAAAACATTACCAACATGTCTATGACTGATTATTCATAGTACTTAGGAGTTATAAGCATAAAATGAGCAATAAATTTGTTAACATTTATGATACTATTAAATTACATGATTTCATAAATTTTATACTATGTCTCAAGGATATGGACAGTTGAACAAAAATTATAATAATCACATTTTAAAAATGAAACAATTATTTATGAGTAACTTATTTTCCATTACATTAGGTAACTTAAAATTCTTGATGTAATAAACCCACAGAAAAGGCAAGCACTTAACATTATTTAAAACAGTTCAAAATTCAGTGGATTCTGTGTCCTTTAATGACAGATTGCTAAACTGGTCACATACTAAAGAGCAATTTCCTTCATATTGAATTATCTAGATTAACCTATCTGGTTTTCTCAATATATCATCATTAGAATTAATTAATTATGGTCAGTATCTTTAATAATCCTTTTTGTTTAGACTAAGAAAAATCTGTTTAATAATAATATTACAACTGATTATGATAATAATGACAGAAATAATATATGAAGCCATAGTATAGATAGTTGAGTGAGCTACCAAATTGGTGGAATTCTGGAATGCTTTGCAAATCTTTTTGCATTAGGAGAAATGTCTTTTTCTAGTTTCTGGAAATAACATCCTATGGGTATGTGTCCTGTTCAGGAAAATTTATTTTGATTTATATTACCTCCAACAAGATGGATCAAATACAGAGTAAGGGAACTGTTGGTAAAAACCAGTATTAATCACCTCACTTCGCCCATCTCACCTATGGATGTGTTTACATCGGATCACAGGTCTATCAAGACAAAATGTGCTGACTTCCGTTCGGGTGCCGTTCCTGCCCTGAGACTGAGTAGACCCTACATGATCGAAGCTTGTGTGCAGAGCAGCCTCCACGGGCCTGACAGGGCCCTGCTGTGTGCAGCGGGACTTCAAGTGACCTGAATGGGTCCCACCTGCTGCATCAATGGGTCCCGCCCTTTGCCTACTCCCTGCTCAGCCGAAAGGCCACACGAAGACTCTCACCACAGCATCTCATTAACAGATACAACTGACCAAATCTTCACCTCTGGACTTTCACTGACTTCATCTCCTGTGTCCCGACCGGCGTCCATGAGAGGGACAATAATCTCCAGTAACCCAGAAGTTTCCAGGAGCAAACACGAATGTTGGGGAACAGGGTTAACCATAAACCACTTTGAATCCACATGTGATTTTATACACAGAGGATGCTATCATAATTTAGGTTATAGTGTGTGCAGGGCTCCTTTTGAGCAGAATCACAAGACAGATTTCTTATCATGAAAACTATACACATTTTTAAGTTAAATGTATTGGGGTGACAGAGGTTAATAAAATTATAAAGGTTTCATGTGTTCAATTTATAATATTGCATTGTGTGT
Organism: Micronycteris hirsuta; assembly: GCA_004026765.1. Classification (NCBI taxonomy): domain Eukaryota; kingdom Metazoa; phylum Chordata; class Mammalia; order Chiroptera; family Phyllostomidae; genus Micronycteris; species Micronycteris hirsuta. Next base: position 318,583 of record PVJI01000109.1, on the reverse strand, counting down.
TCACCACCCAAGGTCAAATCAGTCACTGTATATTTGACCTCGTTCACCCTGACCACCTCCACCCCCTTCCCTCGGTAACCACCATGCCGTGTCTGTCTCGGAGTGTTTGTCCATTTGTTGCTTTCGGTTTTACCTTCCACAAGTGAGTGGAATCACACAGTTCTTGTCTGTTTCTGTCTGACTTATTTTGCTTAGCACAATATTCTCCAGATCTAGCCATATTGTCACAAATGGCAGTGTTTGACCTTTTCTTATGGCCAAGTAGTATTCCCTAGTATACACGGACCACATCTTCCTTACCCAATCATCTATTGAGGGCAGGTTACGCCCAGCTGTCTGACGTTTGAAAAAGGAGAATTAGATTCGGCCCAGACACTCGCCACAGAAGCAACCAAGCAGACAAACAAATGAACCAACAAAATCCCCACATGGTGCATCGGACATGCATGTTTGGAGGCCTGCTGTGAAGGTGCTGTGTCCAGAGGTGGAGAACCCCTGCAGGCCTGCGCAGAACAAACTGCCCGCTGCATTCCTCATGCAGTCCATTCATTTCAACATCACCGTTACTTCTGAAGACTGAGAGTGTGACCTCCTGAAGACAGATCAAGGTGGGGGCAAGATGTTTTTGACTGATTCTTTTAATTTAAAGAAAATGTAAGCAAAACTGAATATCTATGCATTTAATTTCAACAGCCCTCCATATAATCGATAAACAATAAAACACATTGTTTACACACTCTGTTTAATCTATTTTTATGCACATTTGATCTTAGGGGGGGCTTCTTTTAATAACTGTCAGCAGACCTAAAATACATTTTTAAAAAAGGATTGCCTCCTAATAATTTGGGTTACGTGTTGAAAGTGTTCAAAAGTGATTTGAAGGTCTTTATTGTGCTTTCATATTTCTCAAGCACGTTTTAAATATTTTGATGCAAAATCCTGTCCTAATGTAACACCAGTGGAGTTAAAACATAGTCAATTATTTTTAAAAGCAATGAAAATGATAAAGTTTTAAAAATATTTTCCTGTATATTTACCATTTCTCAATCCTTCCCTTCATTTTCAGAAGGATCTTATGCGCAGAAAATTTCCCCTTGGTGAAGTTGTAATAATCCAAATATTTTTAATAGGTTACATTTCTCTTTTCCTTTATTAAAAAAATCCTTTAAGAAAAGTTTCAGTTTCCAACCCCAGAAAGAACAGGCAGAATTTCAAGATTCTTAGAGAGAACATTTATATTTTCTTTTCCAACTTTACATGCTGGATGTTGTATTAAATTCTCATTATTTTCAGATCCACTAAGTTGGGCTCTAAAGAAATAAATCTTAATTTATTAAATTTTAAAAATATAATAAGGTAAAACTCTTGATGGAGACGAGGACCTCCCATCAACAGCTGTCCGCAGCCCCACCTCCTGCTCCACAACCCCACACGCTGCCTGCATGGAAGCGATGGCATGGGAAGTGATTGGGACATTTGAATGCAAACTACCCAGCTGTAAAATACGAGGCTGCCACTTGCTATAAAAATAAATTAGGAGGCACAGCATCGCTGGCAGAGCCGTTGGAGCGCCCTGGTTCATGACTATTCACGCAGCTCGAACACGTGTCTGGCCGCCCTGTGAGCTGCCTGGCGACGCTGCTGTGTTCGGTTTACAGCCCCAGTGAATGCAGGCGACTCGTTTTAGGACAAAATAAAACCCGCCCTGGCGGAGAGAGGCTGCAGGAAATGGTGCAATAGCGTCCCTATGTCACTAAGGTTCGCCTAGGAAGCCATGATCCCACTGCAGTGTCAGAGCTCCCGCGGGGATGGCTTGGCATCACTGTGCCTGTTAATATCGCAGTAAATCACAAAAATGTAAGTTTTTAATAAAAACATGCTTTATATAAAGGCAGTCTCTGGGAAAATGTTTTCACTTCTAAATTAAAAGTAGCGTAAAGCAAATATCGGATATGTCCCTATGTCTCACAGACACTCATGTTACTTTGGTTTTAACGAGCAACCCCCCTTCTCTGAGAGAATACCGCAACGGCAGTGCCCAGCACGTTCCAACAGACTCAGGCGAGTCCTGAAACTCAGACACCGGCTAACAGACCTCCACTAGTCACTCACACGTTATGAGCACACACGCAGAAATGCACGCGCCGCAGCCTCAGAAACCCCTCGGGACGCTGAGCGCCACTTTTGTAATGATTTTCTCTCCTTTGCTTATAGAGACATCTTAGACACCTTCAACAAGTGCTTTATACAGGTTAAAGATTAAAATGTCTCAGAGACGCCACCGATATAAAATCTGTTTCAGCAGCAGGGGCGGCTCCCTCTGGGCCCAGAAGAAGTGGGCCTGTTAGTGCTGTCGCTCCGCGAATGTAACAGTCTGCAAATCTGTGCCCCTGACATGGCGGGCACTGTAGGCTCACTAATGAGATGTCTCCCTTTGTACACACGCACATGCATGCACGCCTGCCTGCCTACATATGCACGCATATCTATAGGTGCACACACATGTCTACATGCATGTTTACATGCCTATCTGCCTACCTATGTGTGTACACAGATGCCTCCATATACACATGAATATACATACAGCACAGACAGAAAAACACAATACAGAGGATGAGATTTTTTAATTAATTAATTTTACAATATTTTTGTCCTGTATTAGGGTTTTAACATTTATTTTATTTTTACCATTTTGTCCAATATCTACCAATATAGACACAAACTTCAATTTCCAGTAGATGCCACAGCAGACTTTTGCTGTCATTGACGTTCCCTCAATATTTGTTGAATGAATTGATTAACGATGGTAAGAAGCAAAAATTAGTCATCTGAAAGTTTGTTCCCAAAGAAATACTCCGAAGTGGTTATGTTTGGCGGGCAGGGAAGATGGTCCTCATTTTTCCAAGCTCCAGAAATGAGTCACCAAGTAACCAACAGCCAGGTGACTACAAGGGAAAGACGAGGTTTTGCTCACACCGGCAGATTTCAGCACTGCGAGAGTTTGTAAGAAGAACTGGTTTACGGTTACACGAGACCACTGAACTTTATGTCTTAAAGTGCTCGGCAAAGCTCCATTTGGAATGCAATTGACTTAGAACATTATTACTATTAAGAGCTGCAAGATCAATATGGATGGGTAATTATATTGAGAAAATAAAACAATGTTCCAGAGGAGATATTTTTCAGCCTCTAAAATTCTCTAGCATTGATTTGTATTCTTAAGATTTCTGCTTAGACCTCTTAAGTAGGAACATGTCACCTCCTTTGAAATGGAAACTTTAAGTATTAATTCCTAAAATAATGTTTGCTAATTCAAAAATGCCATCAAAAATATTAATCTGATCCTTTCTTACATTTAAAAATATTTGAAAACCACTAGTGGTAATGCATTATTTAGGCAGTGAAATGTAGTTATCATTTCTAATTCAAATACTGTATCAAATACCATTAGGCTGCACAAGAAATAATACTAAATTATAATTAAATTACAATTACAATGAAATATTAATCAAAGTTAAATAGAAGGGGAAGTTTTTGATTCATTGTTAGCTAAATCAAAAATAAATATTCATTTAGCTTGAATAGACCTAGTTGACTGAATTAATGTCCAAACAAAAATCTCTCAAAATTCTTGCAACATGTTTCTGAGTTAACTAGAGAGAAAAAGCAATAATTTATCTTGAAGAACCAGTGGACATTTAATTACCTAACACTAACTATTTACATGCAAATTAAATACTTATCTAAGCAACCTAATTGGATGTGTTTCTCTGATGCTTTTATTGATTTGACTAACAACTTTAATGGAGTATTTCATCAGTTTTAGCTGTCCAGAGTCATAGCAACAAGCCTTACTATGACCGTGCCACACAGCGAATGCCTTGAAGGATGTTTTCTGCACAGCCTAGTGCTCCTCTTGGCCGAGTTCACAATCTCATGTTGCACTAGGCCCATGCATTTGCTTGAACTCATCTAGACTGAGGCTAGAAATAATAATGGGCTAATTTTAAAAACTTATAAATAATAACTAGAAGTATTAGATTTTGTTCACATAAGCAGAGTCAGTCAAAGCATTTTGTATTCCACATCTACTAAAGAGTCCGTGATTTCTGGATCAGTGCTGAAACATGCAGACTACTTAAACTGTAAACACTAAGCCCAAGCATCCCAAACAACGGAGCCGCAGAGAACATGCGCTCCAGCTGAGAGACTGCTGCCGAGACTCAGAGCGCAGCACCGGCCTTGAAGAACGGAGTCGGAGGCAATGGAACCTCTCAGAGAACATGGGCGCCTGAATTAAATACTTCAGTACAGCAACGGGTACGGTCATGAACGAAAAAGAAAGCATAAGCTGTTCTGGACATCTTAAACCCTTTACTTATTATACATATAGTTTTCAGTTTCTTCTCACTAAATCTGAAAGTGATTTTAATCTAATTGAAATTGTTCAATTTCTTCCAACTAAGGTCTTTACTACATAATGTTAGAAGGCCATTTTAGTTGGATATTTGCTTTTCTGACTATAAAAATGTGATGTAAGATATTTAAACACATTAAAGAGATACAATAATCACTTGAATGAATTTAATATGTACATATATACATTATTTCAGGTAACCAGTTAGGATGAAAGGAGGTGAAGTGATTAAGCCACACGCACATATACATATACATACACACACATATATATGTAATGTTTCTCTGTCCATGATATCTTATATGACATCTGTATTGTGTTTCTCTGTGGTGACAGCCAGAAGGAAAGGGGGTGGGGGCAGGTGGAAGTGGACAAAGGAGGACATGGGAATGGAAAGGGACTTTATTTGGGGCGATGGGCGCATGATGCTGTGTGCAGGTGATGTTTCACTGAGCTGTACACTTGAAACCTGTATGGTTTAGCAAGGCAGTGTCACCCCCAATAAATTCAATAAAAGATAAAATTCAAAAAATGAAATAAAATAATAAAATAAAATATAACTTCAATAGGATATGTTGCAGACAGGTTTGTATCCCCTCAAATTTATGTGTGGAAATCCTAACCATTAATGTGGTGGTGTTCAGGAGGTGGGGAGGTGATTCGGTCACAAGGGTGCAGCCCTCATGAAAGGGGTCAGTGCCTTATCGCTCTCTCGTCCTCTCTTTGCCGTGTGACCTACAGGGAGAAGACAGCAGGCTGAATCCTAGAGGAGGGACCTACCATTGCCCGGCCGCCGGAGGCGTGTTGATGAGGCATCCTGTCTGCGGTACTTATAACAGCCTACACTGACTGGGGCAGGGACAAAGCATTTACATCAGAAACTCATAATTTTCACTTCATGAATGGGAGTCCAATGGAACAAAAAGTTACTCAATTTATTTTAAATATTATTTGACCTGACATAGCACATATGATTTTTTCCTACTGGACAAATGAAAAGCTTCTAATTCCCCACTCACTGAACTCTGATAAGATGTGACACGTACTGGTGATCCTGTGACTGTGGAAATGCTCTCAAACTTAGTCAGATAAGGAGATATTAGTCTGCTTAGCCAATACCAAAAGTTACAGAATTCATAAAAGTCATGCCAGGCCTCTGTGCACGATAATGGTACAAACACATATTGAAGTCACTCCCATCCCTTGAAATCTCTCTAAAATGAAGTAACTTTCACACACAATGAGGCACAGACGCTAACATCTGTGATGTTTAAAGTCATGGGTCAGCTTGACTAGGCTCTGGAGCCTGGTTTTTTATCAAGCCCCTGTATAAATGTTGCTCTGAGAATATTTTTCAGGTGTGATTAACATTTTAATCAGGAGACTTTGAGCAAAGCAAATGATCTTCCATACTGGGAAGGGCCTCATCATCATCCTTAAGTTGAAGGCCTTAAGACAAAGATACTGTGGCCCCTTGAAGAAGAAATTCTGCCTCCAGGCTTTGTCCTTGGACTTGAGCCTTGGACTTGAGGTGGCAAAGTCAACTCTCCTCTGGGTCTCCAGTTTGCTAACCTGCCCCTCAGTGTCTGTCTGTTTGTCTGTCTCTCTCTCCCTGCACATTCTGTAGTTTATTTCTTTCAAGAAAATTAATACAGATTTCTTCAACTACATGATACCATCTAAAGAATTAAATAAGCATGCTTTCCTTGTGGCTAAAGTTATAAAACTGCAATGCCACCCTTTCTTAGCCAGTCTGCTCTTAGAAATCAACCTGCAGATGAGGTAAGAATCAAGCCCATCTGCCTCAATAGGGAAATGACTGCTGAGTTTCAATGGTCCCCTGGAGGGGGGTCTACTCACAGACCTGTACAGAGAAGTCGGTAGGAGAGAAATGACTCTGTGGCCAAATGCAGACAAAGCTGTTACTAGTCTGCGGTGGAGAAGAGAGACAGAGAGCAATTCGTCTTCTAGTTCTTATTTTTACACAATACAAAATGTATTCAAGAACGTTATAACAGCATGTCTGTATAACCTTTGTCCAAGTTTACCAACTGTTAGCATCTTTTCACCATTAATGCTTCAGTGTATTTTGCCTGAGAAAAGGACTTTCTCCTAAACAACTCCTATGCAATTATCAAATTCATACGACCCCGATTCTTAAATGTGTCATCCTGAACAAATCAACTCATCTCACCAAGTTCTAGTTTCCTCAACTTGAACCTCACAGTTAAAAATTAGATTCTTTGGCTTTAAAATCACAGTAAGAATTTATACAAATGTAAAGAATTTCCATATGGCTAAGCTGATGTAATCCCTGGAGTACCTCCAAAATTAGCATTTACTTCATTAAGCATAGGTGAAATGGTAATGAAAAGAGACAAAAAATATTTCTTATAAGAAAGGTGAAGAATGAGAAAAGAGCAAGCATTCTTGATAAATGAGAATTTCCTTATAGGGAATCAGGCTGAGGAAAACAGAAGAACTGTTTAGAAGAACTTTCCTCAGACAACCAGAAGAACTGGGGACCGAGTTCCTGATTTTGGCCGCCAGCCCCCAGCCTCACTAACCACCAGGAGCCCTTCTCCACGTGCAGGAGCAGTGAGAAAACCGACAAATCATTGAGCAAAGTCCACACTGCGGCCCTGAGAACGTTAGAAGTGCTGTCACCAAAAACCAACAATCAAAAAGCGCAAACGATTTCAGGGAACTTGATGCTGATATCATCCTACTAACTGATCTATAGTTCATGAACAAATTTCCGTAATGATCCCACTAATGTCTTTTGTGCCATCTTTCCGCAGCCTGGAATTTCACGCAGACGCAGGAGCTGTACTTAGCTGCGAGGGACAGCGAATTGAGTTTGCACTCCTGCTTCCCTGGGAAGAGGTGGGAGCTCAAAACAAAAGAAGGAAATGGTACAATTCAAGGCTGCAACTGCCCGAATTCCTCGGAGGATGCCTCCACCCCGCGTGGGAGGGCAAACTCGGCCACGGAAAGTAGAGTTGCTGCCCTGATGAGAGTGAGTGTGCAGGCCCGTCGGCAGGAGGCTGGCCCCCATTCTCTCAGCAAGTAGAAGGTAAGTTATCTGCTGGCAGGTGCAGGAGAGGCCGCTGGGTCAGAAGTTTAAAATGACCAGAAACTTTCCAAGCAGCTGCCGTGGAAAGTGAGAAAGAGCTGATGGTACCCCCGCGGGCGCGTGGCAGAGCGTCCCGGGCTGTGCGCAACAGCAGCGACCACACCTCCATTGCATCAGGGGCTCATTCCGACTGAGACCCACAACGGACGTCTGCACCAGCTGAGCAAGCCGCAGCCATGTGTGCTTGTGTGCATGTGTGCGCGAGAAAGCCGAGGCCCTTTCTTTGGTGGAAGTGGAAGGCAGCCCTCACCCACACTTCACTGCCGCAATTCTCAGCCTGTCCCATCTCAGGGCGCGTAAACTAAAGACTACAGCTCTGCGGCCCCCCAAACGATAGGTGTTTCTGCCGCTCTGACAAAAGACGTAGGTGTCAGTTTGATTTGTGCACACCCAATGGCTGCCGTTGTGTTGGCTGTTGTCACTTCTTTATTCGCCAATAAGGGGAAAAGAGGCCAGTGCCCACGACTGAACAGCGAGGTGTCACGCATGTGAACACCTCTCGTGGCGCCCCAGTGGGCCATCGCTGCCTCAGTGGCGTGTCGCCTGGTGTCAGCAGGTTGGCAGAACAGGGCGCTGACGGAGCGCAGGAGCTGAGCTGAACCACGCCTCCTCTGCACCCTCCTAGGGCATTCTGTGGCTAACTCCAGCGTAAATTGGGCATGAAATGAATGTATCACTGTAAAAGCGTGGAAACAAAACCCATTAGAAACTAGAAATTAATCGTTGCAGTGACAAATCTCTTTGTGAGCTGCAGGATTTTCTTGGAGGCTACTTCACTTCATACTTTTTAAAGCTTTGCTGAAAAGCAATCGCTTTCTCTCTGCTTTGATCACTTCCAACCTTCATGCTGCTGTTCACCGTCTCTTTGGTGGGCATCTGGGGAACGGATTGGCTTCTGAAGGCCAAGCGACTGCGTGGCCACACCCCACGTTTGCTGCTTACACATCTCTTAAATCCTGTCTCCAGTGGGTGACCTGGGATTACCATAAAATACAATATCTAATAAAGCATAAATCGTGTGAAATTAAAATTTTATTCCTTGATATGTAAAATAGGATGGGTCAGTGCTCTGGTAGGAGTGAAACAAAATCCCTGTGAGTTTTGCCATTGTTCTGAATGAATGATCAAGTTAGGGCTTGGTGTGTGTATGTAATATCTCTTTAAAATTCTGAAACTCTTTACGTGTTTTGTGAAAATTGTTCCCCAGCTTTAATATCAAACATGTTAAAATGATATAAAGACAGATGTTTCTCCTTGAACACTATATATGCATCTGGAAAATACTGTTCAGTTAAAATATATCTGTGAATAAAAATAGGGACGGAGCCAATTAGACTTTGTAACCAGACCCCCCCGCCACGGAACTACACAACTAAAAACCTAACACATGAAACACTGGCCTTTTCAAACGAAAGCCATGACAGTGACTTGAAGGAACACGGAAAAGGCACGAAACAGCCAAGTTTTATAAACCAAGGTGGGAGCGAGGTACACCCAGAGGTTGCTGGGAAGATGTGGGAAGAGCCCCATGCGGGTGGGGGCGGCCCCGGCGGGGGGCAGGGGTGCGGCTCTCACCTGGTGTGCCTGTGCCCCCAAAGTCGTCAGAGACCTCGACAGCCAGCTCTGCCAGGGCAGAGCGGGAGATCAGGCTACAGCGGAGGGAAGGTCCTGGGCAATGGAGGACCCTCCTCTGCTGTTTCCCCTCATCTGCGACAGCAAAGCTAGCCGGCAGCTCTGCCTTTAGGATAATTAAGACTTGTCCCAAGTCCACGCAAAGAAGAGTTAACAAATAGCAGATTTAAGATCCAGGTGAGAGGCAACCCTTAGAAACATTTCTGAGATTGACCCGGTTGGGGAGATGTTCCTGTCTCTGCAGACCCCAAACCCCATGCTGACGAGCCATTTCACCGAGTTGGAAGTTTGGGTCATTGCAAGGAGACATGGGGCATGTCATCCTGCATGAGATTTCCCCCACCGACGGTTCCATCCTCATTGTACTCACACCTCTCACGTCAGCCTCGGGGGCACTGGCGGGACCTGAGGAATGCTGTGACCATGTGCGCGTCTCGGGCCACTGCCCCAGAACTGGGAGTGCCTTATCAATGAAGGAACATATGCTGTGCACTCAACTTTATTTTTTCCACTCGAGAAGACTTAGTTATTTATCCCGGAAGGAAGAAAATGGCTGTTGTTCTGTTTGTCACTTGACAAAGCAGAAACAAAGGAAACATGTTTGGAGAGAGCTGTTCCATGCAGAGAGAGCTGGTGGAGGGGAGAGGCTGGCCCTCCCCATGGGTGGCGGCGTCGGTGGCACCCGTTCCATCTGGAGGCACCGTGGTGTTGGTGTGATGTCGCATGGAGATGCGTTTGGACCGCTCTGTGCTCGGCGAATGCAGCCTGTGTGTGACTTAATCCCACCCAGCACTTGCCTTAGTGCTGTGGGCGTGCATGGAGGACCGGGCAGGATCCGATTCAGGAACACAAATGAGCACTGCTTGCTATTTTTTAGGTGTGATTAAAAGAAAGAAAGTGAAATTCCTCTGAAGCTCCAAATTAGCAATGACGTGAATATTTATTTTGATCTCTGGCGAGCTATTTCTCTTCTGCTGCCCTTCCCCCAGACACCTGCCCTGGTATAATAACCAGGTGTGCCGTGAGACTGGGTCTCACCGAGTGAGAGGGCTTCCTGAGATTATGGAATGAAGAGTCTGCTTTACTTTAAACATGGATGCATGTCGGCTGTGGTGGTAGAGCACCCTCCAGGTGCAGGTGAGCATCCTGAAGAAGCAGAGGACATCCGCCCCACCTCCCTGGGAGGGAAACCGGCCAAAGATGTGTGTGGGGGGTCTTTCTCTCTCCCTTCTATGTATATGTATGTAGTTGACACATAGTCAGCCCCGACTCCAGGTGACCCCGTAAATAGGTGATGTGCCCAGGGTCCTGTCCTCAGCTCCGCTCAGCCCCGGAGACTCAGCCTGTGGCTTCTTTCATGGGGTGAATCCATTGCATGTTGGGTCTCCTCTCTACCAGCTGCCGCTCTGTCCCCAGTATCACTGTCTTCCACCAAGAGCCCTGCCTTCTCACGAGGTGCCCAGCAGGACAGCTGCAGTCTGTCATTCTGCCCCAGTGACATTTCAGGCTTATTTGTCTGGGACCCACTGGCCCAGTTTTCTGGGGGTCCCGGGTCTCCAACACCTGATTGCAAATGAATCTGTGTTTCCCATCAGCCTCCTTTACTGTCTGACTCTCACATCTGCACGTAGTAACTGGGAAGAGGAGGGGTGGGTGGTCTCTAAGAACATATCTGAGCTCCTGGTGACCTCTCCTGATTCCCCTACTGCTGCCCTTCCGAGTCTCAGCCTGCTCCTGACACCTTGACTGTTGACTGCACTTGAACTGAGGACCAAACCAAGGTCAGCATAGGCTTTAACAGTTTTACTGTGTATGTTGAAGTTGTTTAGTTCTTCTGTAGTGGTAATTTTTGTTTTCATGATGTTTAATGAAGTATCCTGCTTATATATAGACAATTATTAATACCAGCAAGCATTTGGCACCAGTGGATAAACATTTTGTTTAGCATCTTTCTAGTATTCTTGAATGCAAAAAGAGTTGCAAAGGCAATGGTGCATTCTCTTAATTCTTCCTGCCATGTGGGAGCTTTGGATTCATGGAGAAAGCCACTCCATCCTGCAGACAAAATGTGCCATTCCCCAACTCCAAATGTGTTCTGTTTACAGGGGAAAGATGGAAGGTCCTTCTGAGATTTAGAATAAAACCCATATCTCCATGACACCACTGTGAATACAAAAGTTTTAATTTTACATTTTATATGAGATAGGAGGGCTTCTTGTTGAGAGCATCTAAATGTTTGGTTTGCTTGTTCGAGAAATAGGCAGTTAAATTTTATTTCCACAATATATCAGTGTTGTCTCTCTTCTACAGTAAAGGGGATAGAGAGCATGGAACTCAGTACTAATCTAATTAATATTTGGAAATTCTGGATGTTCCCGCAGCTGTAAAAAGAAAATGAAAGAAACAATAAAAATATAGATAGAAGAGTCTGAAATAAATATCAAGGTCAAGCTTGAAACTGCAGGGAAGAAGGAGGCACCTTCTCTACCGCCTGGGTGAGAATCTCATCTCCGTTCTCGATGGGAGTGAGGCCTGAGCACCGAGTTCGCCGATCCTGTGATGGGGGGAAGGGCCGGCGTCTCTCGGCGCCTGGTGGTAAGTTTCACGTGACCCTCTCATTACACACCCAGCTGACAATGGAAGAAATGCATACATTCAAGCCCGTAACAGTGGAAGAGGAAACTAATATCTTCTGTTTGTCTGCTGCGTACCGGGCACGGTGCTGTGATTCTATACAATCGTTTCATGGAGTCCTTCCGCACGAGTCATTCTTTCCGAGCGCTGCTCTTGCGGGCTGCGTGCTTCATGTGGCCTCAAAGGCGGTGGTCGGACCGATACATGCTCCTGGGGTCCGAACGTTGCTTTCTACCTGAAGCAATGCGGTTTCTTAATGCTCAACGGAAAAACGTCCAACTGCTTTAGAATGAAGCCATTAGATTCTCTTCCATGAGAAACAAATAATAAACAGAACAGAAATGGAAAACAAAATGAAACTCAAAAGCTACACATTACCGGCAGTATCGTTATTATGGTGGGCCCTTGGAAAAAACAGTAAATAATGCGTGGTTTTTTCCTAATTTTATCAACAGGATGCTGGTTGAAATATTTTCAAAGATTGATTTATACCTACTTGTAATTCGGGTTCTGGTACATTTAATTGTAAAGAGAATAATGTAAATATTTACATAAGTATATTAATTTATGTATTCATAAATGTTTATTTACGTCTAAATATAAAATATAAAGATATTATTTTTCTAATGCCTATTAATCTTTTTCTTGAAAACAATATTTCTCTACAGGGAAGCCAACTTCGATGCTCAATCATTTACCACATCCTTACATTTAAATATTAAATCTAAGATTACTAATTGCCTGTATGCTGCTTGTATATTCTGTGTTCTTCCTACATTTATATATTTTATGCTAATATTTAAATAACTGGAAATATATTAGATCTTCCAAATTACATGATCTCCTATGAGTTAGAACATCTTTGTTCTTTATTCTTCAAACTGAATTATTTATTTTCAATTGGTTTTGAGTTATTTTAAAATGCCAACCATTGAAATGTGAATATTTTCTAATTGCTGAGGATTACTTGGGCTTTGATATTGTGGATTCATTATTTTGGAGGGATTTAAATACACACTGACGATTCATTTGGGGAACCTATTATTACCTGGAAATATTTTCTTAACATGTAATTTTCACCATTTTGAAAATATTTAGGGATATAAGCCTATGAATATGTAGTTTTTCTTTATGTATTCAACAGTAACAATGTATTATTAATTGTTCAAAATGATTAATATCTTCTCACAGACTTTAAAGATAAGTTTTGTTGTTTTGATGTTGGAAAACTATGGATCTTTTTAAGAAAAATGTTTTGTCTTTAATATCAACCACAAAAGGCTTATAAATCAGATGCAACTTCACATAATCTTAACTGTAAATTTACTGTCGGCCAAATAACCCTAACAAATGGGTTTCCTGACCATGCAGAACCCTTGCGCCTGTCAGAGCAGTGCCCCCAGTTCTCTCCAGCGTTGGCTACGTTCCGCGTGTGTTGCACGCTGGCCGAGGGCGTGGTGTGGGTGTGTCGGAGCCCGCGCCCCGCAGCCCGCGTTTGCAGTCACACACACGCCTGGGTTTGATTCCTGGCTGTGCCCGTGACTTCTGAGTTGACGGTGCAATTCTCAACAAGCTGTGCTTTTGGTTAGCGTGTGCCGATGGGGGCAAAGGTTAACATTTCTCGACCCGTGCCATAAGATCGGAGAGGGTCGTGGGTGCCAAGTGGAGTGTCGCAAATCAGAGCTGAGAAATCCGTCCTGAGAAATGCTAACCCTGCACACGGTCTCTAGTTTTTACTGCTGCTAAATTCACGAGGCTGTGCTCATGGCAAGAAGTGCTATAGAGTCAGAAGTGTGGCAGCTTTCTGTCTGGAGCTCTTGCAGAAAGTCATGCCTGTATTTAAGAAAGACTTACTACCTCCCCTGCCAGGTCTTGAAAGACTAATTTGCCAACAAAACTGAAAGATAATTTCACCATCGATCCATTCAATCTCCGAATCTCGTCTCTTTCTCATAGTTCCCCTCCCTTAGACCAGTGAGATTCACCCACTACAATCTGGAAGATGCCAGTCTGTGCACATTCAACAATCTCTCTCAAACTGCACAGAGCATCCCCCGCTCCTTGTCCTTCCTACTTTTCCTGCCTCTGTTCATTCAGAGTCCTTTCAGTCTCTAATCATCCGGTGAACTTTGGATTCTGCTCAATTCCATCTGAAATGCATAAACTGAGTCACCGCTATCGACCCTGGTTTGGGATTTCTTCCCACCGAGGCTCCATCTAAACTCAGTCGTCCACCCCGGAGCCAGATGAAACAGTTAGAGGTATGGCCCAGAGGTTTCCCAGGGCTGCTCTCACATGTAATTGAAAACCAGCACATAACTAATCACAGGAAAGAGAAAATCAACACAGTTCTACGGAATGGCATTGTAAACTCATATACAAGTTTTATCACAAAGGATGCTCCAGATTTCCTGATTCTGTAAGTGAATGCTTAGAACGACTATTTGGTGATTTGCACTGGTGGATCTCTCTAACAGCCTCCTTTCATTTCTCCACATCACACGTGTCCCACTGTTCTTTATTTCTGTGGAGTAGATGGTCCCCCGAACACACTCAGTTCTTCCCCCCCTCACTCACTGTCCGCGGATAGATGGAGAGGTTTATCAGATGGGCCAACTTTGCTGGAGTCAAGTTGACATGCACAGCGCAACTCCCCCTATTCTCTCTGCACTCTGGAAATGGATGGAATGGCCCTTGGAAACTAATAATAGACCTGCTGTTCCAACCTCCCACGTGGGAGGCAGAGAGAGTCCCACACCACTGAGTCCCACACCACTGGCCTGAGCCTGGGCGGGGAGCATGGAGTTGGAGCACCAGACCTGCAAGCACCTGATGTCACCTGTGTATTAACAGCACAGAGATTCACTATGAAAGAGGAATGGGCGTATCAGGGGCCCTCTGCACGTCCACGAGAAGTGTTTTCTGTTTGGTTCTGCTTTTCACCTTCTGAATGCTTGTTAAGAGAGGGTGCCCATTTTGGCAGTGATTTGGATGCGCCTTACCCACCTTGAGCCACCCTCATTTCTAGGCTATGATAGTAAACAGGACATGGCCCTTTACCTAAACCAATTAAGTTTAGGAGACATAAATATTTTTAAAGAAACAATTGCTATTCAGCTCCTATGAGACAGCTATTTACAAAGTACAGAAAACAGAGGCAGAGAGTAACAGAGTTTAGTGGTAAATGAATCGAGCTTGGGGGTACGTGCAGGGACATACCTTTTCCAAATGGATTGTAATGGGAAGGACGGTTAAGACTGCGTCCAGGAAAGTGTGGCGCAAGCCGCAGTGAGTCACGCAGCATCGACGCCGGGGAAGGAAGAAAAGATGCAGGTTGAACGTATAGAAGTGGAAACTGGAAGGAATAACATAAATCACCACAGGATATGAACGGCCTTGGCTCTAAAATAGCCTAAACATACTACAGTTCCTGTCTCTTTCCCAGAGCTCTGGGTAGAGCAACTGTCCCTGAACAGTGTGGCTTCTCTTCAAACTGGTAAGTCATCCGCCCTGGCGATGCTGCAGCCAGAAATCAGCAGCATCTGCCGTCCCATGAGGCACCCTGCCCTCTCTCTGAGGAAATTCTGTTGGCGGGGCCATGTTTCCAAGCTAGAAGCAAGGAACCCAGTTTGCTGGGACACTCATGTGACCTGGATTTGATTTTTCTATTATTGTGTACTCTGTGAAGACACTTGGAGGGTGAAATGCGTGTACATAATAGACAGCCACCAGGTCACGTGTTTGAGTTGGAATTATGGGTTGTCAGGTGACATACTAGTCATGACATATGCCATTTTCTCATGCATCTGAAAGTTAGGGTTTAATACAGCTGAGACATTTATCTCAATTCTTTTTGGAAGAATCATGAAAGAGAGTACTTCTAAAGTCGTGAATGTTTTTCAGCAACAATTAACCATATAAAAGAGATGAAATTTTATCCTTTGTACAATGCACAAAAATCAATTCAAGAAAAATTACTAATTCCTTTGTGAATGTCATATTTTTTAAAAACTTACAAAAACACCATAATATTGTTATAATCTTACAGGAAATCAGGACAGAGAAAACCAAAATTTAAACTACAACAACATAAAAATTAAGAGCTTCTTTTCAGCCCTGGCTGGGTGGCTGAGTTGTTTGGAGCATTGTCCTGTAAACCAAAGATTGTCGGTTCGATCCCTGGTCAGGACATATACCCAGGTTATGGGTTTGTCCCCAGTCAGGGTGCATATGGGAGGCAGCTAAATGACGTTTCTCTCTCACATCTATGTTTCCCCCCTCCCCCACTTCCTCTCTCTTTCTTCCTCTCTCCCTTCCTGTCTCTCTAAACTCAATAAGCACGTCCTCAGGCGAGGACAGTTCTATCATGAAGGTATAACTTAACAGCTGTTGGAAAGGCAAATCCCAATGAACACACGGCATCTGTGATATTTACAATAAGCAAATGCAGGCTGTGTGAGGATGTGAACAACTTCCAAGAATCAATAACAGGCAGCAACGCATTAGGAAAATGAGCAAGAAGACATCAGCAGACGTCACACAGAAGAGGAAACACAGATGGTCAACAGTGTGTGGGAGACTGTTTGTCCTCCCTGGTCATGCGGGAGCTGCAGGTTAAAGAACATAGCAGGCTCCCATTTCCCTCCCGACCGCGGGGCAGGAGAACATAGACTTTGTGATACAAGGGTTTCGTCGGTGTGTGCTTGGGAGGAAGTTGGTTACTAGCACTTTAGAAAGCAATTTGCATTAAGCGTTGAATTTGGATGTACACGTATGTTCTGATCCATTCCCCAGACATACCTGTGGAAAGTTCTTCCCCACGTGTCTCAGGAGGAGTGTTCACAGGTGCTCAGAGCATCATTTTCTGCGATAAGAAATGAAAGACCACAACGCATTTGTCTCTGAACAGTGTGATATGTAAATACAGTGTGGTCTGTTCACACAGTGGATTACTTTTTAGACATAAATGCCATAAATTAAATCTTTAATTTTGACGTTAATTTTATAGTGACGAGATTGATTTTATAATCATGGTGTTTAATTAAAGGAGCCTCGTCTCTATTGCACACACGATATTAACATAGAGTTCAAGAATAAGCACAAATAAAGAGTAAGACTATAGAAACTGATAACATATAACAGTAATCTCGGGTTAAGGAAATAGTTTGTGGATTGAAAGGCACACAGTAAGCAATCAAGGCGCTGACAACATTCAGAGATTTGTGGTGGATGCGTAGATGCTTCTTCATACTATTACCACATTGTATGCGGGTAGCTTTTATCGCAAGCTAACAGGTGATGCAGGCCATTTTTGCTAATGTTTTGTGCAAATGGCAACATTCAGTAAAATTACAATAACTTTAGTTTTACATATTTTTTTCAATGAAACTTTTTGTGATTTACTATAAAATGTATACTGAATTATTTTTCTTAAATTTTAAACAGACAAATACTGGAAAACTCACTGGAAATTGAAATAAAGGTAATAAAATATGTAAAAATTCCAATTTATTGAAAATATTTTGGAAAAAAGTACGTAAAATGTGTAAAAAAAGAAAGAATGAAGTTTTCTTTCTTAAACATCATTGTAAAAAAAGAAGAATGAAGTTTTAGTAATGTTTTTTGTTGTGTTAATCGCATGTAAAAAAAGAATGAAGTTTTAGTAGTGTTTTTTTGTATGATAATCATTAAAACAGACACATAATTCACCATTGTCTTTGTTAAAGAGACCCAAATTTTGTCCTTTGGAATTTGTATATCTGCATGTTAGCATCCCTTTAGAGCAATAAAAAAGTATAAAAATAAACGTTTTTATCCATTACCCGCATTCTACTGCTAGTCTACAAAACACGTATTTATACGTGTCCCGCACTCCACTACCAGTCAACGTAAAACGTTTAAGTACGTTTCCCACATACAATGTGTTACTAAAACTGTGCATGTAAAATGTAACGTGTTTTGCATGGAAGGCCTATGTGCAGTGAGACTTTAATGAGAACAATATAGTATAGAACTATAGTATAGTTCTGAACCGAAACGTCAATGAAATCACTGAAAAAATACAGAATTTTATAACATTTTCACCACTGTGTATCATAGTAGATGTTGCAGGGAACCACCTATGGTTATTCCTAAGAGATTTCTGTTAACTATTAATCAATAATTTTAAATTGTAATAGATGGATTTTTCTGAAGACCAAATCAATCTGTGGTGTACATGGTATAAAATTCATTACGTACTTTTTTTCTTTCTAGCTCCTAGAAAATTTTCTAGCAGATTTAAAGGATAGAAAAATGCTAAGATTATTTGGTTTATGTTTAAATATGAAAGAAAACAAGTTAGTAACATGGGAAATTTTAGCTATTGTTTACTGAAAATGAAGCTGCTTCCAATGCTACCTTGATGTCAAGTTGTAAGGTCAACCTTTGGGGTTTTTTAAGGCAATGCTACAACTATGTATAATTAAGATAACAGGAAATATTCCTGATCACAATATGTCATGAACATTCACAACTGGATTTTTCACTTTTGTTTTTACCACGACATATGGCATTACAAACCTCCTCTGTCTGGAGTTGTGTGAGGTATTATTTGTCATCTCACTTGGCATCATGGTACCCTGTTCCTCAGTGTTGCTATTACCTTGGGCCGAACAGGCACGAGACATTCCCTGAAGGAACTGGAATCAGCGGTGTGTACACATGGACGAAGTCAGGCACATGTGTGCATATGAACGGACCCGGGCAGAGGAGCGGAGTTCTGATTTATGTGGAGTTGCAAAGGGTAAGATGTAAATTTCTACTTTGATTTTAATTGAATAAACTTATGATCAATACACTTAGAACACTTTGATCAATGAAGCTCATATGATTTTTCCATGGTTCTCCTCAATCACTGGATAAACCTAATTGGAATTCACCATATTTTAGAAAAATAAATATGGAAAAGATGAAGGAGAAGGAAACTAGAGTAAGGAAGGGACACAGAGCAAACAAAAAAGTGAAAATGAACAAGAACAAAGAGATGATGCCAAAACAACACAGCGGCAAAGGAGAGGGAACAGAGGGAAAGATGTTTTGGGGGCTGGGCTGTGTTTTGTTCGGCCACGTGGTTCCCAGCCAGCTGGGGCTCCACTCAGGGTTAGGATGGAATGTCAAGGATAGGTAGGTTCCTTGAAAAGTTATCCTAATGAGTCAAATGTTTCCATAAAATATTTTATGCTTTAGGCTGACAAAATATTATTAAGCTCAAATAACTGACTGTGGTTTAGAGGCTAGAATACCCAAATATTATTGAAAATATAAGACAAGTGTTTAAGGAGTTGGTGAGAAAAACCCAAGATCAAGCGCACAGAGTAGACTGAGACATCAGCGCGGACGCTGGTCGGGACCTGTGGCGGGCTGTGTGCTTGGGGCAAGTCAGTGAACTTACTCCATTTTGGCAACTTGTCTTCACATCGCCTGCTAGAATGATTTGAGAACCAAAAGATAGCAGAGATTACATTCAGAAACTACATAGCTCACTTCACAAGGACACAGCTGGTTTTTCTTAAGGGTCTATCTATCCATTATTTTTCATCTATATCCTCAAAGTAGAAATATGAAACGTTTCACTAAACAAGTGTGTACACTGAATCAAGAACTTGACGTCAGAAAAGATTATCTAAACACTCATAAAAAAAGAGAAAGTGATCCTTTTCTCAGTTAACGGGGCTTGTGGTTGAACACCAGTCGATACGCAGGAAATGAACTCTCAGGAACTGAGAGTTCTCACAAATTATTTTATAAGATGAATTTGCTCCCTTTACAATCAAAGAATTTTAGTAAAATTTATAATGTTCAAAACTAAATTTCCCCTCAAAGCAAAATAATTAAATATTTTCTTTATAGGTATCATGAATTATAAGAACCGTTTTATGAAATGATCATTTTTACAAAAGAAAAGCTTAAAGCTCTTCATTTCCATCAGAACAAAGCCAGACAAGATGAGTTACATGTTTTATTGTACCTTCAAAAATGGAGCAAAGAAAAGGAATATCAAATCTTTATTGCAACAGTGAAAATTTGTAGGTACTCATACTCATCAGAAGGAAATAGTTGTCGATTAAAAATGTGTTAACATTGTAGTGCATTATCAAGCAAGGCACATAGTTATAATTACAGCTTATCAAATTTAAATGCTCCTATTTATAGGGAATGCCACTCTCTCAAGGTTAAGGCTTTAAAGTGTTTTGATAAAATGATATTTCCACAGAACAATACTACATATTTTTGTGCGTGCCTTTATACTAACCACAATATAAAGTTGGGAATTGGATAAAATGCTCCGTTTAACCTTTTATCCACCTCCTTAGATTCAGGTCGAACGTCCCAGGTCTTCCTGTTCCATCTCCTGGGTTTTGAGCAGGCATCCATCTGTCCATATTAGATTGCACACGCCTCCCCCAACTGTTCACAGTATTTGTGGGGAGGAAGGAGCTGCGACCTGTCTCTTACACAGGCAGGGCAGGGAAGCCCATTGTCTCGGGGAGTGAAGGTCTGAGCTTCTGGAAACGCCCTCAGTGGAGGGATGTGCCAGCCGGATGCTCCGTGAACTACACAGGCATAGGTCCAGCCAAACACGGCCAAATACACTTGGCGTTCTGACGTTGAAAACAGGAAGGAGTTTATGTACTTCATGAGGCTCCTGTCCTCTGATGCCACCACCGTGCTTCCATCTCCCAGTAACTGCTTATCCCGCTGGAAAAGAAACTGCTATGCAAACTCCAATCGGCTTGCGCACAGAGCCAGAAAACCCAGCGTTTCAGGGTGAAGGCAGGGAGCTTGCCCGGGGACCAGAGGGCGGAGGATGAGAAGGCTCCAGGGCCTGGGGCACCCCCTGTGTTTTCTGCTCGAGTTCACGGATAAAAGTGGGTGATTGCATTTTCTTTGCATTGAAAATAGTTTCTTTTCATTGCACTCTAGGTATTCTGTTGTAATACAATAGCATTTCATCCGATAACTGCAAGAGGAAAATTAGTGCGATAGTTAAACATAGACGCCGCATTCATGAGGCTGGGTGGCATCTTATCAGGAAGCAGGCGGATTTTCAGTGCCCCTGCCTGGCTTGGTCTGCTTTCCTAGGGACACAAATGTGAACCCATGAAGAGCATTTAGAGTCAGCAGAGAAAACGTACAGCTTTCATGAATAGTAGCTGAGCTCCTTCTCAGTGTGTGTGTGTGTGTGTGTGTGTGTGTGTGTGTTTCCTGGCACTTGCAATTTTGCTGAGAGTGGTTTTTCAATATTATGGGCTAGTATCCTTTTAAATCTGTTAGGAAGTAAATATAATCTTTCCTTTAAAGTTAGAGAAAATGTAGAATGAACATACTTTACAGCAGCACTGATTAAATAACATCCATATGCTACAGAATATTGCTCCTTGCTGGTGCTTATTTTTCATAGTTTAAAGAAACTGAGAATACTTCATGTACAGCAATGCACAAATATATTGGGGAGGAGAAAATTCTGATTATTATAAACAGACTTTGAGTCTGTATAATGAATCTTTTTTTGATAAGTGGCTTGCATTAAATTGAACAGTAAGATCATGCAGCTGAACAATGTTTACTTTGGGCTTGATTTATTCATTCCCAGGGTTTCCAAACAACATACAGGGACAGAGGGACCACTCACGAAATAACCAGAGCGCACTGTCTTATCAGGGGCATGGTTCGTTTAATAAGTAGATATCTGTCAATATGATGTTAAAAAGTCTACAGCTTCCTTGCTTGGCCATTGTCAGAGTGAGATGTGGGCTATGGCCGGCATTTAACAGAGCTTGGAGGCACGTGGGATTCATAGAAGATCGATCTATCTATCTATCTATCTATCTATCTATCTATAGGCAGAATGGGTCTAAACGGTGTTTATAAAAAGAATATCACACAATCTTTAAGATGTTCCGGACCAAAAAATAACCGATATATTTAAAGAAACCACTTTAGTCAAAATATCAGTTGTATTTTTAAATTGCACTTAGTTATACATTTAATTTTTGACAGTGAGTTAAAAAAGAAAAAGACCATTTTGTTTCACCCCTTCACTCACGAACTCTGACCCTGAGCTCAGCAATTGCAAAGTTCAGGCAGTCTGTGTCTAGCACCTGCTGCGTTCCGTGCACTGAGCAGTCTTGCGTTCCCAAGAAGAATAAATACTATGAACACAGTTGTTGCCAGGCTGACACAGAAGAGACATCCTGGG
Organism: Micronycteris hirsuta; assembly: GCA_004026765.1. NCBI lineage: Eukaryota > Metazoa > Chordata > Mammalia > Chiroptera > Phyllostomidae > Micronycteris > Micronycteris hirsuta. The sequence continues at coordinate 296,524 of PVJI01000109.1, read as the reverse complement.
CTCCCCTGCCAGTCCAGCTTAGAGTTCACTCAGTTACTTCTCTGTCACTGGGACCCGTCCCATCACCAAAGTGCCTCACCTGGGCGGTGCGTATAACACTGCCTGTTTGCCACCATGTTCTGAACATAAAAGACAGGGTAGTTCCTGGCTGGCATAGCTCAGTGGATTGAGCGCGGGCTGGGAACCAGAGGGTCCTGGTTCAATTCCCAGTCAGGGCACATGCCTGGGTTGCGGGCCTGGTCCCCAGTGAGGACCATGTGAGAGGCAACCATACATTGCTGTTTCTCTCCCTCTCTGTCTCCCTCCCTTCCCCTCTCTCTAAAAGTAAAATATATTAAAAAAAAAAAAAAAAGACAGTGTGTCGAGTGCCTGGTACACACAGGTGCTCATTAAATGGCAAGTTGTTTGAAGCAAGATGACCGTCAACCCTGCCCTATGACCTGGATTACACTGAAATATTGAGAGACTGGAAATTGATGTTCTCGTTCAGGGAGATTGAGAAGTTTAAACAAAAGCCCTGTTTTCTTCTTGTCTTTGCCTCTTAGTCGTGCGTGACGATGCTCCGATAGATGCCTTTAGTGCCTTCGCAGGCCTCTACCATGAGATCCCCTGTTGGCGGTGAGCTGCTTCCCGGAGAGCGGTTACCACCGCCCGCGCCGGGAGGGGGCGCTGCGGTCTGCACCGCGTGCTGCTCAGCCGTTTGCGGGCCGTTAGCGGCCTCCCCTGGGGACTCCCCGGTCGGGGTGCGGGGAAAGCCAGGCGGCCTCACGGTCGCCAGTCGTCACGGGCACTTAGTAGTATTTCTCAACTGCAGTTCTACGTTAAATGAAAACACGCACAGGGATGAGGTTTTATTCTGTGCGACGCACCGTGATTTACGGAACCAAGCAGCCCCTTGGGGGGTCGTTTGACCGCGTCGCTCAGTGGCTTCTATTTGCCCTTTAACGTCCAGCGAGGTCGGCAGAGCGCGCAGCGGCTGCCCGGGTGTTCCAGCCCCGACGCCCGGGCCGCCGGGGTGAAACGGCACAGAGCGCGTCCCGCGGCGCCGCCGGGGCCCCTGCAGACCCGACCGCTCGCTGCGGGAGGCCCGGCACCCCGACTGACGAGGCGGGTCTGGAAGGTGCGGCCCTACGGTCCTGCGGGAGGCTTCCCGCTTCCGAAAGACTGGGGAGCCGAAGTCAGTTCCTGCAGCGCCCCAGCCCCCGGGGCGGCCTCGAGGCTCGATCCGGTCCTGCGAGCGGCGTTTGTCCGGGAGCCTGGGGCCTGCGCGACCCCCGCGCGTTCTGCAGCGCGCGGTAGTCACGGGTTCACAGCGGCCCGGCGCACGTAACTCCGCGAGGACGGCTAAGGGGATTCGATACTCCCCACAGTCGCAACCGATCTGCCGAACATCATCAGTGAGAGCGGTTCCTCTGAGTAAAACAGTAAGTTCAGGGAACCACAGATAATATTTTATTATATTGCGTACACTCACTTGTATGATGTACACAAATACATTATAGGCAGGATAGAAATATTTCATCTCTAATAATTCAGAGAACATCATTTCACCGTGAACACTCATTTCGTGGAGGCGCGTGTTGTGTACGGGTTTTTACACGCGGTCGTGATGCCGCTCAGGGAAGAGCATCATCATTACGGGGTTTCGTTGCTGCGCAGACGCGAAGCACAAGCGCGCACTGCGACGGTGCGGCCCGCGGCCCCGGACCCTCGGGCCTAGCGCTCCGGCCACCCGCCTGCGCCGCCTGTGATCCTGCCAAGGCCGCCGCACGACTCGACTCAAACTCGAGAGAGAGCGGCGCCCGCAGGAGACTCAGGGCACAGGAGGCGGGGGAGGCCGCTGCGGGGGTCCCCGCGCACTGCTGTACGGGGCACGTGCGTGTAAGGGGAAAGCGTGCGAGCGGCACACTAAAATTCTACAGCACGAAAAAATATTTTTTGCCTATCAGACAAAAAAAAAAGGTGTACTTTTTATTCATTCACACCAGAGGGCTATTGTTGTGTTGGCTGTGGTCGTTTTTTTCACATGACAATCTATGGGAAAAGAGGTCAGTGCCGGACTAAATAGTCAGGTATTGAGTGTTTTATTAATTTATTTAACTAGTAACTGCTGTGAGCTTATATTTTCTCAAAGGGAAACTGACTCTAAAGAAAGAATTCTCTCTCACATGTCACCCCACCAGTGACACTGCCAATCACGCAGATGGACGGCACTGCAACCTCACCTGGGAGTGGGGCCTAGTCCACGAAACAAGCAAGCAAGCAAAGTGCAACCAGAGACGTGGCAATAACGAACAGACTGACAGTGACCAGAGGGGAGGGAAGGGGGTAAGGGCCAGGGCGAGAAGGGGAAGGGTCTAGTCAAGGAACATGTATAAAGGACCCAGGGACATGGACGACAGGGTGGGGACTGAATGTGGGGGGTCGGGTTGGGTAGAGGAGACCAATGGGGGAAAATGGGGACAACTGTAATTGAACAATAAAAAAATTAAATAAAAAAATTACCATTAATTTTAAAGGTATTTTTACATTCCATCTATCATTGAAAGAAAATTGTGGCCTAAAGGGAAAAAAAGTATGGCCTCCAAAGCATCAAGTAAACTTCTGAATGAAAATACATATATGTTTGGATGTTTAAAAATGTCATCTTGCACATACAGATTTTTGTTCTTCAAAAATATGGAGTACAGATTTATGGTGCCGTTATTTTAAAATTTAGATTTTAAAATCTTTTCAAACCTTTGTAGCAAACATTTAAACTTGATACGTGTGGGACACATTCCTGGGTCCGGAGGCTGACCACCCACTGGCCGGTCTCTGCGGCAGGGCTGGCAGGCGGCCTGCGACGCCGGGAGATGCCCCTCTAACCCTGCGGACACAGTCGCCTTTCCGTGGGGCAGGGCACGTCCTGTGAGGGAGGAGGGAGAAGCCAAGCGCGGCGAGACTGTGATTTTGCGCTCACTTCAGTGTCTAGACGCTCGCTGGCCCGCGTCCCTCTTCCTGGGACGAAGACAGCTGACCGCCTCCAGGCCCACCTCGAGGGTCAGCTCCGGCGTTTCAGCGGCGGTAACTTTTTGTACCATGAGAGTGCAGCGCTCTTGGACATTTAACAAATACGCATTTCACCAAATATTTGAGTTTCAAACACACTCGAGTGCGCAAATGCACAACTTTGGGACACACTCACGAGTGGGAAAGTGATTATTCTTTCACTGGACCAGCATAAAATTTATATAATATTGTGAACAAAAGTAATTTTGTGACAATCGGGGTTGTATTCTCTCCAGTTGACATTGTTCCCGAGAGAACATACACCTCTAACCTGGTCCTGCACTGGGTGACAAAGGACACCTGCCAAACCAGTGTGCCCGCCCACCTGCCTGGAATCTGGCAATCGGCTGACGACTGCGGGGTCTCAGCAGCCGGGGCTCCGCTGTAGCCGGGCCGGCGCTCGGGAGAGGCGGATTCCACTTTGGACCGCGCAGCGCTCTCTGCCCTCCGCGTTATGTGTCTCCCCGGCGCTGCATTTCTTACAAACCCAAGGCGAGACCCTTCCCCAGCAAAACGGTTACAGCCCACTTTACCGCGATGCGCACTCCATTGCGGTGGTCTGGGTAAAACCCGCTGCGTCTCTGAGGGGGGCCTCCATAACCCAGCCATCGTCCTTCTGATGGCCCTTCTGAGACCCCGTGTGAGACGCACCCTCTGCTCTTGTGGACACACCCAGGGCCCAAAGTGCCAACTGTGTCCATCCTGTGCTCACTGGTGGGTCACTGAAACAATGCTGCCCCCAAAGTGCCTTTTTATGCTTCTCACGAGAGGGAGTTAAATTTGTTTTTAAGTTGTTATTTGTTGACTTGAGAGAGAGAAAGAGGAAACATCTGTTGGTTGTTCCATTTTTTATTTATTTTTAGAGAGAGGAGGAGGGAGAAAGAAAGGGAGAGAAACAGCAATGTATGGTTGCCTCTCACATGGCCCTCACTGAGGACCTAGCCTGCAACCCAGGCATGTGCCCCGACTGGGAATCGAACTGGTGACCCTTTCGTTCCCAGCCCGCGCTCAATCCACTGAGCTACACCAGCCAGGGCTAGTTGTTCCATTTTTTGATGCATTCATTGGTTGCTTCTTGTATGTGCCCTGACCAGGGATTGAACCCACAAACTTGGTATATTGGGACAGTGCTCCAACCAACTGAGCTACCCAGCCAGGGCCATAAATTCTGTTTTAATGACTAAATTCAAAAGCAGTATTAAGGTTCATCCAGTTCGATTCCAAGCTGTGCACCGCCCCCTCTGAACATAAATCTCACAGCTGAGTACAAATGACCCACATCATCCCCCCATAATGACATGTGCCCACATTTTCTTTGCTTTTGTTTTGTGGCAAATAATGTTTTATTCCACAAAAATGCAAGGGATTACTGTAATAAAAAATATTTTTCTATTTAGAATAATCCACAGCTGTATTGTTTTCTGAAAATCAATGTGCTTTCACTTTTTGGGAATGAAGAAAACTAAAGACACGGGCAACGTGGTCAGAACCCTTGTCTGAAGTTTTTTAATAGGGACAGTGACTTACAGATGACCCGGCATCCGCGTTTGTGCTCGGATGGCTATTAGAAAATGAGACAATGTGACATGTTCTAAACCTATTAAAAAGTGGGGTCAGCTCATCTTGGTGATGTTTCACTTTGCGTCCTCACGGCCCATTGCCCTTCATGCAGCCGCACAGCTCTGTGTATTGCGGCCCTGTCCTGTCATGTTTCTTTTTTTCTTAAATTAAATTTATTGGGGTGACACTGGTTAATAAGATTATACAGGTTTAAAGGGTGTAATTCTGTGTTCACCACCTGAAGTCAAATCCCCTGTCACCATATAATTGAACCCCTTTACCTTTTACTGTTCCCCCCCCACCCCCTTCCCTCTGGTCACCACCGTGCCATGTCTGTGTCCATGAGGTTTTGTTTGTTCATTTGTTGCTTTCAGTTTTATTTCCCACATATGAGTAAAGTCATATGGGCCTTGTCTTTTTCTGTCTGACTTATTTTGCTGCTATTTATGCTGCAAGATGCTGCCCTGCTGGTGACCGCCGAGGGGACAGCTGGACAGCTGTGCTCCCCTGTGCTCCGCCCCGCACCTGGGCCCTCCCGTGTAGCTCACATGGACCTGGATTCCCGTCGGGCACTGACGACGCTGCAAACTGTTCCGAGACCTGCCGTGTCAGTTTCCCACCGCTGCTGAAACACTTCCCAGGGCTCCAGATTCGTGTTACCGTCCCTTATGCACGATTAGAGAGCTTCACATCTACTTTCTCAGCCTGAAGTCACCACCCTCATCTTCAAAACCACCCAGCCATCGGCCCGCAACACCCGTGTGGGTGGACAGCAGCACAGGGTAGAAATGGTTTTATGGGAGACCTTACAAATAGACCACAAAACACCCCACTTAACAAATCTCCTTCTTTCTTCTGAACATCATGTTAACTTGTTCCGGTGTCTCCCCTCCTCTAAGGGACCATGTGTTTCTGGGAGGCTGGCCCAGCTGCCGTCCCCACAGGGCAGTGGGCCACCAGTGAACCGGGGTCTTAGTTTGTTTTGGGTACAAAGCACATTGAGTAAGTGAGGCAGGAGGAAACCCTGTTTCTGGGAAATGATTCTCTTTTTTCTGGGACAGACACAACAAGGCTGACAATCTTTAGTCTTTTTGTCTTTTCTAGATGTGATGTCTAAAAATTCAGAGTTTTTGCAGCATAAGAATGAACTTATCTAACACAGACGGCAGAGAAGTAAAAGTAAAAAGACCTGGGTATTTAAAGACATTTCTAAGCCACTGAACTCACGAACCATAGGCTTAGGTACACATTAGAATCTCCACATGTATTACAACTTGGAGTATTATTGCTTATGTTGGTATGAGTAATTGTTTCTGCTAAGCTTCACTGAACGTGTCCTGTGGGAATGTTTGTGGCAGAGAAGTGGGGGTCACCCTCACACAGATGGAGAGCATTTCCCATTGCCACTGAAGCAGCTTTCTGAGTGTCCTTGGAATGAGCTATGCCCTCCTTGCCAAAAGCTGTGCTATAGTAGTTAAATTTTTTTAAAGAGAATTTCCCCATTATTATTAAAACAACCTCTGAATTCCATGGACCTAACCCACTATTATAACCTACTTCCTTTTCCAACACACATGCTCAGCTTGCCTAATGTGATGGACTCTTGAGGCTATTATTTATCTTTTAAAAATATTACTAATGCTTAGCGTAGTTTTGAAAAATAATTGGCCTCTAGGTTCTTGAATGAACAAATGATTATACAACAACTTATATTAAATTCTATGAAAAAAGGTTAATTCTTGTCTTGGCTTTAAAGGTAATGAGTACTAAGTAAAACACAGTTCTTTCATTTGGCAAATACTTTTGTGGTACCCAAGAAAAATGTTTTAATATTTATAATTTGCTTATATATAAGTAGCCTAAATCCTTAAAGTAGTAAGTCCAGTATAGAAGAAAGCAAAATGAACTTTCAGTAAAAGATCCTGTGCCTCATTTATGGATTTTCTGCTAGTTGGACTTAGAATGTTCAACTAAGTCCATGAACAACATGGACGTCAGTCTCCACGACCGTATAAAAACGACAATTATACCGTAGATCGGGTCATATGAGAGTAAAATGAGATGAAATACACTGAACTCCTCTGAAAATGACTAAGGGCTATAAAGATGTTTGCTATTAATAGTAAGATTTCTATTATACAAAAAAAAATCAATGTAAATTGCCAGAAACTGCTGTGCCAATAGATGATGCCATCATCTGAGGTGATGCAGAGCATTTAAAGAAAAGTCAGACAATGACGATTTGTATTGGCCAGACCCGATGAAAACTTTTAAAAGCCACCTATACCAATTCTGCAGACGCCCCTGCTCCCCAAGCACAAATAAAACATGTGATTTTATAAAGTGCTAAACTATAAAGAGGTTGTGTGGTGATTTTCAGAGCGGTAGTGTAATGAGATCTGATCGATTTCCATAATCTCCCTCCTGCGAAGTGAGGAATCGATGATAAACTCACTCCCACAGAAAACAACAAATCACTGGTTAGTGTGGCTAGTTCTTTGGAGAGCTCATGAATCCTGGATGGAATGCCACATCGAAGGAGGTAAAATGAGGCACGAACAACAGCTCTTGAGGAAATGACTACACGACATACTTAGACACACGCAAGGGCTTTGGGACGGATGCTCCAGAGACCTGACTCGGTGGCTGGGAACAAGTCCTTCCACCGGAGAACCACTGCGCACTGCCCACCTCGGCCCACCGCCTCCCACTGAAGAGAACCTGCCTGGACCACCTCAGAACTAACTATAGGAAGCTGGGAAAGCGGGGCATTACTTGTTTATATAATATGTAAAAATGCATGCATTAAATTAAAAAGAAATGTGAAAGTAGATGGTGTACTAAAATCAATTAGACATAATTGGGAAAGAAAAACACAGTCAGAAGCAGGAGAAATGGAAACAGACAGGTGGGGTGCGGAGGGAGACTGCATCGCAGATCTGCGGAGCATCAGGAGCCCTTCACGAGAGAGACAGACGCCCTGTGGGGAAAACTTTAGCCCAGAGGGTTCCTGGGAGGCTGGGCCACATCACAAAAGGCAGTGAAACCCTCCGGGCCCTCTGCAGCTGTGGAGTGGCTGGGTGGGTATGCCCTGCACAGGGTCACTGGGTTGGGGTGGCAGGTCAGATGTGTGGGGGCTGTGTCAGCCCTGCGGCAGGGGCCATGATATAGTAGCTGTGGACAAGGAAGGACTTGCACCTAGTGCACCTGAAGAAGAATGCTTTCTCCTCCTCCTTTGCACACAAGAGAAGTATGTGCTGGATGTAGCCCTGCTCCTGCTCCCCCCAAAATGGGAATGAGGATCCAGGAGAAGGTGAAACAAATGTGTCACATCAGAAAGTCTGGCTGGGACCCTGGAAGACGTGCTGCTGTGTGGTCAAGGTCACAACTGGGTAGAAGGTGACTTAAGCAACCAGCGGACAATTAGTGGAAGGAACAGTCACCCTGGAAATTCACAGAATGTGCAAGAAGCATGTTGCATGTAAGACAGAGCTGGGTCTGGGGATGATTCATATGTGCACATTGGAGAGGGGTCTTCAACACGCAAGGTCCTTAACCAGAAAGACTCGTCCTACAGTGGCCAAAGGAAGGGAGCGGGAGGGAAAGTTGATGAAATGGAAGGAATATCTTTGCAAAAGGACATAGTAAAACAAAGATAAAAAATAAAGGACAGATTATAGTGCCATCTGCACAAATTTGGGGCTAAATTGCTTAACATGAGCCTGGGAAAAATGATTAGATAATTGACTGATTTTTTTGAGGTCTTGTTACATAGCAGGTATCTAATAATGCTCTACAAATAGAAAAATAAGAAACTTAAAAGTGCTACTGGGTAAATATAGACCGACACTGTGACTTACAGTAAGCTCATTCTGTCTGTAGTAGAAAATGCAAGGATATGCAACGTCTGATCACATTCTGAGATTCTGCTCAAGGCGCATTGGCTATTATATGTACTTAAGAAAATCAACAAGATTAATATGGGGCATTATTGTTAAATTATGATAAATTACAATGAAAATGGTGTTAAGAGTATAATATATACCATGTTCATTAAAGGCTTCAAAACAACAGGTTTTGAGATGGCCTGGCACGAACTTTCATGGTCAAAGTAGTTTCTCTGAGTAAATGCAGTTTTAAGTTTAAATTTACTACTTGTAGTCACTGACTTTTAACTAAAATGTCATAAATTAGAGGCTGCCTACAATGGCTTCACAACATTCCCAGACTATGAGCCTCTCCCAAGAAATGCAAAGCAATCTACGTAATAATTAATGTCTGCATGAAAACCCCGATATTTCCTGTAAAGAAAATATGTTTTGTGCATTGTTGTCACACATTGGTTTAAAACAAATAGCCAACAAAATATTGTCCCATTCAGTGATGGGGACGGTTTTCCACGATGCCACAGACTGGAGACAGAGAAAGAGGGACATCTATTCAAGTGTGCAAAGGGCCCCCATGGAACCCCGCCTGTATGGGCTGCGACCCTGTCTCTGCCTCTCCACACGCCCACGTGCCTGGCCCTCCAAGCACGGGTGTGAGTGAGCAGAGAGGCCTGCCTGGGCATCATTTCCCAACTTGGCAGCTTCTCCTCTCCAGCAGTGGAATGGACTGTGAAAACCACTTGGAGAGCCTGCTGAGCTGATGGATGACCACGAGTGGAGGCCGGCTGTGAACACACCACACACCGCACCTCTCCAGAAATCCCCGAGGACTCTCACCACACAAGAGAGCCCTGCTCACCGGGGCTGTTAAAGTGGGGCGTCTGCCTGCGAAACCAGCCTCAGCTTACAGTTTTAACGGTGGAGGGGAAACTTCTCTAGGTCGCCCTTGGGAAAAAATGAGTTAAGTATTTAAAGTATTTTCAGCTTTCTATTTCTTTGATGATAATGTCAACATTTTTAAGGGATTACCACGTTTTAAAAATCAGGCTATACTGAAGTAGATGAGAACGAGAGATACACGTCTGTCTTTGACCACTGCACAAAATGATATAGGACCTATTAGTGATTGTTTGCTCGCTTGCTTTTAAAACTTGCTGATTTGTTTATTTATTTCAGAGAGAGAGAAAGCAAGAGAGAAAGAGAGAGAAACATCGATTAGTTGTTCCACCCACCCATGCATTCAGCGGCTGACTCTTGCGTGGGCCCCGACCATGTGTGGAACCCGTAACCGTGGTGTCTCAGGATGACGCTCTAACCCACTGAGACGCCCAGCCAGGGCTCTTGCTTGCTTTTTTTGTGTAAACAAGTGACCTATGATAGAGATTGGGAATTAGGGACTATTTCAATTGTGATATTGTTATTCTGGTTTAAGAATGGGTTGGATTATTCAAATTTCACAACAATTTTACTGGCTACCTCTTTGTAGATTTTAATAGTAACAAGGTCATAAATTTGAAATAAAATAGTTGTACTTCTTTAAATCACTTGTAAGCACTGACAAATATTCTTTTGGCAACATATTAACTGACTCTTATTTTGAAAAAGTACTCTATAAGCATAATAGGTTTTCTGGGATATTATGTGCATTGATTTTAAATTGCTAACAATATGGTTTCACATTAACAATGTTTGATTCAATTGCAAGTAAGTTTCAAAAGCTAAGGTGTTTTATTCTCCCCATTTAATGTCTGCCAACTAGAAAATTTTACTTTAATGATGATGAATGGACAAGAACTCAACTATAAATTTGAAATAAATATCTTGTATTATATCCAGAATAACATGTTATGTTTGTTGAAAATACATATTGATGGAGAAAATCACTAAATTCTCCAAAATAAACTACAAATAGTCTGTCAAAATTTAAGTAAACTGTTGAATCTGTGGTTAATCAGTTGTCAAGCTGAGTAATAGATATACATGTTTTAGAATAAATTTCACTATTCATTTCTAAAAATATGTGGTTAATGATGTTTGATTTCTTGCCTGTACTGATGCTTAAAATGAAATGATATCTGGATAATTAGCATTCCTATTCAAAATATATAAACAGGAAAATATTCTAGACTGTATCACCATTTTTAAATATATCCATTCTTCTTTTCAAAACTGCAGGTCAAAAATATTTCTGAGAAAAGTGATAAAATAAAGACATTTCCAACACATTCTCCTTTCTGAAATGAGATGAACGTAACAAAAATGTCATAATTAAGCACCAATGTACACCACCTTTCAACCCAGATAAAATAGGATGCTGGGGGACACGTACTTCCACATATCTTGTCTGCCGTGCAAAATCCTATAGAAGCCACGGAGTGCAACCACTGATTCTTATGTGGAATAGCGACAAAAACATCCTTCTAAGCCACCTCAGAAGGGAATACACATTGAAATATGGAAAGAGAGTCCTATGGGAGTGACCGACCAGGCAAGTGACCAGGTAGAGGGACCACCCTGCATCCCTTTCCAATACGGGAAGGGCGGGGTTAACAGACACAAAACCAAGCCAACACAACACATCTTTGTTCTGCCAGAATGAACGAGCATTTACAATAAAGATCTCAGTAAAGCGAATGAGTGGTCACTGCCCTAGAACAATATGAATGGCACAATGAATTCGGTAAGGAGAGTTGCCTTCACGACGTTAAGTGCATTCATCACAAGCACAGATCACTAAACTATCAGTTGAACTTGAACTTGCCAAGCAGAGTTAGGGAGTTTCATGGCCACCAGAGGGCAGGGAGAGCTGACTAACACCCATGCTGGTGCCTGATTGGAAATACTCAGCCAGCCTATGATCTCACCAGACTGCCTGGATGAAGCTGACTCATGGATTAGGAGGTGTGCAGCTCCCGGAACACTGTGTGGGAGGGAGCTGGTGACTCAGTCCCAAGCCCCCAGCCTCCGACTCCCCTGAGCCCACGTGTCAGAAGGAGCAGCACTGTCTGCCCAAAATGACAAAGCTCACATGTTGCTTTAACGACTCCCAGCCCTGCACCCAGGGCAGCGCCCCCTTTTGGTGGCAATAGAGTCATCTCTAGCCCTGTCTTCAGAGCCAGAAGTGGGTGCTGCAAAACCAGTGGGTTACAGCACATGGAAATTCAGTGCTGCTTCTTGTGCACGGGGTCCCCAGACCAAAGTGAATGAGTAGCTCTCCTGTGTCTCTTTAGTTGGTAAAAGCAAACTCACTGCAGCCATGTCACAGAGCCTGAGCCATGGCTGAGGACTGGGGCGAGGGTCTCCCACAGTGTTTGGAATTGAGTGAATTTGCAGGTGTGAGATCCACTGGAAGGAGGAGGTGGCTGGTATACTTGAAATGGAGCCGTACATATCCTCACAGCCACAGCCTAAGGAGCTCCCTCTTATATTCCTTGCTAAAGATGGGGAAAAACTGTTTGAAGAGTTCTCAGCTTGGGCCCTTACCCGTGATGAGCTATACACTCTTCAGCCCAGAGTGCAATGAAGAATTCAGTCCTGGCATCTCTCCCTGGTTCTGCTGGGGCCACAAAAGAACAGCCCATCTGCTTGATCAGGTGCTGCAGAGGCTGCAGTGGGCGCTGTACCTCCACCTTGTTTTATGACCCGGTGGTAGAGTCACAGAAGAGAGTCACACCATGGCGGCATGTTTACGCAAAGCCAAGTGAGAGTCGGGGACAGGGCTTTGGAGAAGAAAACAGTCTTAGCAAAACCAGCTCTTTTAATCAGCAGTGTTCCTCCTCACCCTGAGAGCAAGAGTGGAGGGGGCACCAACCTGGAGGGTGGGCTCTAGACCCAGGCAACATGCTGGGGTCATTCTCACATCCCCAGAGATCAGAGCAGCCAGTGGTGGTCTCAAACGGTGCTGGTGGAGAGGTGTTTTTCTTACTGAGAGAGGTGACTATTAATGAGCATAAAAATAATGTATTTGATCCCACCAAATATTTTTATACTAGAGAGGATTAAAACGGAATAGAATGCATTGAAATAGAATCACTGTGGTACATTAATTGGGATATTAGGAGCACACTATATTGTTAATTGTGATTATGAAAAAATATGAGTTTTTTCCCCCTAGGCTATGAAAACAATTCCTATTGTATTTCACAAAAATAACTCTGAATTCTTGAATTTAAAGTATGACCCTGCATATGTTAATTGGTTTCCAGAACTAAATAGTGACAACTAATCAATAAAAAATAAATGAATATTGATATTGTACGACTTTTTCAATATGTTATTTATAGCACCCTTAAAACAAGCTAGACATTGCATTTAAGGAATCAATATGGTGATATAAAAACTGTAGGGCTAATACCTTGTACTTTAAATTCTTAGTTTGATGAATAGTTGTTAAATATTTATTCCTTGATGATTTACGCCCTTGATTAGTTTCCAAAACTTATTCCACTTTAAAAAACAAGCAATCTGGAGTCATTGATTTCCCTTACATTGGATTATATGGGCATTCTCTAAGGCTGGGCAAGCAAAAAATAAAAAAAAATCATCTAAAACATAGACGGAAGTTGAATGTTCAGTTTATTGCATCATAAATGTAAGGAGGTGCAGGCTAAAAGAACAAGGGAGAAAAATGCCAGCTGTCATTGTTTTAAATGTTCGATCATTTGACATTTCACATCACTGCCATGCCTTTTTGGTTAATCACACATTCGTAAAATACAACTTTCTCCCATGCCTTGGCCAGCTTTCACCTTTTTTCCATTGTCTTCCACATTAAAACATGCTGCGTCAATGCAATATGCCTAAGTCATTCTATTGTCAGGAATAAGTGGAAGGTTGCCACAGCCACACACAAGGAAGACAATGACAATGGACAGATGGGGGTTTGGGACGTTCTGAGGGAGCTCGGCAGACACGCTGAGGAGAGAACTGAGGTGAGGCCTTTTGTACATCTTTTTCTTCATCGAAAGTTCTTTGCCTCCACCTCCTGAGGTACCACAGAAACATCCTGGAATTTTTAGCAAATAAATTGAAGTCTCAGTTCAGAAGAGGTTCCAAGTGATTTGGAAAGGAGAAAAAAACTATCCAAGTTAACCTACTGCATGAAACCTCAGATAGCACATTTTTAAGATAAAATTATTGAAACATGATAGTGTAGGGGGAATGCCCAAAGCCATACACCTGAAACATACAGGTAGGGCTTCAGTGGGTGTTGGCCAAACACCTTATTTTATTTTTTTTATTTTTTATTTTTAAGATGACTTCACTGATGTTCGATTACAGTTGTCTGCATTTTCTCCCCTCCCTTTCCCCCACCCCATCCATACCCACCTCCCTCCCTTGCTTCCACCCTCCCCCTTGGTTTGTCCATGTGTCCTTGACAGTAGTTCCTGAAAACCCTTCTCCCCACAGTCCCCTCCCCGCCTCCTCTGGCTATTGTTAGATTGTTCTTAATTTCAATGTCTCTGGTTATATTTGCTAGCTTTCCTTTTGTTGATTATGTTCCAGTTAAAAGTGAGATCATATGGTATTTGTCCCTCACCACCTGGCTTATTTCACTTAGCATAAACACCTTATTTTAGACCCTCCGTCTTGGATCCTGACCAGACTCAGCAGGCATGTTGCTGTCCAAGGTCCTGAAACTGGCAAGCTATTCTGGAATACCTCATTCTTCTGGCTTCTTAGGCTCCTTCCCTGATTCGTATGGATTTAGTCATTTCCCCCTTTATTTTCTTTTCCCTTTACTTTTCTTCTTGTAGTTATACAGAAACAGTTTACTAAGGATCACTGATTATGATAAAAGATACACAGGACATAAGAAGACACTGTGGCCCCCTGGGGCTGAGGGGAGGATCCCAGGAAGCACAAACTTAGCAGGAGCTCAGGCCCTGCTGGAGAAGATGTGCTTGGTGTTGGTCATTGGGGACCAGGAATTTGCTGGCCAAGCCAGGACAGAGATGCTCTGGAGTCACAGGGCAAATGATAAGCCACCCTCCAGAGTGCAGGGTGTGGAGCAGCGGACCGGTGTCGAGTGGTGTGGGGACCAGTGGAAGCCCCATGTCCTGGGAAATGGAAGGCTGTGGAGCAGGGCTGGAGGTGCAGCACTGGGTGTAGGGCCTCCTGGATGGCTCTGGGCAGGCGTGAAGGTGCTCCGCATAGAGGCAGCTGTGTGGGGACCGTCATTAGGCCCAGGCTTCAGGGTCACACATCTGGGTGCATGGCTGGGACAGCCTCTACTGGATGTCTTCACGCCCACACCACTGACCCCTGGCCACGCCAGACATCACAGGAAGCCTCCTTATCCCGCGAGGTCTCCCAGGGCTCTCTCTTGAGAAAGTGTAGCATCATGTTCACTCTGCAGGGGAAGGTTTAAAGGCACTGCCATTTACCACAGGGCTGCACAGGCAGTGGACTTGGAGCTGACAGGCCACGAACACACCAGTGATTAAGCATCAGAGGTGGAATCTAACTCCAAGGTCATCTTCTGGGGACATAGAGTATCTTAATTCCAGTCTCTGGACATTCTGTGCTGTCCATGGAGTGAACCAAAATTTTCACCAGCTCTGCTTTGGTCTGTGAATGACTGGGAAAGTATCCCAAGTATTGATTGTGGGTTAGTGATGGTGCCTTTGCAAATACGGAGTTTGAGAACAGTCAGGATAGACTGCATCCCTTTAAAATGTTGGAGCCAACTCTTAGCTCTTTTTGAAAATGCATGCATGTCCATGGATGACCCCACTCTAGGTCAGTCATGCAGGGCTTCCCAGTGGTTGAAGAAGTGCCCACGGCCCCACAGAGAACAGGGGAGTGCAGTGGGAACAGGAGCAGACACCACCTCGCTTCATAGGGCAAAGTGGCAGCAAACTCTCCCAAAAGAATTGTTTTCTCCAACTTCACCATCTGAAGCAAACTTGCTGGCTCAATGCTAACCTTGGTTCACAGAGGTTTCCTCAAGAGTCTGGGCCTGGTCCCTGAGGGTTCCACAGCCAGCCCAGGGACAACTCTGGGAAACCGACCTCAGGAGCACCTGCTGAGCACAGGAGGCCAGACTGGAAGGGCACTCCTACCTCAGGCCAGGTGAGACAGTGACAGCCCACAGCCTATTTCCATGAGGACAGCCAGCAAGCTCAGAATGTCCTGCACATTTTAAAGAATGTGTGTTTATGCACGCATACCCATGCATACGAATATTTGACAGGGACCACAAGTACCCCACAAAGCCTAAAATAGTCACTGTCAGGCTCTGGATAGAAAACATTTGATGTCTGCTGCCTTAGGTGACATTTTGAGTTGCCAGGTGTCATATTGGTACTGAATCTTCAGCTATCACCAACAGAACTGGCATTTGTTCTGCCACCTTGAAAACCAGGGATGGGAAGATCGAAGATGTCCTTATGTGGGCTGCATCCTATGGAAACATGGCGGCGGCTGATTGCATTTGCACCCAGGTGCCCCCAGAGAGCCAGGTCTCCATGAGACTTAATGGAATCGAGCTACTGACTCACCCTGAATGGACCAGGTCCTTGCCGTCACAATCTGGACCTGTCACTGTGTCTGGCTCATGATGCACCTGCCACCACAGACCAGACATCCAGGAAGGAACTACGTGCTAAGAAGCCTGTCCTGGCCAGCCTGTTTAGGAAGGTAACCTGTGCCCTCAGCTCCCTTGGCACATTCCATGCCACTTCTCCCATGTGGTTACCGCCTTCCTCTGTGCCCCATCATGTCCCTATTTGCTAAGCTTTGTGCGTTGCTTAGAGCTCCACTGTAAGAAGATCATATTCAGGACAGCCAGGACCCGTTTTTGACTATTGATATAACCCAGGCATCTAGAAAAGTGGCCATGATTAAATAAACATAAATACAAAAATACATTAAAAGTAACATTAAATATTACATACCCAGTTCCCAGGACAGTGACGTGCGGATTTGCTGGGCATTGTCCTTATTCATCTACAATGACACAAAAATAGAAGACTACAGATTAACAGGGAAAGCATGAAGCGTAAGGGAGAAGGGCTGTTCTGAGTAGAGATGGGGGCATCGGGATGAGGGCAGGTCAGCATTCTGGGGAGCGTGTTCCTTTCAGGTTCTCTGACATGCAGGGGGACAGAGGCAGTTAAACCCTCCAAGGAACTATCCAGTTCCACAGCTTTGTTCTGGACTTGTGACCGGAGAATAAGTAATAAAAATGTGTGACTTACTCAGTGACAATTTGTTGAAGTTTTAATGAGACTACACATGCATGGATGGGAAAGCATTTATGCCAGATTGAGTGTTCAGTACCATCAGCTATTTTATATCAATATGCCCTTGGCTCCCACGCTGTGGGTTCAGGGAGAGGAAGGATGCTACGGTCATGTCTGGGTTTCCGGCTTGTCCACGGGGGTTTCACAACTTTTGTGCCCTCATTCAGTTGTCTTGTTTCTGTATCACATATAAATATTTCCAGTGTACATCTCAAAGAGAAGGATGTATAAAGACACAATTCACATATACATGCACTGCGATATCACAGCACCCAAACACGTGAAGTATAGAAAAGAAATAAAGCCAAGTGGCCTGGGCAAACACGGGCTCAGCATGTCAGAGATAAGTAGGGATCACTGGTTCAGGACAGACTAACATGCCGGGAGGAAAGGGGGCTGGGCCAGGAGAGCAATTAGGCAAAGCCAATGAAGTGAGACTAATTAACATCACTACCAATCAGCACTCCCCTAGCATTGGGGTGGCCAAAAAGTCCATTTATTTTTTTCTGTGAAATAAAAGACACATTTCTCATGTTCAGCAATAACTTCATTGATTTGGGTATTCGGAGTATGTCAGCTCTCTCCCACATGGAAGAACATGGATTGTTCTCAGGTAAGATCTCGATTGGATCACTGTCGACTTCACCTGGTCTACCCGACCGTGGAGCGTGGTCCAGCGAGAAATCTCCAGCACGAACCTTCACATACTTTTGACACATTTGATCACCATCTCAACTTTTCCACACACTGCGCAAATCTTTTTTCTGTGTGTTTCAGTTGCGTTTTTACCTTTCTTGAAGTAATAAAGCATAATATACCAAAAAGTATACATATTTTCTTCCATTTTCAATATTAAAGTAGCTACACAAAAACTCGTTTTTTTAAATGCATGCTGATATGACAGTTGTCACATACAAACTAACAAAATTGTTTCGCATAAAGTTACAGGCCACTAAGCACGACCATCTTTGGAAAGAACTAAACGAAATTTTTGGCCAACCCAATATTTATTCTTAGAGATTTTAAATTCAGTGGCTACATTGTTTTTAAAATAAATCAATCAATGTGTATTAAATGAATATTATCTTCACGTCTCTACTGACTGAATTTAACACAGGAAAAGTCAGTGAGGATGGTCATCATTAGAATTATCACACAACATACAAAGTGCCGTCTAGAATGGCAGGTTAGCACAAGAGCTTGGTTCAGAGATAAAAATATTTTGTTTGAGCTCCTTCATCCTGGATACAAGCCCTACAGACTTGGGATGGAAGGTAATATAAGTTGCCACATGTAAAATCGAGCAAGTCTCGCTGTGACCATGGGTGAAGAGATTTAAAAGCAGATGCCTGCCACCAACAGGTGAGTCAGTCACCATGGGTCATCAAGGGAGAAAGGGTTGAGCCAACTTTGACAACAAAAGGGCGAGGATTGAGCTCAACAGGGTCATCCAGGAAAAATGGAACTTTAAGGTGAGATATACAGAAAGTCTTCTTTTGATAAAAAGCTGTATTATTATATTACCTAGTGTGTTTAGACTCTAGGTAAAATTGCTATCCCCTTCCTTGGCCTTGATGAGTTTACACACATATGACCCTTCTAAAAGGAACAAATTACACTTAAGCTTCAATATCTCTGCAAAGAGACACTGGAGTGTCTGGTGAAGGTGTCACTGGTCCCCTTACACCTTCAGCTACGCCCAGGCCCACCCACTGGCTCAGTCCAGAAGGAGAGACACACAGCATCTAGTCATGAGATACACATATGATTACATCGCCGACATGTAAACCGATCACAAAGTCTGGTGAAAGTTCTGTGCTTTCATATAAGAGAACTTAACTAACCAGCTGTCTAAAAACCCCAAATATTCTGTAATAAGTTAATGCTTAGAACACCAATAAATGATCTACTGTCTTTTATTTATTTATCTTGTTTTATACCTCACATTTAAGTAAATAAAATTTAATAAAGTATAAAACATTGAGTTAAAGTGATGCGGGCTTTGGAAGAACATCAACACTTCTCATCTAGGTCTCTTACTAGAAATGACTGGTTGCAAGCGCCTGGCCACGCCCACACTGCGGGCTGGACCGTGGCACCCTGGAGTGACAGCGCGGCCCCTGTAACTGACAGACTGACCAGTGCCTGGCGGGTTCCAAAGAAACATAGGCAATGTCATCGAAGAATGATTCCTATGTTGTCACTCCTGCAGAAAAGTTCCGAAAACCAATTCCAAGGTTAACTAGTGCTGCTGAATGAACTAATGCATGATGAAAAACTTGGAAGCTCTGCATGATGGCATAGTAAGATTATATTGTACATCCTTAAGCTTAAGTGGTCCATATATAGATGATTAAAAGGAAGAAATCCATTAATGTGATTATGGATAATAAGGTCATTACCAGAGTTGAAAAGAATTAAACTGCATGATTAAAGTGTTCATTAATACACTAAATAGTGTAATATTGAAGAGATTAAGGAACATTTCTGAAAGGTACATTTCATTTTAACGAAATATCATATGATGAAATCTAGTAACTTTAGGCAATGCTCTAAAAATAGGTAAAGTAGACACCAGGATGACATAGCTCAGAGTTTTTGTTCTGCAGAGAATAATTTACATCCCAGCTCTCTACTGAGTTAAGTTGAGAGGAAATCGGGTGACAGGGCCAGAGCGGTGACAGGGAAGTCAGGGATGTGAACTCAAATGCTAAGCACCAGACCCAGCTCCACGACCTCGTCCCAGCCTGCTGGTCTCCCCTCGCTGAGCTTCCTCATCTGCCCACAAAACACAGCACAAAGAACACAGCACGGTGCATATCTCAAGCACGTTCAAGTTTTAAAAGTGACATCCCATTGCACAAGGAAAAATGCTTGGTTTTTCGGTAGCACCAAGAATTGCCTTTTTATATGATATTACTAGCATGTACCAATCAACCATCACTGATATTTAGAAAGAACAGTGACTTATAAAAAAGTGGGTGGAGTGTTGTGAAATTAGTTTACAAACATACATTGGACGTGTCAGGTTCTCCAGAGAAACAGTCGATAGGATGAGGACATAAATAAAGATTTATTTTAAGGACCTGGCTCGCATAATTATGGAGGTTGGAAGACCAGCACCTCGAATTCCAGTGCGAAGGCCTTGAGCCAGAGACTGGGGAAGGGCCAGTGCTGCAGGTCCTCTGCAGGTCATCTGAGGGCAGAAGACCCTCCTGCTCAGGGAGGTCAGCCTTTTGCTCTGCTCAGGACTTGAGCCATTGGATGAGGGCCACCCACATTTTGAAGGGCGGTCTGCTTCACTCATAGTCCACAGACTTAATTTAAATAACAACCTCAGCCAAAAACATCCTCACACAACATCCACCACGGCCCAGCCAAGTTGCATAATATTAACCATCACATAAATTAAATATGAGTATTAATTATGTATCCAACTTACTCGCCATCTTAATTACAAAGCTGTCTTGAAATTGATTAAGTGCCAAGTAGTGACCAAGTAAACAGGAGCCTCCCAAAATTTGCACAATCCTTTGCCCTCATCAGTTTCAAGGTCGTAGACAAGCCCTCCCACACACAGAACATCTCTGCTTTGCCTGCATTTTCACTGGAGAGAAATAACTTGTGATAAGAAATACTGTTTATTATTTTATGTGTTAAATACAGGGAAATGAAACAGTGCATTGAGTTGTCTCTGGCAAATGACTGCAGCAGACAGATGGTGCCGTTCCACAGAACGGCAGGCTGGTGTCGGGTTGGGTACCGCGCTGACTCGTCTTCAGCAGTCACTTCTGCCGCTAGGCCAGAGCACGTCCGAGCCCCGCCTGCCATCTGGGACAGCATCTGCCCAGCGCACGCCAATGCCTGCACTTCTGCCAGGAAGATGCGCGCCATCCTGTGTGTCCCCCAAGGTCACGTCACGTGAACAAAAAGTGGGGTTTTAATGTGACTTCCCAGAGTTACTCTCCACACAAATCCATTTTGCATAAAATGTAAAATCTTTTTCTGTCCTTATTTTGCTTTGCTAGCATATGTTCCTAACAATTAACTTGGAAAAAAAAAAGTAATTTCCCTTCCAAACAGCTTCTAAATGCAGAACCAGTGCACCCGCGTGGTTATTTATCTAAATATTATGCTGCAGGGGTAGAAGACATTAAGCAAATGATGAAATTCCATACTTTAAACATTTAAAAAGATGCACACATCTCATGCTTATTCCAAAGAGAAATGCAATGCTTAATAAATTCTTTTCTTTGGTAAATGCTGGTTGGTACAGTTTTTGCAGCTCAGTGAATTAAATTCATTTAAGTAATACGGGGAGAATTTTTGTTTCCATAGACCACGGTGCACCCCTCTAGGTTGAATGCTGTCACGTGAACATTTATTTTGTTCTCATTCTTCTGTATTCATCTTCCTTGAGTAGTAATTATTGAAGCCGTCAACATCTGCACATAATGTACCTTGTGAAATAGATGGAGGGACTGGATAAGCAATGACTACGAAGTTATTTACTCACTTTTCTCTCTGTTCCTCATGAATTTAGGGTTATTTTTCTTTCTCTGGTGCTTTCTTCACCAGTGTTTCAAGATGACAAACTTGGCTGCTTGCGGCCGGATGTATATAAGCGAAGGACAGTTTGCGCATTCACCTTCACATCCGCGTGCGCTCCAAGGAAGGTGTTTACTGCCTCAAATCTCTCAGAGAATTTCAAATAATGTCAAATGTGAGAATTGTTAAAAATTTGATTAAGCCTGGGAAATTACCCTGTAAGTGTTCCAATCCGTGTTGTGTACACTGTCTTCCTAATCTCCTAACTTTGCCTGCTCTCGCTAGTACATGGACGCGGTTCATACATGATAATGTGATTACAGGGACATCACAGAAAACCAACACGCCAGCTGGATGTTTTAATTAACTTTCTATCAGTGCACAGTCGAGAGCTTTCCAACGGTGCTATTCTTATGCTATCAACAATTCCCCCAAACACACTCATTGCCGTGAAACTCATGGAATAGATAAATTGCAATCTCCTCACCTCTTTAAACATGTCCAGATACTGATTCTGAAAATACAGGAATCTAATTTTGCTGACACCTAATATTTTGAAGATTTCAGGAGGAGTAACCCTTAACATGTAGGGACATTTTTCTTGGATCAGGAGAAACCAGAGGTCACTTGGGAGCTGAGCTAGCAGCTGCCAGGTAGAGGGGTCCTCTCTGGTAATGGACGTTCAGACAAAGTCATACCTTGAGCCACAGTGAAATTACTTTGATACTATGGAAGGGTTGGTGGAGTTGGACTCCTCAGTACAGGCGCAGAGTGGTAGAAAAAATCCACGGTGAGAGGGCAAATATTCTGTATTATTCACATAAAGTCAGATTATATTATTGGACATTTAAGTAGAAATGTACTTAAGTAGAAGGTCCACCACCTGTCTGTTGTCACGTGACTCCTTCCTGCCTCCACGGTGGGCTTGGCCATGTGACTTGGGTTGGCCAATGGCAGGAAAGCAGAGGTGATCACTAGAACAGCTCTGGTGGCAGGGCCTGTCTACCCCGTTTGCCCCTCTCTACTCCCCCCCGTCCAACCAGGGAGAAGGGGATGCGGGTCAGGCAACCAGAGCAGCAGCGGGCACCTGCCGCTTGTTCCCAGTGCCAAAGGTGGGTGGAAAATGCCCTTATTTGTGTAGAGCCCCAGCTGTTTTTAGGTTCTGTTATTCAGCCTTTCCCAGGGCAGATTACAAATGCACTGAATTCTTTTCTTCATGGTTTTATTTTATCTTTTTATTAAATATTTTATTGTTCTATTACAGATGCCTCAATTTCCCCCCTTCATTCTCCTCCGCCCAGCCCACCATGTCTCCCGCAGTTGGTCCCCACCCCCCACCCTATTGTACACATCCGTGGGTCACTCATACCCGTTCCTAGACTAGTCCCTTCCCCTTCCTTCCACCCTTGTCCCCGCCCGCTTCCCTCTGGTACCTGTCAGTCTGTTTGTTGTTCCCACGCCTCTGGTTCTATTTTCTTTGTTTGTTTGTTTGTGTTGTTCATTAGGATCCTCTGCCCTGAATTCTTTATATATTGCCTTAAAATGACCATGAGTGCTTCTCTCACACGGCAGCCTTCTGTAATCCACTCACAGCGGGGTGATGCTGTAGCTCTTTTATTTATTTTTATTTATCATTTTTAATTACTTTATTGTTGTTCAATTACAGCTGTCTGCATTTTCTCCCCTGCCCTCCCCCCCACCCCATGGAAACCCATCTCCCTCCCTTGCTTCCACCCTCCCCCTTGGTTCTATCCATGTGTCCTTTATAGTAGTTCCTAAAAACCCTTCTCCCCACAGTCCCCTCCCCCCTCCCCTCTGGCTACTGTTAGATTGTTCTTAATTTCAATGGCTCTGGTTATATTTTGCTTGCTTTTTTCTTTTGTTGAGTATGTTCCAGTTAAAGGTGAGATCATATGGTATTTGATCACCACCTCACCACCTGGCTTACTTCACTTAGCATAATGCTCTCCAGTTCCCTCCATGCTGTTGCAAAGGGTAGGAGCTCCTTCTTCCTCTCTGCTGCGTAGAATTCCATTGTGTAAATGTACCATACTTTCTTGATCCACTCATTTGCTGATGGGCACTTAGGTTGCTTCTAGCAACTTGGCTATTGTAAATTGTGCTGCTATGAACATTGGGGTGTGTAGGTCCTTTTGGATTGGTGTTTCAGGGCTCTTAGGGTATAATCCCAGCAGTGGAATGGCTGGGTCAAAAGGTAGTTCCATTTTTATTTTTCTGAGGAAATTCCATACTGTTTTCCACAGTGGCTTCACCAGCCTGTATTCCCACCAACAGTGCAGTAGGGTTCCCTTTTCTCCACATCCCCTCCAACAGTTATCTGTTGCTTTGTTTATGATGGCCATTCTGACTTGTGTGAGGTGGTATCTCATTGTGGTTTTAATTTGCATCTCTCTGATGGATGGTGATGTGCAGCTTTTAACAGAGAGAAAATAAATTGCACTGTTAGTGTGGAGAGACGTGCTTGGAGGCGTTGCGAGCCCCGTGAGATGGTTAAAGCCAGTATCGGAGACATGCGTGGTCGGGACCGAAGGAGACCCGAGTGCAGGCCCTCTGCACACCCCCCACTCAGCTTCTCGGTCTCCTGACCTCGCATAGGCCCCGCCCTCTCTCCTTCCAAGGCTTATCACAGAAACTTCTTTTTTAAATTAAATTTATTGGGGTGACATTGGTTAATAAAATTATATAGATTTCAGGTGTACAATTCTATGATACATCATTGGTATACTGAATTCTTTTCTTTTGAACAACAAAAACAAAAAAAGAGATAAATTCCAGTTCATTTTTAAAATTGTGCCCCACAAAACCCTGGGGAAACTTTTCTTTGGGTGCATTTCAGTTTCCTGTTGTCAATATTTTATTTTATTTTATATTGGAGACAGTTCTAGTGTAGAACCACTGATAAAATTTGTATAGCACATATATTTTTTTGTTCCATTAATATGTAACCCCTATAACTAAAATGACCAATAAAACAAAGTTGAAGAATATTTATTAGACCACATATTAGACCACTAGAAAAGCTTAAAATTAATTCAGTAAATAAAGTCAACTGTCAATTCCCTTTGCATGTTCTAATGGTATATGGAATACATTGTATATGTACTTCTACATATATTTATATATTACATCATTTTAAATGTACATATATAATTTAAGGGAAACTTTGTGATTATTTTGCTTAGTACGTCTTACATTCTGGCCACATCAGAATCACCCAGAAACGTGGTAAAGCACAGATCTGGGGGCCTCACCCCATTCCTCTGTCTCTGTCGGGCTGGGGTGGTGCTCTAGAATTGGTGCTTCTCACACGGCTCAGTTGGTACTAAAATAGATGGCGTGAGAACCCCAAGGGCTCTCAAACTCAAAACTGGTTTTTAAAAATATATTTTACTGTAGAAGAAAAGAGGCCTAAAAAGGCTAACAGTTAGAATTACAATTTTTTCTAAATTGCAAACTAGGTCTCCCAATAGTGTAACAGTGACCATTGTAGGAGTGATTGAAGAAAACATAACGTATTAATCACACGGTAATTATGGAATAGACTGTACTAACAAACTCATGGAAGATTCATGTATTAAAGTTTCCTTTTGAGTACTTCACAGATATCAGCGGCTACAGCTCCTGCTGAACCAAGGATCAGCTCTGACCACAAGGTGATGGGCCAGAGTCAGCGACTCACATCACACAGCAGAAATGCTGCCTGCACGTCCTGCCCCCAGATGTCAGCAGGGAACTTTCAGGTGGCGTGATGGACTGTATGATGCTGCTTTCAGGAGCTAACACTGAAACCACGAGAGCAGAGCTGAGACACTACGCGTTGCCAGAAATTCCTTAGTTCCCCTCTTCCCACGGTTCCCCTGTGCAACTAGACAGGGTGCCTGAGATGCCAAGATGGGCTTTGAGACAAGAATCCTTCATCTTCCAGGTTGCTGGAACGTGAATAAAACCACATCAGCACCTGCCTCTCAAATACTGGCTTTTAAAGGGGATGGCAGCCTGACCTGTATTCAGTGACAATAGCAAATATTGTTTTTTAATCCTCCATGCAATTCAAATACCTCTGCCACCCAGAGTGATCTACAGATTCAATGTAATCCCTGCTAAAATGCTATGCCATCTTTCACAGAAATAATGAAAACAATCCTAAAATTCATATGGAGCTACAAAAACCCCAAAGAATAGCCAGAGCCATCTTGAGAGAAAGGAACAAAGCTGGAGGCATCACATTTCCTGATTTCAAACTATGTTATAAAGCTATAGTAATCAAAACAGCATGGTACCCTCACAAAACCAAACAAAAACATATCGATCAATGGAACAGAATAGAGAGACAGAAATATATCCATCCTTACATAGTGATTTAATCTATTATAACAAAGGCAAATATGTACAATGGGGAAATTACAGTCTCCTCAATACATGACATTGGGAAGACTAGACATGTATCTTACACCATACATAAAAATTAAGTCAAAATCTAATGAAGACTTGAATGAAAGGCATGAAATCATAAACCTCCTAGAAAAAGACATGGAATAAATTCCTCTCCATTGGTCTTGGCAATAACTTTTTGGATTTGAAGTAAAAAACAAAGGCAACAAAAACAAAAATAAACCAAAAAATACATCTCAAAGTCTGGACATGTGTTCCCCATCCTACTGAGCACAAGCCCTGTGAGTGTGCTGGCGAGGCTGGTTTTCTTCTCTTTACTTCTTTTTCATCCTCTCAGAGATTGCCAGGGTAATTGCTTATTGCTTCTCCTCTAATTGATTTGCACTATCCCACTGATTCACACTATAGTGTGTGCACATGTGTGTGTCTATATGTACATGTGTATGTGTATTTGTTATCAATAACTGTGTCACCCCCAAGACCATTATTTCAAATATTTAACTGCTGATGACCTTCTACCACTTTTCACAGTTACTTTCTAACGCTCACTCTGGGGGTTATTCTAGCACTGCTCTGGCTCATCAGATTTATTGGCACCACCACCTCTGCCTCTTTGCTGCACCTAACATCTCCTTTCCTCCTTGTCTTGTTATGCAGCAAAAAGGCAGGGCTGCATCATTCTCTTGCCCCTTTCCACATTTCTGACACCCGATTGTCAATTTTTAACTGCGATAGAAACCATATCACTTCATACTCAGTTATTGCACCCAAGGAAAGACTGGGAAAAAAGTAAATCAGCTTTGTGCACTCTTTTCACTGTAGGTGAATAGAGATGCATTGCAAATGGTGTATCATTTCTGCTAGGCGGCCTACTATTTTATCCCTAGTCAGTGAACCCTCGAAAATCTCCAGGGTAGCCATTATCTCTCATTAAATCTCTACCAACCCCTTCTCTCTCATAACAAGCTGATATCCTGCCATCTGTTTTACAGAAAGGAACTAACAAAAGAAAACGAACTCGTTTTCTTTCAAAAAATATTCCAGCTCACTTGCATCTGTCTCACACTTTGTCTGCACTCCTGCTAGAGAAGCTCACTCACTGCGTTGCTTTCATCTCTGCTCAACAGAGGCAGGGCGTCTCCGTGGTCACCAGTATGAGGGGTGCACCCTCTCAGACATCTCTGCTGATGCTGCTTTGCCCACACAGAGGAAGCATGGATCTGGGTTTTACTTTAGAGCTTTCCTCAAACACATGTTAATGAGAAATCAAGAGACAATAGTATTATGAGCGGGAGTCAGACAGACACCAACCAAACTGAGTGAACACGTTGTCCTCTGAAAGGGGACAGATAGGAGCCGTGTTCCTCTGTCATCTGTCTGGAAGGGACAGAGCACGACATTCCTGGTATTCCTGCCCCCATAACTAACCTGAACCTAATCCTGATGAAACATCAGACAGATATGCATCGAGGGACACCCCACTGAAATATCAGTGGCATCACAAACAAGACTGAGGAACTATCAGATCAAGGGAGATTTCAGAAAAATCATCCAATGCAATGTAAAATCCAGGATTGAATCCGGGAACGAATACTTTTCTTTTGCAATGAGTGACATAAGTTGAACACTAGGCGAAATTTGAATAACATCATTGTTAGATACCAGTATCGTATCCATACTAATTTCTTAATTTGTATAATTGCATTTTGGTTAAGAGAACTTTACTTTTTCCATGTCTAATCCATAACTAAGAAAAAAATCAGTTTGTAATAGACTTAGAATACTTCAAGATCATACAGAAAATTCACATTGTTTTTTAACTTGTTTGCTACAGTATGAAGTTATTGACCTGATTCTGTACAAGAAAGATACATACAGGAACTTGCCATTCTGAATTCTCTTGCAGTTAATCTGGCAGTTAAAACCATTTACTGAACCTTTCAAACTTGTGGTTTCAAATATGCATACTTTACGTGGAAAATTGTGTGAAATGTTGCTGCATTCCTGAATAACTGTTATGTTTATATGCATCACCTAAGAAAGGTCTCATAGCTTTTTGCACGGATTATTTACAGCTAAGTGGGCTAGAAAGAAACAAGAGTCCATAAAAACGCTATTGTGTACGAAAACCAATCTGTCTTGTTCCTTTTAATTGGGTGTAAGAATATCAGTTTGTAGATTTTAGTAACCAAAGCCATATAAATGTTTCTCACAGACAAGAACAAAGGGTATAGAAGTAATCTGTCAACTAATTGCTTTAATAAACTTTTCTTACTGAATGTTTCATTTTCACAGAACATTGCATTTCCTGCTTCCAATAGGTCTATCACTGCAAATGTAAACATGCATTTTTTAAATCACTAAGATGTCACTTTTATTCTGCGAAACACACTAGTCCCTCTATCTCAGGGTAGTAATTAAACGCGGCTGGCGCCGGTGGCCGCCAGGGGGCGATAGTACTTTTATTGCCGCTTGGACTGCAGATCAGTTCTTTCCTTGCATACAAACATCCATCAGGATGTTTCTCAGCGGTTCCAACAAGGAAGCAAATGTTCCATGTTGTTGGAAGGACATTCTCCATGAATTTCCACATGCTAGCTTCTGTCCTGAACCCGTATTTTCAAGGATGCTTGTACAGCAAACAAGCTCAGAATGTACAGTGCTAGAGTCCACCTTGAGGGAAAGGGCAGAGTTTTTCCTGACCAGGAACATAGAGGTGATGTCTCCCTGTGCCGAAAGTTCAGACAGGTTTGCTGGCGATTACCTTGTAAGATCGGAGGTGGCCTACACACAGAATCACAGCCGCAAGCAAATGCACTTTGTGTGGAGCATCCTACTGGTCCTGCCCATGTCACCCTGTGGGGCTTGGGCGGCAAAGGGACCGTGTGACCAGGGAGAGCGTGCTGCTTGCTGTTCCGTGGGTATGAGTCGCTTGGCTTCTGACGAAGGGGTCTGGCGTCGTGTACCGGCACCCAGGAACCTGGGCTGGGCCGCCTTGCGAGCTTCCACGTGGCTGAAACCTCAGGCCCAGCACAGTCCTGGGCATGCGTGACATCCACTCCCTGATATTCAATTGTAAACTTTCCTGAGGTGAAATTAAATAACACTTATATTCTGTTTGCATCCCTCTAGATTCTCTCCTTTCAGCTGCGTACCCCAAACAAACCCCCCTTCAGGAAATCTGTGCACACCCAGACACTGAAGGACTTTATTTGTTCAGCACTAGACAAAACTGTACGCGCGATATTCTATGACAGCGCTATGTGCTTGTGGCCTAGGACTCTTATGGAACGTTATATTCCTCGTGAGTCGTTTCATATGAAATGTCCAGGTCACGCAACTTAGACTTGCTTCTTATGTCGTGCGCGTTTGAGTTCTAACGTTCTTGTGAATCTCCTCGTTGAAAATGCACCCTAACGACCCCTTTGGTCTCACCCGGCAGAGACAGGCTCCCAGTCGCCGCGTCATTGTCTGCATTCCAAGCACACCCAGAAGGATCGCAGTTGGAAAACTGAAATCGGAAAGTCAGACCACGTGGAAACGGAAAGTCTTTCCTGTTAAACATGCCTACATGTCATTGTCATGGGAAACCGCCAGAGAGTCATAAGAAGGGATTGACCTGTTTGAATGTAATATGTTTAAACATTTTTTTTCTCTTGGGTAAAATAAACCATAGGAGATGAGAAGGCAAAAGACCCCTGCGCAGGCCTTGACCTTCCGGGGCTCCAGACGATGGACGAGAGGAGGAATTTTGAGGCGGTTTGAACAAGTGGAGGCTGGTGTACTTTGCGGGGGGCTTCAACAGGATTTACAGACCAGATGTTGAGTGTGAAAGGAAGAGCTGAAGGCTAGTTTCACATTTTGGGTTGAGAATCTGAGTGCTCTTACAAGTCTAGAACACATTGGAAAGAGCAACTGAGTGGAGAGAATAAGTGGGTTGATTTTTGACATGCTTTGATGGTGGTAATGCCCGAATGAAGTTGTTAAAAAGACATTTTGTGTAAGAACACAGGCACAGGACAGAGATGAGGCAGTAAAACACACATTTCGAATAGAACATGGAGGTTAACGTCACCCGTGACCTCATCAGTCAGGAGGTGAGTCTGGTCGCCGGAACCCCGATGCCTGTGTGTGAGCTCAGCCCTGGCTCCTGGTGCAGATGAGGCCACAGAGGCCTCTGTTTACAATGGACCACGGGATGAGTTTAACTATTTAAGCATAAAAAATTATAAATGTCCATAGAAAAATTGCTGCAGTTTTGAGATTAACCTTAAGAAGAAATACACAATGGATGATCTGTAAACATTTCTTTTTGTTTCCTTAGAAGTATCCTTTTCTGTTGCTCAGTACTTCGTCAGCTCCAGCTTGGCTTAGCTTGCTTGTGCGTGTGCGTGTGCGTGTGTGTGAGTGTGTGTGTGTGTGGTTTCCTCCTAAGCTCCAGCCTCCACGTAGCACATTTTTCCTCTCACAGAACTGCTCTGGCTGCCCTCTCCCTTTCCATTGCTATCAGACACATGTCTTCTCACCGGGACTGATGTAAAGATCGCAGTGCATAGTCATTTAATATTTTCTGTCTCTCCTCCTTCACCTAGTCTGAGATCAGCATCCCATTAAAATTCCTGAAACACCGGTCTAATGCAACCACTCAGCCACATTAAAACTATAACGCAGAAACCTTGGCGCCTCCCCACCCCCCTCGATGACCACACACCTCCCTCTCACTCTCCCGGCGTGGCCTCCCTCACACACTCCGGTGGCGCCGTCGTGGCTCATCCTAACGCCTGTCTGACCTCCAGAAGGGCGCCCGCCACCCCGATGCTGAATCCTGCGTTAACAGTATCGATAACGGCCGTTGTCTGAGAGCTTTCTATGTGGCAGCCACTGTCTAATAATTTTCCATGAGGAATATGCAGCAACACTAAGAAAACGTCCAGAATATCCACGTTCTGCAGCTAATCAGAGCAGTTCCTGGATTCCTGGCACTCTTCTGCCACGCCATCTAGCACCTTCTTTGTAGCATTGTATTGCTTGCATTAACTGAGTCCGTCTGATGGTCAGTTACGGCAAGAAGAGGCCGTCTGCCCATCTCCAAGTCCCACGGGCCTGAGTGAGGACTGACCTGATTAGACTAATGCAGCTGTGTAAAGAAATAGCTCACAGGTGAGATAAAACCTCAAGTGTACGTGTTTACCCCAATGCTAATAATTGGAATTAATTATGCTAACTACGCTGCTTTGTAATGCAGAAGAATATTTCTGTCAATGTCACATAATTATCTTGATTTTATATTTACAGTGAATAACTCTTTAGAATTTGAATTTTCCAGGGCATTCATTTATAATATAAGAGAGATAAATTCACCTTCTGCTTAATCACAATTGTGAAAATATAAGCATGACAATGAGCATACGCAAGAGTGTGCTGGACTATTATTATGATAATGAGCAAACTGATTAAAGTCTATCTAATGAATTATTAAATCACAACATTAGATGTTTAACTGACAGGATCCCTTTGCTGAGACTCAAGTCGGTAGAACAGAGGAGCAAATGGTATCAGGGTCAAGTGGGGCTCTCAGGCGGGAGGCGCACCCTCCGTGGAAGCGGAAGAGGGTTTGATGAGGGTGGCTTGTGCCAAGACCACGTGGGTGAGCCGAGGCCACCTCCGGAATTCCAGGAAGAGGCGGGGACTGACGGTGGAACTTTGGAGAGTGACAAAGCGTTTGCCTGCAAGGGAGGGGCTGTGACAAACTGCATTCCACCATGTTTGGTGTTCCTAAGCAAAGCCTTGCTGGTTGTTTTTGAAACACTACCCCTTTGATAATATGGGACAAAGGGCAGAATGTGCTCATAAAATGTATTTCACCTGATTCTGCCATTCCCCAAGGAGAAGCCATGGCACATGGTTCAGCCCAACGCAGTGGAGAGAAACGGGGGTCGCTGTCGCACAGGCTGCCCTGCTGGAGACTTGTGGACACACTAGCATGGAGGGCAGTCCCCCTCACACAGGGTGTGACGTCCGCGTTCCCTGATCCACACACAGTTGAACGTTTAATCCCCGAGGAGGTATGAAACACAAGAGCTAATTACGTGATGAAAGGACAATAAAAACTACTAAGTAATTGGATGGAGTCTCTTGCTAGATAGAACTTTGCACTCCTGAAAAATGTCTCTTTACACTTTTAAATGAATGTACACATAAATACTACCGATTATAATATCTAATTACATATCAAAAGATAGACTTGAGAGTCTACGCAAATTTTGGTGGCACAAAATGGGCTGTATATTATACACCCTTTCATTATAAATTCTCTTCAATGAGTCATCACATACATTTTAAAATATGTGAGCAAACACTAGCACGTAATTCTAGTTTTTCATAACTTGAACTCAGCAGACACTGCAAGTTCTCCTTTCACTGTATTTCTCAGCTATCTGTTCACAGTCTTACTAATATTACCTCCTAATAATTATTACCACCAAAGATTATTACCTTGCTAATAATCTTTGTGTCCTCCTTATACTCAGGATTGAATTAGTCAGGGGTCATTTCTTTGGCTTTTTGGTGTTTCAATAAGATCCTCCTCCTCATCCCTGACATCTGGTTTCAGTCCTGTGTCTACCTCTCCCTCCGCCCCGAACTGTTCTCCCAATTCCAGGTGCCACCCCTCCCACACACATTGTCCTGTCACGCTGGGCTCTCCCATCTTCCACACCTGCTACCATCTTGCTCCCACCGACGAAAGGACATCAATTATTGCCACAGCTTCACAGTGGGGAAGCTAACGTTGCAGGTGGAACAGACACACAGCAAGCTGAGGCAATGCAGAGAACGTGCATCACCAGGTGTGACGGGGGCGTACCCTCTGAGGCAGGTAGACACAGTCCTGCTGGGACGGCTTTCCTGGAACAGAGCGGAGCTAAAATGATTTGTAGGGTATGACAGGGAGGAGCCCGGCCTGGACCCAGGAGGACCAGGAAAGGATATTAGAAAAGATAAATCGGTGACACTAATATTAGGATTTCTCTGCTATCAGGTAGACTTTGTAAAAATAAACAAACTCTCCTTTGCCTTTTCTGTGTAATACTCTGATGCACAATCTAAATGGCCCAGTGATTATTCTGTGAACTGATGTGACCCAGAGGGTCTCCGGTCTGAGGCTTCTCTGCCTCCAGGACTGGAGGGGGCATGAAGGGGGGAGAAGAAGCTGCCCTTCTGGTCACGTCCTCCCTCACAGAGAGCTCAAAGTGAGTGTCTCTGAGACACTTCCCTGGCCTGTCATGACGCTTCCCTTTGGTTCAGTTCCCTTTTGCGAAGACGTCTGGCTGCACCGTAAACGCATTGGTCAGAGCCCCCCGCGGTGACACTGTGCGGCCGAAACACTGCACACAGGTAGGACCGTGTCCGTTGCCCTTACATGCACAGACACGCAGGCTGTCATCAGTCACCTCTCTTCATGACACCTCCAGGGCAGTTCTTAGTCCATGGAAGGAGCCTGTCTCATCCGCTGCCAGCATTCAGTCATGGTTGCTTTCTAGGTTCTGACTGACCATATGGAGAAATGCAGCCACTGAGCAGGTAATGAGAAGGCAAATCATCTTGACACTTGTGTCATTGGGCATGAGGAATGAAACCTCGCAGGGTCTCTGAGGGCAGAAGCGCGCACGCGGTGGGGATGCATGGGTGGGGCCCGTGGGACTCTCTCAGGAAGCTGCGAGGGCAGTGGGGCTCGGGGGCTGCTGTGTGGACTGTGTGCTGAGAGAAGAGCACATCCTGGGCGTTTTCGCCACAAAACCAAGGGGGTAGCCATGCGAGGTGATGGATGTGTTAATTAGCTGGATTGTGTTTGTCATTTCAGAACGCATATATCAAAACATTCTGATGCACACTTAATTACACATTTGTTACTTGTCCTTTACACCCCAATGAAGCTACAAAAATTTTAAAGTATATGAAACACGTTTGATGTGGTGAATAGCACAGAAAAATACAGTTGGAGAGGCCAGCCAAACCTAGGCCCCATCAGTCCCCATTGGCCATCTGTACCTGTGCGGCTGGATACAGGCTAGAATGAGAGGCTTTGCCAAGTCTTGAACTGGTAGCTGGGGAGCCAGGCAGCTTGGGGGACAGTCCCTGGCAGTGGGGATGTCAAGAGCAGAACAAAGGACAGAGGATCCCTGTGGTGGCCCCAGGGGCGTGGCTGCAGTGGGAAGGAGGCGAACGGCACCTACATTTTTAATCTTTTCTCCATTTTGCTCCCCTTGCTGAAGATATAAACAATTTTTCGATAACCTTCTAGGTTGAAGAATATAACTCATCTGTTGTCACAGAAATACTACCGTGTATTCTGTGAAATTAATGGTGTTGGCTTTTAGAATAATAGCATTCGGCCTTATTCCAGAAGTTATAGAGTTGTCTATAAACAAACTGGCAGTTCTGAATTATTTCACTTTAATGTACCTATTTGTCAAAACTCTCCTCTATAATAGGTCAGAGTCCCTCAGCTCAAGGTCAGAGACTGATTAGTATCCACAGAAAAATGACAAATGTCTGAAGTGGGACTGAGTGTGGGGTCCCCTGAGCCCAGTGTGAGAAGGGCTGTTGCTAGCAAGCACAAGGCCAGACGCTCGGACTTGCGGCGTGTCTGAAATGGCAATACTTAATTCTCCCTATGGGATATAGTACTTAAAAAACAAAGTAAAGGTGACTTAGTCCAAAGAATATTTGTTTTAAAGTTATATTGATCATTGATTATATTGAGGAACAGACAATTATTTGACTCCTGATTCACCAAAGAGGAATAGAGTGAGCACATAGTGAAGTTGTCTTAAAACACATTTCTGGAGAGAACTCAGATGAATCTTTTCGCAGCCGCTGGACGGAGTAGAAGTGATATGCAGAATCTACTTTCTGGATTTCTGTTTGCTCACAGATGATGCAGTGAACGGAAAATCAGCCCTCAGGAACTGCATATTGACATAAATAATAAAAACATGAAAGGGACACCACAGTGATTTAACACATGATTTAGTGAGCATCGCAAATATACGGCGAGGGTGCGCAGTGAAGATGCATAAGCGGACAAGTGAGGGCTCTGTGGGTCGGCGGGAGGGGAAGGCCGGGGAGAGCCGGTGGCTGCGACCAGGACAGCCTGTGGCTGGGCCCCTACGGCCAGGAGCACAGTCTGCCCAGAACAGTCAGAAACTTCTAGCCGCTGCCCTGACAGAAAAATAAAAAGAGGCGAAGCAAACTAAAAATGATTGAGTTCCTTTAGACTTTCCAGGGAACCCAGGGGACAGGGCAAGCAGCCACTCTGCAAATTGCAGAGCCTCACTGGCGGGAGCTGCGGGGCCGGGAACTGGCCAGATTGCTGAAACCTGTGCCCACAGGACTGGAGGCCCCTTGGGGGCTGCCTTGGGAACGAGAATTTCTGGGGTCCACTGCTAGGGAGCCCCACAGGCTCGTGGGTCTCACTCCCAGAAACCACACCAGGTTTGCCTGACTGAGACGGGGTTCGGGTAGAAAAGTCATCCCTCACTCTTTGCCCAGGAGAGTCTCTGTGACCAAGGCCCGTCCCCGGGACGCAGGGCCGGAGGGTGTCTGGCCTGGGAGGAGGCCAGGAGAGGAACCCCAGTGCCCTCATCCATTCGAAATTTCAGGGAGCTCCTCTGTGGCTTGCTGCACACTGACAATGAATTTTATATAAAGGGGCAAAGGGCAGGCCGATGCACCATGCAGTGCTCAGTAAGGACAGGCAGAGGACCAGCGCCATCGTGACGGTAGTCACAGAGGGCGGTGCCAGCAAAGGGACATGCCACTGACGAAGGAGTGGAGCAGAGAGCCCGGGAACAGACCTGTGTGGGCACCATGGGCAGCTGACCCTGACAGAGCAGCAGGGCCGCTCAGCAGGAAAGGAGGGTCTCCTCCACAAGTGGGGTTAGAGCAAGTGGCCGTGTGTGTTTGAAAACATTTGGACACAGGCCGTCCCTCTTTTACAGAAGTAACGGGAAGTGAATCTGCGTGCGAAATCGAAAACTGTGATGTTTCTAGAAGACAGAGGAGAAAACCTAGGTGACTGTAGGTTGTTGATAAGTTTTCACATGGAACACCTGAGGGAGGGTCCAAGGGAGCAGGGACAGGTGAGCCAAACTTTGCTGAAACACACGCACCTGTTGTGCCGAGCATGATGGAGAGAACGAGGGGACAAGGCACAGACTGGGAGAAGACACTCGCAAAAGTCACATCCGATCAGGACTGGTAACCACAACATACAAAGAGCTCTTAAAACTCAACAATAAACAACAGTCCAATAAAAAAAAAATGGGCAAACTGATTGGAGATTTAACCAAAGAAGAGATACAGATTATTTTAAAAACAAAAGCTTATTAAAAGATGCTTGATGTGATATGCTTTTAGGAAACTGAAAATTAAAATAATAATGTGCCCTGGCTGGTGTGGCTCAGTGGACTGAGTGCCAGCCTGTGAACCAAAGGGTCACCAGTTTGATTCCCAGTCAGGGCACATGCCTGAGTTTCCAGCCAGGTTCCCAGTAGATGCAGGAGAGGCAACCACACACTGATGTTTCTCTCCCTCTCTTTCTCCCTCCCTTCCCCTCTGTCTAAAAATAAATAAATAAAATCTTTAAAACAATAACGTGATACCAACACCAGCACTGGACTTGGTTAAACCCTCACCCCTGGCAGATCCTGGGACGCTGCTGAGCGGCAGGGACTCTCATTCATCGCTGTGGGAACGCAAACTGGCACAGCCACTTGGACGAGAGTTTGGCTGCTTCTTACAAAGGTGCTCTCTGGCGGTGCAATCCAGTCATCCCGCTCTCAGGAATCACCCAACTCAGCTTAAAACGTGCCCACACAACTACCTGCACACAGACGTTCTCAGCAGATTCACACCTAGCTGCTCAGACTTGGAAGGAACCAAATGTCCTTCAGTAGGTGAGCGGTAAACACACTGCCGGAGGCCCACACAGAGAAATATTATTCAGTGGTAGGAAACGAGGTCTCAGCCGCACACAGACACGGAGGAATACTAAGTGACCTGCTGCATGAAAGAATCCAGTCAGAAATGGCTACATACTGTGTGATTCCAAATACCTGACGCTCTGGAAAAGGCACAGGAAATAGATCTGGAGCCTCGGGGTGTGGGGGAGGGGAGAGGTGACTCGGGGAAGCCCAGGGGATGTTCAAGGTGCTAAAACTCTTCCGTGTGATACCACAGTGGTGGGTACCCGGCATCATGCACCT
This sequence comes from Micronycteris hirsuta, assembly GCA_004026765.1. Taxonomy (NCBI): domain Eukaryota; kingdom Metazoa; phylum Chordata; class Mammalia; order Chiroptera; family Phyllostomidae; genus Micronycteris; species Micronycteris hirsuta. Next base: position 259,552 of record PVJI01000109.1, on the reverse strand, counting down.
ACCTACCGAAGCCCACAGAACTGTGTAACACAAAGCACGAACCTCAATGCAAACTTTCGAATTTAGTTAAAAATTTATCAGCATTGGTTCATTAATAGAAATGGATGCATCAAGTTAATCCAGGTTAGTAACAGGGAGAACTCAGTGTGGGGGTGGTGAGGAGCCTCTGCCATAGCTGCTCAAGTATCCTATAAATCTAAACCTGTTCTAAAATTAAAACCTGTTACCTGAAAATGTGCACTCTTAGTCTTTCCATTTTTATTTCCATCTGGTTAATAATTCATTTTCTTTGCAGGCAGAAAGAAGCTGCAGATCATGGTCAAATCACCGCATGACGTTTTATCCATCACGCAGAGCAAAACTGAGCAAAGTTTTAAAATTAGGTCGACATGTAGCAACCCCCACCCTCCACACACCCCTCCCATAACATAAGGACCCATCGGATCCTTTGGAAGGATTTCTGTTTCTAGCTCAGAGTCCCTGTAAATGATCATGGGTTTGGTGTTCTGGTAGGTGACTTTGTATGTACGCTTTCTCCTCTTCATTCTAAATTCTTTGAAAAATGTATTTTTGTCACTGAAAGAATTTAGATGATTTTACTTCCCTTGACTAGAAACACTAGAGGGGTGGACAAAACGCGTGGCTGCAGGAGGAGGGGTCACTCACGGGGACAGCCTGCTGAACACCAGTGACATGTCTTGTGTGCATTCTTGAACTCTTTGGAATTTTTCTGGTTCCTAATAAAGAACTAATGTTGGATATTCACAAATACCTATTAATTAATTCTGAGAGATGTGAACACATAGATCTCTTATAATACTGTTTGCAACATTTTAGTATGGATAGCCAGCACTTCCAAATCTATTTTTGTTCCGTTTATCGGATTCTTGGTCAACACAGCTGGACACCTGCCCCAGGGAGCCGTCTGCTTGGCGACGCGGCCGAGCTGGCCCAGGACAGCTGGGATCGTCAGTCTGACAGGCCCAGTGCAGCCTCACGCCGGTCTGACTTCGCGGCTCCTCACATCTCCAGGTGTTTGATTTCCAGACCGGAGATTCAGCCAGTGGCCACTGCGACAGCTATCTGCCTTTTCTTCCTGGTGCTGAGCTGTAATGTCATCGTTGATGATACACTGGTGGCCCCGTGACACTAGCAAAAGTGACCCAAGGGTCAGCTAGCTGGATGCCCAGCTGCGAAAAGCTGCCCTTAGGCTTAAGGGGTTTGGTGAGAACATCCTGCCACAGGCAGAGGAGATATTCCCAGGCACCAAGCGGCTGGGAAAGGCAGGGCTGAGCAACAGGCTCAGCCGGCCTTCCTGCACGGCCAGACTTTCAGAAAGCCCAGTGCCAGGCCCCGTGTCACCTGAACAGACACGTCAGAGCACAGGGTGTGACAACTGGGAGGACTGCACCGAGGGAGCAGTGAAGAAACACATTTTGACTCTTACAAAATTAGAGCAGCTTTAGGTCCGCAAGAACATCGAGGGAAGGCGCACAGATGCCCCTGGGACCCTGCCCCCCACCTGCACAGCCTCCTGCAGTCAGCACGCCCCCCCGGAAGCTGCGTTTGTCACATACTGAACGTCTGACACACCATCACACAGTGCCCATGGCTTACATCACGCTTCGCCCTCACTGTTGTACGTTCTGTGGGTCTCGGCAAATGTACGACGACATGAATCCTGCATGGCAGTAGCACTCAGAGTACTTTCACTGCCCCGAAAACCCTCTGTGCTCTGCCTCCCTCCCTAGCCCCTGCCCACAACCCCTGGCAGCCACGAAGCCTGTCATTGTCCCCATAGTTTTGCCTTTTCCAAAATGACATATACTAGGGAAAACAATGTTTTTGAAAGCCAACTAGGGATGCAATTTATGTATAAGAACTCACGAAAATCTTCAGAATTGCAAACCCCAAGTATAGCTGCTGCAAGCTGGAACTTACTTCAAACCAGAGACAATGAGGACATCAAGGACAGTGCGCCTAGCGAGCCACCCCCCACCCCCGCCACCTCCCTGTGGCTGTGTCTTCCTTTCCTTCCTACAGGTGCAGGGTGCATGTCGGGGTGAACTGAAGCAGAGACCGATGGGAATATGAAGCACCTGAGAGGGAGCAGAGCACGGGGTAGCACCAATGTGTACACTTTTGCACAAATTGGCACAGATGACATCATCATCGAGTATAAATTCTGTAATACGGTTCTACTACTGAGCATGGAATTCTTTTTTGAAGGATTATGGGTTGAATTGTGTTCCTGAAAACTCCTATGTTAAAGTCCTAACATCAGGACCTGACTGGCGACCCCATTGGAAGCGAGCGTCTCCGCAGAAGTAATCAAGCTCCAATACAATGAGGCCATTGGGTGGGCCTCCTCCAAGGTGGGGGGGTCCTTACCAAAGGGAAGAATCTGGAGACAGACACACACAGGAAGAAGGCTTCTGACCTTCAGCCAGAGATTGGGGCAACACCTGTGTGGAATAGTGGAGTGACACTCAAGATGGCCGGAGAACCAGCGGGAGGAGGGACCTGGAACCTTCTCCCTCTCAGCTCCTAGCAAGGGTGTCCAACCCGTGGTCTGCGGGATGCATGCGGCCTAACACAAAATCGTAAATTTACTTAAAACCTTTTCTTTTTTGCTCATCAGCTTTTGTTAGTGTTTGTGTATTTAGCATGTGGCCTGAGACAACTCCTCTTCTTTTCCCAGTGTGGCCCAGAGACACCAAAAGGTTGGACACCCTGGTCAGGGAACCAAGTCTTGCATGTCCAGGCTCCAGGACTGTTGTGGTACTTGGTGCGGCTGCCCTGGGCAACTAAACCAGAGATAACCTTTCCGCGACCAAAACTCAGCTAGTGTTCCCTTTCATCAAGAAGACTCTGAAAGCTCATCTGCTGATAACGATGCGTGATGAGATTGTTTTAGTTCATCTTTGGAAATGCCTCTCGCAGAGACGGTGCTGTCGATACTGCCATCACTCAATGAAAACACGATTTTAATTGCACTTACCCAGGCTTGGGAGGCACTTACTGAACTCTCTTAGGTTTTCCCATGGACATGTGCCTTCTGCATGTCGCTATGTTTCAGATTAATTGCCTCCAGTTGCAGGCTAGGTGGAAGCCCTTCAATGAACAGTTAAATGCATTTTGAAACAGGGTCATTCCTTTGTGTTTGCACCAAGCTCTGAGAAAGCTGCTAGAATTGTAGGTTGAACCCAGAGAAAAGCATCTGTGTAAACTGGGGGTGGGGGGGTGATGATCTCATTACTTTACTCCAATTTGAAGCTCAGCAAGCGTATAAAGCAGGCGGGCATCACTGGTGGTTCAAACAACATTAATTTTCATCTACATGATGTTACAGTGGCGTGGAGTTTGCATGTCAGCACTTTTTGGCTTCTAATTTTAGATGGACTACATTTAAGGATGGTTATCGAATCGGCAGCGAAGGCTAACTTCTCAGAGCCATTCCATGTTTGATAGTAGTGGCTGAGGGCAGATCTCGTCCATCAAAACTTCCACGTCAGCCTGAAGCAAAGTGTCCCAACAAAAAGGACGTATCTGCTCTGCCACCTACTTATGGAGAGTGTCACCACGCGCAAACCCTGGCCAACAGCCCACCAGGAAACAGGACTCTCAGGGCTGCGGCCACAGGACCAAAGCTGCCGACAGCCTGAACTCCTCGGAGGGCAGCCCGGTGGGGGCAGCGAGCGAGAGCCCGACGGGCCGAGACCAGAATTCTGACCTATGCAGAGTGGGGCGTGGTTGAGGGGCGTGAGTCAGCCACTAGGTTTGTGGTCATGTGTCACATGGGAGCAAAGGTCGGTCCAAATCGTCCCCCAGAAAGGGTTTTTCATCCCAGCAGCAACTACTTCCAATCAGCTCAGCTGATTCTTTTTGTACTTTCTTGTAAATAACTGAATAACATATGTTTTAGCCATTTTATGAGTTTCCTAAAGTATTTTCCACCCCCTCACATCATTAGTTTATCTTACTCTAAATGTACATTATTTTTTCCTTTATAGTAGCAAATAAGGCCCATATTAGTTTCCAGATAAATCACAAAGTTTCTGTGTCACTGGGTTTTGGGAGGAATCCAGCAGCTGTTGGCTCACTAAGCTTTTTTTGTGGAGATGTGACCATTGATGTCAGCTTTTCTGTTTGCGAGCCTCATGCGAGTTACTGAAATAACTAACTTTGTAGTTAATAAAAATATGATAAAAATAGAGTATTATGTAAATACATAGGTATATATTTATATGTAAAATATAACTATCTACAATTAAATATTTGACTATTAAATGTATTAGCTATTAAGTGAAAGGTAAGCAAGTTTTAATGCAAAATACTATTCAAAAGAGAAAGATTTAATTCACAGCAACATCAATTCTTTTTATCCTTCAAACAAAGTGCTAGAGTTTGCCTTGGAGCTCATTAGACTGATAATATATCCAGTGAAATATAATTTAACCTTTCAGTAAAAGATTCTTCACAGGATTTAGCATTTTAATAAGACAGCTAAAATGAATTAATTGCAAGTGAAAGAAATACCTATACTTTAGTGTAAAATATTATAATTAGATAATTATGCCAAATGGTATATATAAATTAAAATTATGTCATTTCAATTACTACCTAAAGATATTATCTTAGTATATGACATGAGTACAATAAAAATTAAGGAGTTACTAGATCTCTGTGCAGATACTAACAGCATATTAAAAATCACAACCAATATCATTAGTGCTTTAAGTATAATCTCAGAATAGAATAAGGTATTAAATAGTGCTATTTTTAGAACAATGAGTGGTTAATATGGTTCTTAGTAAGGAATTGTTTTGAAGTAACTTCCTTTTACAGTGAGTGGTGCATGTTTCTGTGTATTTGAATGGGACTCTCAGGGCGGTCCAATGTCACGTGTCATGTAATGTCTTTTGAAACACTAGGTTACAACACATAACAACCATTTTATTAAACGCACACAAAGTAATTCAGTTTCGAGAGCTCTTGCAAAGAGCAAACATTACCTGATATAAAACAGGAAGTCTCTCGGTTATATGCTGACCTATAAATCATTTTGTCTAAAACTGAATTGAGGAACTGAGAGTATGAAGTTAACAACATTTTCCCCTTGTTAAAAATACCAGGGACATAAACTGGCACACTAAACAGAGAAGAAGCTCTAAATGATATAGGGATTTGCACATTGGAGGGAATTTTATGTTACTGAAATGGTGAAAATTACAATAAAATGTACAAACCTACAGATGTGTAAAATGTGCTAAAATATCTAGATTTTTATGTTTAAAATCAATAAGCCAGAAAATCCTCTTTAAACTTGAGAGGACAACTAAGGAAATTTGGTGATCTTCCTGAAAGTTAACCGTTCAATGCCCAGGATCTGGCGCAGTGCACATTCTTTAAAACGAAGTGGTTTTGTGTGCTGGGCATGTACACACGAGCGGAGTAAAAGTCAGTGCGTGCCTTTGCACTGGACTTGAGCGACTGCACGTGCTAAATATCGGCCCCGCACTCACACGACAGGGGCACGGAGCTCAGCAATGTGTGCCCATGCTCAGAAAAATGCAACTAGCTGCGCTTGGAACCTTCACTATGACATTGATTTTTAAATAAAACATTTTATGGTTATGTGTGATATACACAATCAACAAGAACATTATGTCTTGGCACTTTGCTCTAAAAAGCTACTAAATTAAAAAAATACTCCCTAATTTTCTCATGGTTCATTTAAAAACGGATATTAGCATTTTAATATCTGAACAGTAAACATAACAGGTAACTATTATATTCTGTCAGATTTCATTTTTATTTGTTTACTTTTACAGGGAAAAATTTACAAAGAATCTGAAGTCTGCGGCGTATCAAACATGTTATTATGGGGATGGGTTCAGATATTTGTAAATCAACACACCGCACAACACAGACCAGAGTGCTTCTCATGTGCTTCACCCTCGAGAATAGCTGCTACAGCTCTTCTCGTTTATATACAGTATTTTGTTTTATGCATCCACTTGGTGTATGTAGTAAATTTGATTATTATAATTTTCATTCCTTATGGGTTAATTGATAACTCTTGTTGCTTTTATAGTTGAATTCTTAGAATATTTGCACATAGAGCTCAGAATTAATTGAACTTTTTTCTTTAATCTGCAGGGACATCGACTAATTAAGAGCTTCCCAGAATGACACAACCATCCAAAGTCAATGTCCTTATCAGGGCGGCTATTTAATAATGTTTAACTGATGCCTGGCTGGTGTAGCTCAGTGGATTGAGCGCGGGCTGGGAACCAAAGAGTCCCGGTTCGATTCCCAGTCAGGGCACATGCCTGGGTTGCAGGCCCGGTCCCCAGTGAGGGCCATGTGAGAGGCAGCCATACACTGCTGCTTCTCTCCCTCTCTTTCTCCCTCCCCTCCCCTCTCTCTAAAAATAAATAAAAATAAAAAAATCTTCAAAAAAAATAATGTTTAACTGCAAGAATATAGCTCCCCACTGTCCTGAAGTTCAGTGGTTTTACTTTTTTACACTGCCTTTTTAGGTTGCTTATTGGTCCTTCAATATTCTAAATCATGGCACAATGCTTAGTTTTAATTTAGTAGTTAACAGTTAAAGATATAATTTCAATAACTATTATGGTAGAGAAATACTGAAAATATAACAAGTGTTTTATTAAATATATATGACTTCAAAAATATAATTTAATCGAAACTGTTGCTGGGTTTATAAGATCGCTACCTGCTTTATGTGGTGGTGGAAGTAGGTAGATTTTGTAAGACTCTGGTAAAACCACACAATTTGAGGAATGTAGAGGCTAAAAGGCCAAGTTTGTCCACTTTCCAACGTGTAAAGCTCATCACAATGTTTGCTCTGGGGGCTGCCCTTGAGCGACATTGACATAAGCAATTCATTTCACAGAAGGCAGCTCTGCAGTTTTTAATCCACTGGATTAGAAAGCGTCTCCTTCTATTACCAGGAAATGTCGTGCTGGGGCTGCTAGCCATCTGAAGGGACTTGACAGAAAAGTCTGCCCGCCCCCGCACCCCCGACTCTGCATGAAGGCCTTCAGCACACCATGGAGTAACACGCTCTTCCAGATCTTTTTTTCTCAAGGCAAAATGGACTGTTAGAGCTCCGTTTACAGCTGTGCGGCGCGTACCAAGTCCCCTGGTATGCCTCATTGCTCTCACAGAATACTTTATTGATTCAACGAATATATTTACTGAGGATCCACTACCATGTCCCAGATTCCAGGGAAACAAGTGTCCGAACCAGAAAAGCTCCCTGCCAGCGTGGTGGGAGGGGGAGCTTTTATTTTGGTGGGAGGTCGACACGGCCCCAGGTAGTATGGATAGATGTATCTGTGAACTCTCAAGCTCATGGGCTTAGTCTTTTCCTGACGTCTGAACCTGCGTTTCCCTGATAACTATGTAGACAAGAACAAGAACGAGCAAAGAAACCTGCAAAACCCACTGAAGCCTGTCCTGTCTGCTGCCATCCACTTACTCATTCCAAACCCAAAGCTAGCTGCTTCACCGCGGAATCATCCTGTCCCCAGCTGGCCCTCCCGGGATGGGAAGGGACGTGGTCTGACATCACGCTGCCTCCCCTGTGCTGACGTCACTGCGAGTGCAGAAAAAAGAAAGTGGGCTCGCAGCCCTTACAAGTACGTGAAAATTTAGGGAGCATTTCATTTCAGGATGAGATGGAGGGACGCCCTGAACATTTGCTTACTCAGTGGCAACTAGTTTGAAAAAATTATTTTTCTCTATTATTGAAAATTTAAATAAAATACAAAACCATAACCTCAAATTCCATACCATGAAGAGATATATCCTTATGTATCCTAAAGATATACTAAATAGCACCAGCACAGGAGTTCAAGAAAAGTCCAACTGACTTACAATTTGAGTTTATCAGGCAGTGACAGGACTTCATAGGTTAGCTATATGCATTTTAAAAATATACACATTTCTTCAGAGTGCATGTCTGAGTTCTAGCCATTAAAAAATTACTATAACACAATCTTTCCATATCCCATGCCCATTAGCACATAGAAGGCAAAGTAATTTACAAAAATAAATTAATATGGATTTCTTTTAAAATCACTATCATAAGCTTATTTTATAGTAAATCTCTTTCTGGTAATACCATGAATAACACTTTGCGTGCAAAATAATTATTTTGTGTCACCAAAGAGGTATGCTTAATGAAACTGTTCAACATAAAACAAAGGGGCTGCTGGAATCGATTTTCCTCCTGCGCTGCACACCTGGAAAGCTCAATAAGTCGTCACAAGATTAACGACTTTAATAAAGTATAACTTTCTACCATTTTTTGCTCAGTGGATCATAGATTAATATTGAATTTTGGGATTTTATGACCTATATCACTTAATGTACCTAAGTTCCTCATCTTTCTCATATAAAACATATCAGACTGATGTTTCTAAGAAAACTATTTAGAGACTTTTCAACAAATAAAATACGACATAGAAAGACAGTGGCCTATGCACTGGTTGGTACGTGCAAATCTCCAAAACCCTGATACGCCATTCATAAGAGGACATGTTAACATAAGCTGCCAGGAAATACAGTTTAATTAACAAATATCACAGGCAGTAATTCGGACCCCTAAAGTTCTTTTTAAAGGCCACCTAAATTGGAATAACTTCGCTCATGCTTCTGAGATGGCTGCCCCTGGTCGTCGGAAAGTAATCTGCGGGGACGGAGCATGAACTCCACAGCGTGTCGTGGTTACGAATGTGGTGATTGCGCCCCAGCTCTGTCTCCGGGAGTCCGTGTTTCCACCTCCGCGTTAGGGAGGCGATGTGTTGGAAGCACTTACACGTCTACGTGATTATAAGCATAAAACACACCATGTCACCAGATTCTTTATTTTTCCCTAAACAGCACCGCACACAACAGCAAAGATAACAAAAAGAGCTGTTTAAACCAGCAGGAAAAGGGACGTGAAGACTCGCTCTCCCCAAAGGACACAGCCCCTGCTGCCGCTGACAGTGCTGCTGGCTCTGAGACTCACGTGTGGCCCCGCTGGGGCCGGGGACGGGCACCCGCGGCACCGCGCCTCCCTTCAGTTGACACCAATGCTTCTCTGGCTGCGTGAGGTTCCAACGTTCTCGTCACTTCCTTTCCTCTCTGCTGACCTTTCCTGCAGGCAGATACAAGTTTCCGATGTGTACCGTTTTCCTTTTATCCGAGGAACTACTAGTGGCATCCGGCACAAGGCAGGGCTACTGCTGACCAGTTCCCTTGTTTCCATTTTGTGTGAGAAAGCCTTTGTTTCTCCTTCACTTTTGAAATATAACTTTGCTGGATACAGAATTCAAAGTTGGTGTTGATGTTTGTTTTTCATTTTCGTTCCATCATGTTACCTCTTTCACTCAATTACTTTTTGCTTTCGTGGTTTGTGAAAAGACACCAGATAAAAGTTGTATTTTTGTTACACTCTAAGTGCCTCCCTCCCCAGCTTCTTTCAAGATTTTCTATGTCTTTTTGAAGTTTGAATATGCTATCTCCATTTTTGCTCAGTGGATCATAGAATAATATTGAATTTTGGGATTTTATGACCTATATCACTTAATGTACCTAAGTTCCTCATCTTTCTCATATAAAACATATCAAACTGATGTTTCTAAGAAAACTAGAGACTTTTCAACAAATTTTTCAACGAATTTTTTTCTTATTTATCCTCTTTGGTATTCTCTGAATTTCTTGGATTTGTGGCTTATTTTTTTTTTTGGTCACTAATTTTAGAAAATTCTCATTCATCATTATTCCAAATATTTCTTCTGTTCCTTTCTCTTTTTCTTATTTTTCTGGTATTCCATTACATATGTTACATTTTTGTAATTGTACCAGAGCTCTTAGATATTCTGTACTATCTTTTTTTCATTATATTTTCTCCTTGCTTTTCACGTGGGGACTTTCTGTTGACATATATTCCGGCTATTCCTCTCCGCGGCCTCGTCCAGCCCATCAGAAGCATTCCTTCCGTCCATCACGGTGTTCCTGGTGTCCAGCACTTCCGAGTCTCCCTGAGAGTTCCTGCCTCTCCATGTGTGAATATACATATACTTTCTCAATTCTTGAATATTGCCCATTTTCCACGAGAACTCTTTCTTTGTACATTGATCATAGTTATTGTTATTAATTCCTGCTCTGATAATGCTAAAATCTCTGCCATAGCTGCGTCTCGTTCTGATGCTTGCTTTGTCTATTCGGATCATGGTTTTCTTGCCTTTTCTCAGAACTGCTTGCTGTTGGTGGTGAAAACCAGACACGAGCAGCTGTGACAGGAACCGAGGCCAGCAGCGCTTTCTGTGAAGCTGCATGTCCGCCTAGGTGGCAGTCACTCTGTGTCTGCTGTTTGTCACAGCTGTGGGTGTCTGAGGCTTCCATGTCTTCCAGTGACATTTCCCCTGCTCTGTAGTGTTCAGGTTTCCCTAGAAACTCCTTCTTAAACAGAATCTGTCCCTGAAGCTCCTTCACTGAAGCCCCTTCACTGAAGCCCACGGTCACTACCCAGGAGCCCTGTGGGGTGGTAAACAGTGCGCACAATCATATCTTAAAAGCAAAGAGCTGGTGATTTTTAAATACACCTACACGTGCTGGGGCACATGCCAAGCTATTTTAGTGAAGGAGGTAAACGATTACCAACCTTTGAGAATTATGACCCAGAAATCCACAAAAAGGAAGAGATGATCTGTGGAGAAGCTTATGTCCAGAGCCTCTAAGAGAAAGAAGGAAAAGTTAGGCTGTTGAATTCTGGAACTTTCGTGTGGATTGTTCCAATCTGGGGGAGCCATTCCTGCAACCTGTTAGGAAGAACTGAGACCCACCTGGTCCGTGTGCTGCATGGCTCTCAGTGCAGGTGCCACATGGACATCGTAAAAGAAATCAATGAGGATGCACCATCCGTGTGATTGACATCTCCCTGTCACCTCGAGCAGTATGAGGGGGAAGACTGAGAATATTGGTAGGTTGAGTGGCCGTTAGTGATGATGACACAGACCCTTCTGAGGAACCCCTAGATTCTGGGAATGTCATGCTCATGAGCCTCTGTTCACCCACAGAAAGTATTTGTAAAACGTGCTCCCATAAAACCCACATACTGTTACAAAGATAAATGAAGAAAGTTAGCAGCACGCAGTAAACTATAAACGTACCGTTAAGCATGAGATACAGTCACTGTTATCATGAAAACGTGACCAAAGTGAATAGTCTGTCTCTCTCAGCTCTGGACTGCTGGGCCCCTCAGGAGGTGACACGCCCCTCAGAGGGTCTGGGGGCAGGGAGGGGTCCGGCCTTGCACACACTTCTATCCCATTGCCTGCAATGGTGGCAGTGATCCCTGAGATCACTATTAGTCTGAGATTCAGACAAAGAGCCCATTTAGAGAGAAGCTAAGTTAGAATGATCATACATTGACAAATAAGATGACGCTCAGGGTGTGCCTGTCCCGCAGGCAGCGCTGTGGTCATCAGTCAGTGTCACACTGCACCACAGGCCTGTGTGGCACTCAGGTCAGCGCAGAGGAAAGTGTTTGTCTCACCTTCCCAGGATAAGGGAAAATAAAGCTAAGTATTTGCAACCTCACAGCAGGGGATGCAGAAGCCACATTTAAAGCTGCATTCAATTCTGAGTACCTGAATGAAAGTATCTGAGATGGAGGTAAAAAGCAGAATGTATTTTCACGCAAATGCAGAAGACCAAACCAAGTTCACTCTCAAATGTGAATCTTGATGTTTGACACAATAATAAACAGCTAGATTTGCCTAGCAAATATTTCAGTTAGTAAAAAATATATAGAGATTCTGACCATACCAGAGAGATCATTGTTTAGAAAGGCGCGCGCATGTGTGTGTGTGTTTTAATGTAGCAGATATTTTAAGTGAAATTGGAAGGTTGTACAAAATGCTTTCAAAGTTAGTTTTCAAAGGAAATAGCATGGCTATTACATCTTACTGATCACAAGGCCACACTCATGCTTCGTGTTAGTGCTGACATATTAAATGATCACGTTTGCACTATCAGAACCACGTTCTGCTGAAACCGAAGGCAGCGCGGGGGCAGTACAAGCGCTCGCAGCCAGCCACTTGGTGAAGATGAGAAGTTCTGATTGCAGGTGTGTGTGCGTGTGATGCTTCAATGTTGGCCTGCTGCTCACGTAACTGACTCAATGTACTAACTTAGAAATGCGAAGATTATAAAAATATTTTAATAGGACATTATCAGAGACATCTGTTATGGAAGCATCATTCTTAATGTTTCCTAAAATTGCAATGTACTCAAACTAGTTGTCACTCCTACGATTTACTGACTGTGAGGAGCACCTGTACCCTAAGAGCCTCGGAGTGGCCGAGCACACCCCTCGCTCACGGGTGCCGGCTCATGCTGCCGTCCACGCGGCGGCGGCACACACCGATTCACACTCACCGAAGCCTCTTATTGGCAGACATCTATTCAGGTGCTTGAGGAAACAGCCCTTGGTTTTTGAAGAAGTGCTTCAATTTTTAACATGATTGGTATTTATTTTATTCTATTTCCTTCAACATTTTGGTGAGAATTTTTCTGAATCTTATTTTATATGAACATTTGATTTTCTATTTTGCGTAAATGTCTACAGGTCACTTGAAACCACGTAGAAATCAACTTCAAAACACAACTAATTTTGTCATAAATTTAACCTGAAATGTGTCCTATTGGATTTTCAATTATAATTTAGTATTTAAAAATACACCTTTACTAATGTGTAGAAACATGTGTATATCTATGTAAAAATGATCAGTGAGTTTATTAAAGAGAGGACATTGATAAAAAATTACAGACACAGATAAAGCCTAGTAGTCTTACATAAACACTGTTAAGGAGTTGGGCCTCCACAGTCTTTAGCCTTTCTCACTTGAACTTGTTTACCTGACGCTGTGTGCAAACAGCGGTAGTCTGCGTTCTCCTGGTGTGTATTCACAGGCTTCCTGATGCTGCGTGAGGAACACATAAGTGACAGACAGAGGTCGTGCCTACGAAGATTCTGCCTCAGGCTCCGAGCGCTCATGCACAAGTACATTGGCATTTTTGATCCATACCATTTCTGTTATTGTCACAACCACTATCAATTAGAGTCTTCAGATTATCACATCATGTTGCAAATAATGTGGTACAAGGACCACGGTGGCCCAGCTGGCTTTGTGACAACACAGACCTCTGTCATGTTGGAAGAGAGCCCTATTCTAATTGTGTTCCATGAATCAGCTAGGCAGCGCTTTCCAGCACTCAAAACCAAACGACTTTTCTTTGCCTCTTTAATTATATTACCTGTCAAACCCTTTGTTAAGGGCTCATTCATTCCAAAAGCCATTAGAAATACCTGAATTCACAACAATAAGGCCTATAGGCAAAAGATAATTTATTGTTAAATTTCATTATCCCCGAGAGCAGTGTATTGTCTTAAAGCAGTGAGAATATTAGCTCTCTAATTGTGAGTTGGGCTCTGAAACACACTGCATTTCTTTCTAAATGATGGCAATATTCTTAAGCTATCCTTCTGATATTAACTGAAGTAAAAGAATCACTTAATAAAATGGCAACATAGTGCACATGGTCATATTTCATTGGTTTTATTATTTCAAACTTTCTTCTTCTTGATAATTTACTAATGCACATTTCTACTCTCAAACCTAAAGCTACTAATATAATTCCACCCCTAGGAGGCTTGGGGATGGCTGTCACTCAGCGCCGTGCCCAGGACCCTGCAGGGAGAAGAAAGTTCTGCAGGCCCAGCTGGCAGGCAGGGCTGAGCAGGAACCTGTTGTCACCAGGTGGGTGCTGAGCGCAGGCTCGCCCATGACAGGGGCACAGGGCAGGGATGGCCCCACCAAGCCAGGGGGTAGAGACCACTCAGGTGGACAATCCATACTGGAAAGTAATTATTACACAAGGGCCTCATTCACTCTGATAGATAACAAGCATTTATATTACCTATGATTTCATCAACATTTTGATGGCATGACAGTGATTTTCAACATTTCAGCTCTTAAACAAAATGAATGGTGGAAAGCATTTTCTGCCAGTTACTAATGCATTTTCTGACCATTAACAGTATCATGAATGGCTGGAGCGCCGTTCTTCCTTTGTCTGTCACTGATGGAAAACCAGTGCTTGACCCAGCGAAACTCTGGTACCGCCGGGGAGGACCAGTTCAGCTGAGGGGAGGGACCGAGGGCACAGGCGTGGCACGTGGGGGCCAGGAGCCCACCCACCCATGGTGCCAACATTCTACAGGATGTTTGAACGAATCAATGTAATTCCTACTTCAATTGCAGAACATGCATAATAACGAGAAAGTAAAGCCGGGATAAATATTTAGATGTAGATTAAAGATTAACTTACATTTTTTGTGTTCAGTTTAAAATTTTTAAACTTAAAGCTATTTATTTTTTTAAAAAATTTATGCATTTATATTTAGAGAGAAGAGAAGGGAAGGAGAAAGAGAGGGAAAGAAACATCAATGTGTGGTTGCCTCGTGCGCCCCCTATTGGGGTCCTGACCCACAACCCACACATGTGTCCTGACTGGGAATCAAACCAGCAACCCTTTGGTTCACAGGCTGGCACTCAGTCCACTGAACCACAGCAGCCAGGGCTAAAGATATAGCTATTTAATGTGATGAGAATTAAAATGCATTCCTGATAATACTACTTACAAATGTTTATCAAATATTTTAATTAACTTCTAAAAACAGCTTGAAAAATATTATATTTCTGGTTTTTGGGAGTTTAGGGATTAGTTTGCCCTGAACAGACATGAGCTGAGTGAGTTGTAACTAATCACGGTATAACTTGGGGCTCTCTCCACGCACTTAGCACAGAGACGGCTGCTCTGGGAAAGGCGGGAGCAAAAGAGGGCAGCGGTCATAGCCACAGGGGACTTCTGGTCTGCTTTGTGTCTCAACCCGCATATTTGAGGGTCAAACATGGTAATATAATGAACCATTAGAGATGAGAAAAACACAGAAGTCATCAGAGTAAATTGGTTTGGTTGTTTCTCCAATAACAGCATTAAAAACTACTTTTATATTGAGGCAGGGATATAAGCATTTCATTTCACCCATGGTTTCAGTCAACACGGCCTAATAATCAACTCATAGGGCAGGTGTGAGATGGTTACACTTATTATCCCAGCTGAGAACAGGTGAGTTGAAGTTGTGAGAAACAAAGACAGGAACGCCTGCACTCTGAGGTCAGGTCTCATAGGTCGAAAATTACACTGTTCTACACAGAAAGAGTGAAGGTTGTAAAGCAGCAACTCACTGGTTCCTGTCCTAATTTCTCATTATAATTCTAGTCTTTTAAAGTTCAGAGAGTGGACTTATTTCCTCTAACTGTATCACTGACATTCTTATTTTCCTAGTAAATTAAATAAAAATTACTCCAGGTACAAATTATTCTTTACTCTGTCTTATTTTTATATTTCATTATAAAAATAATCTGGGATACAATCAAAAGCAAATTAAATACATAAATTAAGTCCAATTTACTTCTAGTTTAGTTTTAAGGAAACCCTGTCTTGCTTGAACTACAGTGACACCTTGTGGCCCAAGTGCTTTGTTTTTATACGTAAAATATTCACGTTTTCTGCTTCTCTTTGGCTCTGGGTTTTCAAGTAAGCAGTTTTCAGTATCATGGATTCCAAAGAGTCACCATACTTGACAGAAACAAAATAGTATCTAGCAAAAAAAAAAAAAACATTGACAGTGAACATGTCCTACACCTTTCCCGACCTAATTTCTTTCAGAAGAGGTTGGATTTCTTGAATAGACACTTCTCCAAGGAGGACATAAAGGGGGCCCAGAGACATATGAAAAGATGCTCAACATCGCCAATCATCAGAGAGTTGCAAACTAAAACCACAATGAGATACCACCTCACACCAGTCAGAATGGCCATCATAAACAAAACAACAGACAAGTGTTGGAGAGGATGCGGAGAAAAGGGAACCCTCATGCACTGTTGGTGGGAATACAGATTGGTGAAGTCACTGTGGAAAATAGTATGGAATTTCCTAAAAAAAAAAAAAAACCCTAAAAATGGAACTGCCTTTTGATCCCGTGATCCCACTTCTCGGAATGTATCTGAAGAGTCCTGAAACACCGATTTGAAAGAATGCAGGCCCCCGTGTTCATGGCAGCATGACTTACCACGGCCACGTGGGAAGCGGCCCGAGCGCCCACCCACAGATGAGTGGATAAAGAAGCTGTGGTGCGTTTACACAAGGGCACTACCACATGGCCGTGCAGAAGAAGGAAATCTTACCTTTTGCAGCAGCATGGATGGAGATTATTATACTAAGTGGAAGAAGCTAGTCGGTGAATGACAAATACCATATCATCTCACTTACATGTGGAATCTAATCAACAGAATACACTGATGAACAGAATAGACAGAGGCGTGGATACATGGGGCAGACTGACAGCTGTCAGGGGGAGGGGGAGGGGGGACTGGATGGAAGAAGGGGAAGGGATCAGCTAGAGAACATGTATGCGTAACTCATAGACACAGACATCAGTGCAGTGACGGCCAGAGGGAGGGGGTGGTGAGGCTAGGGGGCGGTGGGCAAAGGAGGGGATGGGAACATCTGTAACAGTATAAACAGCAAACATGAAGTAAGAAATATATTTTATTTTCAAATATTAAAAGAATATATGAAAAAGGTGATTCAACTTCATTACAACTTTGAGAGTAAGCAGTCTCAATAATTCTGTGATTTTTCTGTGCAATTAAAATAGGAACAACTAATCAATGTTCTTTTAAAAAAATTTGACTCTAATCCCAATATCTACATTTTCATAAAACCTTTACTTTTCTTCTATGATGTGGACATTATCTTTGAAACTGAGAAGCTTTAGTCAGTTCATTGTGTACATACTGATAGCAGACTGAAGTTATAATTTCCTCAAGCCTGTCTTTTCTTCAATTATTTCAATATTTGCCAGATGGTTTGATTATTTCCAGAGTTCCCCAGGGTTCCATACTGAATGCATTGAATCACATCTTCAGATTTTCAGCAGGAAGCTCAAATTACCGCATGTCTTAAGAAAGCATATTTTGAAGTGAATACATAACTTAACTTGAATACATAGAGAGCTGCAGTTTCTAAAGCTGGTAATTTATTAAGAAATGAAATAAAGATGATGTATATAGTACATGATATTCAAATTTAATTTCATATTCAGCTAATTTTATATATAATAAAACATACATTATTTAATTTGTATCTCAACCTAATACTACTGTTATCATTGAAATTTTATAAAATAATTGTTTCATTATAACAAGTATAATTAAATCGGTCCCCATAGCATTAGCCATATATTCCAGTATCAGTGATTCTGTTGTTATTGCTGTTTAGTTCTGCATTGTCTTCCTACAGATTCTGCAGTGAGTGCACCCACTCTGAGGACTTCTGTCTGGCAGAAATGGAGGGTCAGTTAGACACTCACTGGTGGTTTTCATCGCCAAGACAAGCGCGGAGCCCCAGCCGCCCGCTGCGTGCCATGTGGAGGGACCTACACAGAACAGTCGTGACTTTGGCACGGTCAAGGCTACCGTCGGGGCCTCTTCCAACTGAAAACCGAAGGGTTCACGTGGATGAACCCAAACGACCGCTCTGAAGCTATGAAGGTCACCGATGTTAACACGGAGTAAATTCCAAACGCCCAGCTGGTGCACCGTCCTGCCCCTACCTGCTCAGCTCTCTTTGCCGGCACTTTGGCGGCCTGTGCCTGCGTGCTGGCTGAGGGCAGGTGACGCTCAGATGAGAACCTCGCGTTCTTTTTTCTCATATCTGAAAAAAATGCTCATTTATGTTTCTCTCTTTCTAAGTGGGTTCCTTCCATCAGAACTTGTTCTTTATATGATTTCTAGAAATTCTGAAACCCACAGTTCCTGAAGTAATTATTGCAAGATGCTTGAAGGTGCATTTTAAACAAATCTTATCCATCCCTTGTGACGATGTGCAGAGACACGGGGAGACCAACGCTATATTTTGAAGCTGATTTCATTTCCATATAGCAAATGCCATTCCCAGAGAAAAATTTCCCACAGCCCCTTAGGGTCCCTGTGCTTTACAAATACTGCACTTTTTATTCCAACAGCTATCGGCATCCACTGTGAGAATCCTAGCTGGGCAGATGAGGAGACTGAGGGAGAGCAAGGCCACAGAGACGGTTTTTAAGACAGGGTCCACCCATGCTGGCCTACCCCACAGGCTCATGATCTTTCTTAGATGCAGCTCCCCTCCCAGCATATCTTAAATATGTGTATACAGATTGTGAAGTTATACACGGGAAATTCAGGTCAGTGTGCTAATTTACCATACAGGAAATTCTAATAATAATGAACCACAACATAGCTGTTTAAATGGCCTTTGTGTGAACGTTAAATTAGCCTTGGAAAATCTCCCTCAGAAGCCTCGGGCATGGCTGGACGTGGAGGGGCAGCGCTCACGCCCCATTGAAGTCACAGGTGTGATGCTGACTGAGGGCCTCAGGGACCTTGGATTCCATCAATAATCTCCAATCACGCGGATGCCATAGCAGTCACCATCTACCTGTTTTTATTAACAAATGTTGTACATAGGCCTATATATCAGATTCTCCATGTGTTTATTAGGACATTTTCTCACTTTATGTTATTCATATAGCAGCTTTTATTCAGTTCTGCTTTTGGTACACAGTTTACACTGTACATATATTAAAACTATAACTTAAAATTTAGATTGATTTTCCATACTCCTTAAAATGTGGCTTGGCCAGCAGCTCACTTGTTAGGGAAAATATACAAACCAAATGCTGTGTCTGTGTGTGTGTGTGTGTGTGCGCCAGAGGGAGAATTTTAACACACGAGAGATGATGGAACACATTAAAAATGGATGAGCCTAGTTAAATGTAAAGGTTACACTTATGAAGAAAAGTCAAAATATTTATTAATGAAAAAATTTGCTTGTAAACTTAATGAAAATTATATTTTCTAAGCTATATCTGGAACTTTTAAAAGACTATTTAGATGTCAACATTTAACTTAAATTCTTATGTTGGTGCTCATGATTATAAAAGTGAGAAGTCAATATTTTAATAGGAAAGGAAGTTTTTTATGGCAAAGGAATGCAGGCTTAAAGCTAATATATTTTTTATATATAGTATTATCTCTCCTGTAATAAAAAAAACACACACCAGTGTAACAGGATGTGTAAGAATTTGCATGCAAACAAGAAAGAACTGCTGAGCTGAGGAAAACACCTGTGAACTGCTTGTACGGTCCAGTGCCCACAGCTCTAAGTAAGCTGATAATTCTGGGCAAAGGTTGGTTTTCTTCTGGTAGCATCTAGGTTTTTCAGGCAAAAGCCATAAGTAGTTTTCTGTCTGAATAACTTAGGAATTGGCCTTACTATAGGCCTGTCCACTACTGAATTTTAGAGAATCAGGAGCTGAATGGTATCTTATAGTTAAGTTAATGAACTTAAATGCATGTGTTCAAAACTATGTATTTGAAAGGAAAGGCGGTCTCTGTACCTGTTCAGACTCCGTAGGTGGTAGGCATGGCTCGCTGTGTTGCTCACTGTGACTCAGCGGGAATGCCTGGCACTGGCTTCCCGGGACCCTATTTAATCCCCCTGCACTGTCACTTACCTGCAACCTAAAGTCTTTCTACCCATGATCACATGAGATGACGTGAGTGAAGGAGTTAAAAAACAGAGATTACTTTAATGAATTAAACCAAGAAAGGTACAAGAAGACAAAATCAGTACTGTAATACTTGACTGAGATCCAAAACCAGCAAGAGGCCCAACCCCAAGTCTGGATGCAATTCTGTGAGAACATAGTGGGTGTTTGGGCAGAGAAGGCCTACAAGAATGTGCACGGACGTAAGACACAGACCAGAGGTGTGCTGCCCACAGAAACTTCCAAACCAGAGAAACAGCACGAGCTAAACTTGAAAACACTGATAAGTGGAGGGGTTTCTAGAGAAGAATACATCCAAAATGTTAATAAAATGAACTTAAAACCTAACAATTATGAACAAAATAAGATATAAAAGATTATCTTAAAATTTTCCAATTTAGATTTTTATTGTGAATGATTTCAATAGTCATAAATACATTATTATTATACCTTCCTTATGTAAAAGAACATTTGAAATGTATTGAACAAAAGTAGTAAAATGTTTATTACAAACTGGAATTATCACTTTTAAAGAATTAAAAATCTTTCCTGTGAACCGCTATAAATGGCTATAGATACAATATTGACGATTAAAATACTAGTTCTTTTAGCACAACTTCAAGTGATGTGGCTAATCCATCAGAGTAGAGGTAATATAATAATAATAATAATAATAATAATAATAATAACATATAAAAACAGAAGATATTATCGAATTTTAAATATTCTAAAGTACTAGAAGGAAAGGCCTGTGAGCAAAGTATTGGTAAGTTTTAGATGTTATAAATTTGTAAATGTAAATGGTAAAAATTCTCCAGAGAAAATATATAAATTTTATCCTTTGGATGGGAGGAAAAAATAAGAATTCAAAATTTACAAAAATAAGATCTCATTCACTCCCCAAAATAGCAAGGACCAGAAAAAGAAGGAACAATAAACAAACACACATGTGATAATATAAAGAGTCCATTTATAGCCCTGGCTGGTGTAGCTCAGTGGATTGAGTGCCAGCCTGCAAACTAAAGGGTTGCAGGTTCAATTCCTAGTCAGGGCACTTGCCTGGGTTTCAGGCCAGGTCCCCAGTAGGGGGCATGTGAGAGGCAACTAGTTGATGTATCTCTCACACATTGATGTTTCTCTCCCTTTCTCCCTCCCTCCCTTCCCATCTCTCTAAATAAATAAAATCTTTAAAAAAAAAGGTCCACATATCAATCATCACCATATCATAGATGGAATAAACTCATAATTTAAAAGACAGAGATGGTAAAACCGTTCAAAATATAGATGGACAGTCATATGATATTAAAAGAAACAAACACCAAATACAAGAACAGAGAATACTTGGATGTAAGAGGAATCACATCCAAAAAGAAGCCAAGATGCCTATATAGGACTTTAGTGGAAAAAAATTCTGGGAATAAGTACAGTCAGAAGATCACTTCACAAAGAAGATATAATAGTTTTAAACTTGTATGTAATAAATATGATTTATCTGTTCAATTAAATTTCAACAAAAGACCCCCAAAATTATTTAGGTAAATTCAAAAATAAATGATGAAATCCACATGTGGACACACAAGCCTTTTCCTAACCAAGAGGAGAGACGAGGAAGAACATTCCTAACAGACAGCAGGAGGTTCTCTGAATGAAGTCAGTGTGGTGCTGATGCGGGGAGGGGCCGTGGGGAGGGGCCATGGGGCTGGGCTGAGGGGCGGGGTTAGGTGTGTGGAGGAAAAGCCTTAGGACACAAGTTGTGAAGCTAGACGAGGTGATGTCTATAAGAAAATTAAATATTCAGGGGAAAGTTTAAGATGTTTGGGGAAAAAAATAGAAACTGTAGGTTCAGGACATCCCTAAAGTACAAAGGGCAAAAACCATAAAGAGAGCATATTGGGAGGTCAGCCTACTTCGATGTCAGAACCCACTCGAAACAAGAAATAAGCATAAAGGTGTTTGTTCGCGACGTATGCGCAGAAATCCGAAGTATATGCAAATGCATAAGTTATGCTTAAGTAACACAAATGCGCACACATGCAAATAATTCTAAAACTCAAAAGGGAAGACAAAATGGACTAAAGCTAAGAATAAACAAGTAAGAAAATGAGAACTTTAGATAGATAATAACTTTGAATATGTGGTAAGCCTCAGGACTGACAAATAAACTGAAAATTAAAACTAAAGCAAGACGACAATTTACATTTTTTAAACTGGCAAAACTTGATGTCTTTAAACATCAAGACACAATTTAGCAAAATGTACTGAAATTTAACATATGCATAAATATGCATGCATTAAATAAAAAAATCATTCTTCAATTTACATACCTCACCTTAACTCTCACACATGTGCAAATGGAGAAATATAAAATCACAGCAATTATGGCATTGTTTTAAATGAAAAGAAAATGAGGTAAATTTTGAAAACAAAGCACACTGTAAAGAAATATTCGTTAACAATTGGCCTAAACATCTAACTTTTTGCTCCCAAATGCAGTGCACGGAGATACTGGAAGTGGATGCAATAACTGTGTGGCCGCTCCGTGGCTCCCAGGCTGAGCGTGTGCAGCTGGAGGGACAGACCAGTGACCACTCCCTGGGGGGCGGAGCAGGTCTCCCAAAGCTTTATCCTGGAGCCTCAGAACAGCACACAAGTTAAAGCTTATGCCGTGTTTATTTTTGGAATTTTCCATTTAATATTTTAGGTTGACATGGACTCTGAGGTGCCGAGGATAGTCATCATTATAAAATAATGACGTTAATTATTTCCTAATGAACATATGGCCAGTCTTGTGTGGTCCTTCCCCTGGACAACGAGCACACACAGCTGTCCGAAATAACTTTTCACTTAATAACAGCAAAAACCACGCCTTTCCTCAGACAGGGAACTGGGCCCAATAGTGTTGCTGCCGGGGGAGACGGGAGCAGAGCCTGCGGTCGGCTATTCTGCTCCACGGAGGTCAGGCGGGGCCCACGGAGCGCAGAGGGGCAGCCTCGCCCCCACTCCTGGAGACAGCGTTTCTTTTTCTTTTCTGTCCGATGAAATTGTGCAGAGGTACAATGATTGTAAGTAGGGAGGTAACAAAAGATACTTCGACAATATTAAAATCAACAGAGATAAGGCCAGTTTTAAATTTTTACATCTACTTTTATCATTTTTCCTTGGAAATATGTCAGTGAATCATATTCATCAGAATCAGTACGGTGTCATTTTATGGTATGTTTTGTAATTACAAATTAAAACACGATTTGATTTCATTTAATATTTTGATAAAACAATCTTGCTGTATTACATATGTTTTTAAAGGGTTAGATTCTAGAAAACCAATCCCTTACTCTTCGCTTTTCCTTCCGCTGTTAATAGGAGTGAACCAGACTTCGCATCAGCAAATGCTATGTGGTGAGGATAATTCAGACTGTCTTTTGCTTCAATGCTATTTCTGTTGTAGAAAGAATCTTGCATGGAGCTGAAATTATTGACTCAATTTGCTAAAATATAACCTTAATCACTTTCCAGGCCTTAGTTCCTATATTTGCATTTTCATGAATGTATATTGACTTTTTGTGGAGTAAGAAGGAACGCCTCTGTGGATTAAAGTGATCAAATTTAAACGTTTGCGAGACCCCAGTGAGCACAAGCGCAGGGGCCTGGGTACGCCTGTTCGCATGGCCGATTTCCGCATTCACAGGGGTCCTGAGACTCTGCGTGCACCAACAGTCATCACTGAGGAGGTGCACAGGCCTTGAACTTGTGGGGCAGTGGCCGCCACGCTCTGTAGAAGAGGAGCTGACGGCACACTTGGCAGTCGCTTTGAAGACCAGGAGGAGCTGTTACAGTTTTCTCTGAGCTGTGGCCATGAGTCACTGTGTGTTTGCAGTCGAGCATTCACGCCATTTAAAAATTATGTATTTTATCGTGTGGAAGGAATGGTAGCTGAAGATTAAAAATTTACATTATTTGAAAAGCCTCTCGTGCTTGAATAAGGGATAGTTGAATAAACATAAATATTCAATATAGGCACACATTTTTCCCACCCCGGTCCTCACCTTTGTATTTATAATACATAATTGTACTCACCAGGGCTGAGGTAGGGGCACAAAGTCCCACTGACTATTCTACTAAGCCCCTGGGTTGATGTCACTGGGATCAGATGTCAGATGATAACTGCTTACCAGGGTTTCCTTGTAGAGAAACTCCAGACAGCAATAAAAAGATCAATTGTCCCTACTCCGAACTTCCCAAGCATCTCAAGGTTGGTGGTCACACGCCAGCAGGAACTTCCGCGCCCTCGTAAACTTTTCAAAGGCATTACCAAGGGTAAAAAGGGTTTTTTTCTTTTTCCCCAGCAGACTCGAAGACATTTTCGAGACCAAGGTACACTGCTTTTAATCACCAACATTCATCCTAAATGTGTGTGTTTCTGGGGGCGTGAAGAAGGTTGTGCTTGTGGAGTTGGATAAAACACGCTTTTGGAAACACTGCACTAGCCACCGTTCTTTGATGAAGACAAAGCTCTTTTTGTGTTTGATTTGTATAAAATCACTGTAGAATCGCCGGGCTCCAAAGCGCGCAGGAAAAGGACTCAGGCTTCACTGTTTGCTGGCACCAGCGAGCCATCTTGTTTTTAACTTAAAGAAATCTTCGTGACATGGCCACTCCAGAAAACTGTTAGTGCAGGCCAGTCTCCACTTTGCACAGCAGCGCCCCGTTGTTGGAACCCCATTTCCCTCTCCAAGTGGTGCGTGTTTACAGCAGCGCCCCCTTATCTATGGGGATCCGTCCCAGGACCCCCAGTGGATCCTGGGACCTCAGCTGGGACCACCCCCTGTACATACCATGTTTTGTCCCAGGCACACACACCTGTTCACTTAAATAAAGCACTTTCCGGCTTCTCTTTGCTGCATCCAAATTGCCAGCAGCACTACTGTTGTGCTTTGGGCTCGTTATTAAGGAAAATAAGTGCTGTTTGAACAAGGCACAGTGATCCTGACACAATTAATCTGGTGACCAGAAGGCCACTAGGTGACTAAGGCCTGGAGAGTATCCACAGTGTGGAGACTCTGGACAAAGGGATGGGACGCAGGGGGAGCCCAATTCAAAACGTATGAAGTGTTTATTTCTGGAATTTTCCACTTAATGTTTTCGGACTGAGGTTGGCCTCAGATAATTGAAGCTATGGAAAGTAAGACCACAGACAGTAGGGGACACCACATGCTGGTTCTCTGGCCAGAGAGAGGGTCACGCTTAGGCCTCTGCAAAATTTTCCATTTATATTCTATGCATTTGATCGTTCCAAGGTTGAAACTGTGTGAGCTTCCTTGCCCAACACTGTTCCCTTCTGTGCAACTGAAAGAGTTTGGGTGTTGAGGGAGGAGGGTGATGGGCTTATTCGGTGTGGACCTCTCAGCCTAGGCTTCCTGTGACAGTCCTTTGGAGACCCTGGGTGAGCAGGTGGTTACCGGGTTTCATGGTCGCACACACAGGACACAGGTCTCCTGTCGGCCCCAGACAAGGCAGGAGCTCTGTCTGTGGGTCAGCACCTCAAGACATGTCATGGAAGTCCCATTTTCTGTGGGCACCAGGAGCACACACTCTTCTGGAACTTACCGCCTCCATCCCTTACTATGGTGCTCCTCTGCACCCTGCTTCTGGAACGCACAGCGAGAGACATGAAGAAATAGGCGCGTGCCCACAAATGGCCACCGCCAGGGGTGTCCAACCTTTTGGTGTCTCTGTGCCACACTGAAAGAAGAAGCATTGTCTTGGGCCACACATTAAATATATTGTGACACGTAATCACACACACACAAATCTCAATGTTCTAAGTAAATTTACGATTTTGTGTTGGGCCACATTCACAGCTATCCTGGGCTGTGTGCGGTCTGAGGGCCACAGGTCGGACACCCCTGGTCCATCACCTTAAATGAGATGCCACGTCAAATGATGGCATTGACTGCTGAAGGTACAGAAACAGCTGTGGTTGTGTGGCAGCACCTGGCAAAGCCCATTCCGGGTACCACGGAGCCTGGAGCTGACCACGGGAACACGGCCAAGCAGCATGCTTGCGTCTGCGAGCCAAGGGCCTGAACCAGGAAGTGGCTTCTCTGCCTGGGACCCAGAAGTCCCCTTGATTTTATCATTTCACTCCTTACAATGGGGACTTTCTTAGATTAGAGGTCTTATTTTTTTTTTTTTACTGAGGAGGAAACTTTCTACTAGAGGACAAACCATCATTTTTCTTGAACTGAAAATTAGAATTTCACCTCATCATTTTAAGTTTTGGGGACTTCGAATCGAGGCAAAGGATGGGATATTTCAGATGATCGCTTCTCGCTATTTCATTTTCTAGAGTAAAAATTATGAAGGGCTGTAGTGGCTGCACATAGGCAGGCTGACATGTGGCCCGTGTAACCCAGCCTTCACCTTGGCGTCCCTTCGGGGAGAGTTGGCAAGGGAGCTCCCAGCAGACACAGTGGCCCTGACAGCTCTCTCCACAGACAGGACAAATTGACGAGCTGTCTGCCCACCTAACCCTCCAGCAGTCTCAGATAAGAAGCCAGTCTGTCTCCCAGTGGTTTATGGCTGGATGCTGTTTTTTATGGGTTTAACTGCTTGTGGTTTTGTTTGTTTGTTTGTTTCCCCAGGCACAAACTGGATTTGCATAAATTAGTTTATGTGTGAGATGTTCTCAGTCAACCCGGGAGAGGAGAGGAGACGCAGGCTGGGAAGGAGACGCAGCCACCCCAGGGCACCCAAGGAAAGGCCCCCGGGAGCTGCTGAAGGTAAGACGGCCGCAACACACAGCTACTCGCCCCTCCAGAGCACCCGGCTCGGAGCTCGGTGCCCAGGGGAGCATGGGGCTGGGGGAGGGGGTGTCCACACGGATTCCAGGTAGTCACTGGCTCAGAGCTGCCTTCAGGGGCACAGTGCATCCTGGCACTCCAGGGCACATGGTGCAGCAGGTTCCAGAGCAGGGGACACCCGAGGGAGAGTCACAGAGGTGGCAGTGGGAAGTTAGACTGACAGGGACAAACAAGTTCAATGTTAACAGGGCCTTTGCAGCTCAGCCATGACCTCCACCACACATAGCATGTGCTCAGAGAGACAAAATCTATCAACATGGACCTACACACCCTGCTGGTGATTCCACGTGAGGATAAAATGGCGACTCTGTGTTTTGTCATCTTTTTGGTGTATTTTGTTTCAGTTCCTCCAAGTTAGTCACCACCTTCATCTTCTGTGGTGAATAGCAAAATATTCAAAATTTCCTTGTATGAAGGTTCTGATCTCATGTCCAGAGCTAGATTACTCTATCACATGAAATAAGGTCAATGAGATAATTATACGGGGAAAGGCTCAGTGCTGTTTAAGCGCTATGATGACCTCAGTTAATTAACTCCGGAAATCCACTCGCATTTAAAGATCAAATAACACTAACTGTCTGAACTGAAAAGAGCTAGAAAATTAATCAGGTAAATGGATTTGTTTTCCAATACAGTATTTTCAGATAAAAATTATTCCTTGAGTAAACCCACTCATAAAATGGAACATATTTTAACTCATTCTAAAACATATTCAAATATTAATCCTCACATTTCACCCCAGAAGATAAGATACAACCAATTTTCCACATTGACTATGTCTTATAAATGTGTAAGGTCACCTAGTAATGCTTTCAATGTGGTATCAATCTCACCTATTATAGCCTAAATCATTCATATAACTTGGAAAATGATGAAATTTTGTAGAAAAAGTTAGAGAAAAAATGATTGCATCATCAGAAGAATATTATGCATGAATTATAATGAGTAAATATAGCAGTAGCAAAATCCATTTACGGGAATACTTCTTAAAAATGCATCTGGTTAATTCATATATATCATCAGAGAATTAGGAAAGGTTTAGTTATTATTACGGACTATCTATAATAGGTGCAGGTTTGCTGAATTTTGTCGTTCATAACACTCACTGTAGTTTCTATAACCGGAACACTGAGGATCACACACAGTAAGTAGTGTGAGATATGCATTACCAAGATTCTTGACTTTTCAATAAATACATTTTCAGTCCTCTTGTATTACCTCTAATTAAACTTAATGTTAACCATACCTTCTTTAAAATATGCCATTATGTGAATTATTTTTCACTAGACTTTTCATTAGTTGAGATGTAGTTATCGCCTACGTATATGAGTTACTAAAACATTTCATGATAAGCACATTGCTCAGTGGAATTGAAAAATAGGGACTGGCTTATGGATTTATAGTGGAAATGAAACACATTTCCTGAACATTGAAGCTTTTAGTGCAGATTTAGATATTAGGTAAATTATCCAAAATTTTATGTTCTAACACTGCAACTTCAGATATACAAATACTTGTTTTTGTTAATGGTATCAGTAAAATTACCACAAAAGTGAAAGATATTGAAAAGATTGCAATGGAAATTTTTAAAACAACTTCATGATGGCCCAAATGAAGTATAATATGACAATTCTATTTTTAAAATGTACACAAGAACCCATTCATTTTAGACTAAATATATTTTTATTTAAATGGCTACTGTTCTCCTGAATCCTTGAATTTCTACATTTTACATACATTTCTATAAAAATATATTGACTACAAAAATAAGTGATTATAAAAATGACTTCTGGCATCATACTTGATGAACCTTAATAACTTCACTAAATATAAATATATTTTACTGTAAGTAAAACCTATAATAAATTCTAATCAAAAACACCTGGCTCTTATCAGCTGAGATTCTTATCGGTAACATACTCCAAAGCCTCACAGCTCACTACTCCGGGCAGGAACATGCGGCACACCAGCTAGGGAATTCGCACTGAAAGATGAGAAAGAATGTACAGAAGAAGAAGGAAAATCTATGGAGAAAAATCTATTTATGGTCAGACTGGGGGAAAGCATCCATCTGCCAGATACTCACAGAAACATCGGCAATATATTGAAGAGTTGAAAAGAGGAGGAAGAGAAGGATTCAGTGATTAGTGATTCACCGGAAAGTATGGAAAAGCCAAATGAGAACATAAGAAACTCTAATGTCAACGTCACGGCCCTTCCTCCACCCTACGCACACCACCGCCACCCCTACTAGGCAAGATTGGCTTTAACTAGAGGGGAGGGTGCTGTGGATGTGGGTTCTATCCTGGGATGACAGAAGCGTGACATTTTTAGCCAGGCTTCAGGCCGCCACCATCAGGCTGGTGGAGTAAGAGGTCCGTCTCCATTGCAGGGAAGTCAGATACACGCCGACCTGTGTTACTGACATCCACTGGCCAAAAGATGAAGCCCTGGAATTTTGGCTATGACCTTCAGTGAAAAGGTTTGCAAAGGTAGGCCAGGGAATACCTAACATATAAAAGTACTGTATTTTTCGGACTATAAGATGCACTTTCCCCCCAAAATTTGGGAGGAAAATGGGGGTGTGTCTTATAATCTGAATATAGCTGTATTATAGTCTGAATGTTATTTATGTTATTAAATATTTTACCACATTTTTTGCCTCAAAAATTTTTTTTCCTATTTTCCTCCTCTAAAACCTAGGTGCGTCTTATGGTCCGAAAAATACGGTAACTGCCAACCTGTCCAGTCACTGAGAGCCTTCGAATCATTTTGTGAGTTTTGAGCAAGTAGCCCCTGGGCGTGCTGCTGTCGAATGTCTCACCACTCTCTCACTCATTAGAATCTGAGAATGATAACTTTTCAACACGCGGGGTGATTTTTATCTGAAAATTAAGTCAGTACTCAATTCCAACCAAATGACCCTATAATACACAGAACTATAAAATAACTATACAGGTTTTATTTACGGTCTTTTAACATTAGAATAAAAGAAAAATATCTGAGAAGTCGTTGGCATCTGTTACAGAATTGTGTAAAACCAACATCGTTAAATAAAATAATAGTTAAGCATAAGCAGTTTATTAGATTCTAAACTATGTTGACAATTATTAATTCAATATTTTTTCTGAAAACAATTTCAAGACTATAAAGTGTAATTCCTGAATGCTTCTAAATCTAAACATACACACATGATTTCAAACATAAATACACAGGATAAAACATAGGGAATCATTTGAGGGGGCAAAAGTTATAATTATTATACCCATTAGTGTTTTCATATTCTCCAAAACCTTGGCTTTAGGGTCTGACCAGTCTCTTGGTGGTTCAAGTGCTAACCCACCATCTCCAGGGGCCAGAAATGCCTCTCGCAAGGGCGTCCCGGCTGCCTGCAGTGCAGCCTGCACTCACCTGTCTAGGCGCTGTGAGCGAGCCGCACTGGCTCCCTGCCATCCCGCTCTCCCATCTGGGCAAGTGTGATTTTCAATTATTCCTAGAAATGGAATGACATTATTTCCAGACTGCGTGTCATATGTAGTACTCACCTTCTACATCCTTTTGACAGTTTGCGTATTTAATATGATTGTTTTACAAAACCCTATTTGTCCATATGTCAGACAGTATAAAATCAGGTCAACATAATCCAACTCTACACAAAAAACAGCGTCAGAATTCCTATCTATTGTGTTCTCATGAAACCAGAAGGACTCGTTCATGGCCTCTCATTTATGGCCCGAGGCCAACATTTTCTGCTGCACTTTTGTACAAAGTTAAATTGTCCTTTTGCATTATTTATGTGCAGCCAAATCTAACATTATTTTTATAAAATCCATTCTAACACTGAAAGAACCAGTGCAAAAATACAAAAGCTATATCTTGGGATAAGTAGACTTGTAAAAATCTAGAATAAGTGATTGATTATTAATGAATCACATTTCTAATAAAATATGTATGTCATATTATTTCTAAATCAATAACACTAGCTTTATTAATTAAAGACTTTTGAAGTATATGATTCCTACCACCCTCCCCAAGAAAGCATTGGAACTCATGCCTTTATTTCAACCCTTAAAATGATAGTCAATAAATCCATTTACATTAAGATATTTGCAGTTGTATGTAGAGAATTTGGCAAACATGTTTCATGTTGCTGAAATTGGAAGAGGTCTCTGCGTCTCCCCAGCAGCCTCCAAGCCTGTCCCAGTGATAGAGTGACTCTCCCTACTCCTGATCCAGGGATGACACTTTGTTCTGATTCTTGTTACATTACCAGGCACACTAGGAACTGCTTAGATAAATGTGAAGGTGACCCAGGTTGCTGAATTACAGGTTGCCCTTGAGTGACTTTATGAGTTCTTGACATTCTAGTTTGCAACCTTTGATCTAAACTACTGACCTATCATCCCAAATCTGTCATTTCTGTTACAGACAAAAACATTTTGCTGTAGAACTTCTGATACTAAACCCATAAGCCCACTTGGAATACATAATTTTAAATGTCCTAGAATACTCAGCTCTACTGAATTTGAGGTTATAATAATAAACAGGGAAATAAATCTAATAGAGGCATTTCCCCCACTGAGCTGAAAGTTCAGAGGGTCACCTCGCTATTTGGAATCATCAGGATACCAGACCAACAGGCTGGTAGGGAGAAGACTTAAAATGTTAATGTTGCTTTTACTCTGTGAAAATTGTGGGGAAACTGTTCGTTCCTTCTACATGACATGTGTAAGAAAGTGCGAACAAAATCCAGGAAGATCTAAGAGCCAAAATTACGAGTCAGAGATTTGGGCCACATGATCTGGCGCGGCCTAGCCAAATGTTTATAGCATATGACAGTGTTAGTAAATAATCCACTGAGTCTACAGTATTTTAAATGTGGTCGAAGCAACTCAGTAAACAGAGAAAAACGAACATCATGCAGAGATCTTAGACTTTTGGCTGCCAGCAGTAACTAAACTTTGGCTCTTCTCTCTTTTGTGAAGAGTGAGTCTGATGCCTGTAGAGCACCCCCATGGGGTTGGATAGCATTGGGTTTGGACAGACATGAGTTCTGGGCATGGGTTTGGCAGGAGAGAGCTGAAGTCTCATGGCTCTACCTTATTTTGTTTGGTGAATGTGGTTTGTCTTATTTTTAGGACATCCACTGACTTTTCTTCTTTGGGCAAAAATTATTTTCCAAGCATTTTTGATGAGACAATAAATCAAGATGTTCTCCTTCTGCCTAGGAGTAGGGAAGAGAACCAAGCTTTTTCCTTAAAATTATTTTAGTGGCTTAATGGAATGTTGATACACAGTTTTCAGAAAGAGCAATTCTGATGCCGTTTCCTGAAATCTCTCCAGAATTGTCAGAATGCAGGAGATATGCCGGTTCCTTTTCATCCCAAGAGCACACTCTCATTTTCTTCTTTACCCATGTGACAGGGTTTGATATGTGCATGTGTGTGCTTATTTGTTGGTGGTATTTTTTTTAGAAAACTTTCTACAGAAGTACAACAGATAAAGTGCATGGCTACGACTGCACAGCCTACGGAACCTGCATGAAGTGACTCCATCCAGGCATGCCATCGGCATCACATACAGAAACAGAAAACGCTTCCGAACTCAAGAGCTCCCTGGGGCCCCCAGAATCACCAACCCACCCAAAGGTGCCCCCACCTGGTTCTCAGATCACAGAGCTGGTTTGGTTTACCTGCTTTTGAAATTCAAATGGAATCATCTTAGGTGCCTGGCTTCCTTCACTGGGCATTTTGTCCCTGACATTCAGTGTGTTTTGTGTGACTGTCAAACATAACTGAATTCCCACCTTCTGTTTTACCCATCACTGAGAACGCACATGCAGGTTTCTCACTGTGAGTGTGGATTTATCTGGGTGTCCTATCAATACTTTCAACTTTGTTGTATGCATTTAAAACTGCTATTCAGTGCACAGGTCCAGAATGTGGGCAGCTGTGTGGCTGAAATGGCATCTTTATCGTCATGAATACCTACTTCATGCTTCTGGCTTAACTAACCTACAGTAAGTGTAGACACACCAGCAGTTTCCAAACTGTTTGCAAGTGGAATCTCTTTCCAGTCTTTTCCTGGTAACTTCTACCTGTGCCTCTATTTAAAGGAGGTTTCTTATACGCTAACTTAAGCAAATTCTACTCCATTTCGACAATCCATTCTTTAACTGGTGTACTGTTTGCGACTGTTCAGGGGAGGTGGGTCTGTGTGTCCATGCCTCGCTGGCTGCGTGTACCTCTCCCCATTTCGGGTGGTAGTTCGCCTATGCTCAGGTCTCTAGTGGGTCCAAGAAGAGTCACGAATGCTCAGTTTGCGTTTCAGCATGAGAGAGATAACTCCAAGCTCTTTACACGTCTAAGCTAAAGCCAGAAGCCCTGTAATATTCTTCTGATTATAAAATTCATTCTCATTGAAGAGAATCTATAACACACAGGAAAGTAACTTATAGAATCAACAAACAATAAGACAAAATAAACCAACCCAAAACACCTTTGAGTGGGTTCCTGTTGGAATTGAAGTAAAAATCGAGTGGTGCGTGAGGCTCTGTGAAGGCCGTGAATGGCTCAGCTATCCCCCTCTGACGACTCCCTTGGGGACCTCCTGGAGCCACCGCATCCCGGGGCCTTCGCACCTGCTTCCTCTGCCTCAAGTTCCTCTTCCTGCTCCTCCTCCTCATTTCTTTCTGCATTGTTGGGCTTTAAATCTCATTTTAAAGTCTTCTCCTTAGAGACACTCTTCCTTAATCACCCTACGTCAGATGAACTCCCACATAAGTGGTGCACACCCGGCACCTACAATGGATTTTCTTCCCACTACGCCCTGCCTCTGCTGCTGCTGGGCTGTGCCCGACGCCCCATTAAAGCGCAGGCTCTGGGAAGGCAGTGCCTCTCACTTCCACGTTCATCGCCACGCCCTAGGGACAGGAACCTCATTTCACACATAGTGGGTTTTTAATTTATCTTTCCCCATCAATAATTCAAACAGGTTATTCTTAAAGACAACGATGAAAATATTCAAGCATAAAGTAAACTTGAAGTAGCTTTACTTCCCATAGACTCTGAAGCTTCTGGTTCAATACATAGTGTTCCCTAGAGTGTGTTAGGGGACAAGATGAGGCAGGAGACAGCACAGGAAGAACTCTGAGACTGCAATACTGTTGCTGGCCAGCATCTAGCACCCTGATTGCCAGGAAATGCCTTTTCACCAATTAAGTGGAATAAATAGTAAACTGAGGCAGGGAGGAGGAAGGAGACAGGTCTCACGTGCTAACTCAGCAGTCCTGAGCCTGGTCTGATAGTACTGCCAAGTGTTCCAACATTACAAGAAACGCTATGTTAGCAAGAAAGGAGGGAAATCCTTGAAATTCTATGTAGCATTTACACTATCCGGGAAAAAGCCTTGAAACTGTGCTTTCATCCCAAGGCCTGGAATGCGGGAGAGGGTCCATGATGCCCAAAGAAGAAACCCATAAAACAACTTTGGTTAATTGCTTAATTGCCTACCTCTGGTCACTATCTGTTTTACGAGGGAGTCCTGGAGACTCACAGATGAGTCCATAAATAACTCTGGGAAGCGCCCCAATTTTAATGAATAGTCCACTGTCATGTATTTGTTTTACAACAAGATGAACAAGTAGAGTCTGGAGTAAGATAAGGGTTAGGGCTGACAGACCCCTACACATGCCACATGTATCCGTTAATCACTATGTAAGTTTGTCTCTTATCCAACCAACTATATAAGTCCTGAGAACAAAGGGCTTGCTCTCTTGCTCTGGGGGGCTGAGGGTGCTTTTGGCACTCTTGTCTCCTGGGCCACTGGGCCTCTGGCCACCAGCCTCAGGCTTCCCAGGGGATCGCCACCCTGGTCTTCGGCTGCTCGCTCTTTTGCTGCCCTGCTTTGCCCTGTAACTGCCTTTCACCTCTCCGTCTCTACCCAGTCCCATTC
Source organism: Micronycteris hirsuta (assembly GCA_004026765.1). Lineage (NCBI taxonomy): Eukaryota > Metazoa > Chordata > Mammalia > Chiroptera > Phyllostomidae > Micronycteris > Micronycteris hirsuta. Next base: position 224,995 of record PVJI01000109.1, on the reverse strand, counting down.
TCTTCCATGGGAACGGGTCGCTAATAAACTGTTTCAACACTAATAGATTTGCTGATCTGTAATTCTTTACACGCGTCAGCAAGAAGAACCAGGTCTCTCCCGTCAACAAAGGTATATATCCTATCTGTGTCAATTTTCTTATCTGTAGAATGAAGCTAATTATATATCACTTTACATAGACGATCAGTGAAAAAATAGAAGCAAATATATGTAAGACCTTAGAAGAGTCCCCAGGTTATCATTGCTTAAAATTCATTATTTTCATATAAAAATTAAGCATGAATAATGATCATGTATGTCACAAAAATATATTTAAAGTTGTCTGCAGTATTTCACATTTCTTTGAAGTATTTTGCAAAGCACTGTAAAAGCATTGTGAGTGCATTTCCATAAGATTTTCTTAGCTATGCTGAACTTATACAGTGTAAAGTTAACAGCCTATTTGGCTTTAGCTGACAGAGTCAAAGGCAAAGACGTAGTGAAGGCAATTGTCTTTCACAAGGTCAAACACATGTTTTCAGGACACGGTTTGTTTGACAGGAAGTGATCTGCTTAAGAAAACATGTTTATATTCCAGTTAGTCTTCATTAGAATCCATTCAGTGCTAACACTATGTAAACAGCTTATGCATAAACTTATTGCAAAGGACCTCAGAAAAGGTGCCCCATGCTACCAAGAGAGGAAGAAGGAGCAAAAGAGAGAGAACTCGCAGAAGCTGTAGTCTGGCTCCCTCGCCCCGGCAGCCACAGCGGTGGCCCCGGGCTTCCTGGTCTCTCTGCCAGGCGCCGGCGCTTCAGCACCTGGTCCTGCGGCCTGAGGTCCAGCGTGTCCCTGCTGTAGCCCCTGCCCCACTGCTCCGCAGCCATTGGCGCATTCTTGTTTTCAGCACCAAACTTGTTCCAAAGCTCGGGGCAAGGGGGTCACTACATTTTGCTTTCTTCTCTGCTGCTCTAACCCACCTTGGGGCCCGTGAGATATACTGATTAACCTACAAGAGCACCGTTAGCAATGAATGTGTCCAGCAGAAAGCAAAGAGGACACTGAGAAGACGGGAAGAGAAAAGATCTGAAGCTGTTAGGAGTCACGCATGTGATAAAAGAAAGCTGATATCATAGTTTAGTTATGACTGAATAACTGAAACACTATTATTAAAGAAAAAAGATTAAACTTGGCCTTTGTACCCACTTTTCTGTAACACTTCTTCCATTCTGTTCTTATTTAACTAAATGTCTTTCTTTAAAACTTTACCTTTCTATTCCTCTCACTCAGTGGTTCTAAGAACCATCGCACTTTGGAACCAGTTGGGAAACATTAAAAAGTTATCCACACCTCAGTCTCCTCTGTGAAGATTCTAATCTGACTGAGCTTAGGTGTCCCGAGAGCAGTAATTTTGAAAGCTCTCCCGGCTAATTTGCATAGACAGCCACAGTTGAGGGTTACAGCTTTCAACAATTTTTTTTTAAGATTTTATTTATTTATTTTTAGAGAGAGGGGAAGGGAGGGAGAAAGGAGGGAGAGTGAAACATCAATCTGTGGTTGCCTCCAGCCTACCCGCTACTGGGGACATGGCCTGCAACCCAGGCATGTGCCCTGACTGGTAATTGAACTGGCGACGCTTTGGTTCGCAGGCCCATGCTCAACCCACTGAGCTACACCAGCCAGGTCAACAATGATATTTTTTTATACCTTAAGTCCTTTGCCTATCTGATTACGACTCACTTGTCTGTATGTGAGCCGAAGGGCCATTCTCTCACAGCAGCCTAATCTGGATCCCTTAGGAGCCCTTAGGAGCCCTAACTCATGCTGCCAGGCTGGCCTGATGGGTCCGCGATGGGAATGCTCATTAACATTTCACTATTGGACCACATTTACGTTTGCGTGCTATTTTTTCAGAAAGACCCCTAGAAGGAATTTATCCTTGCTTCTGGTTGGATATTCTATATCTTTTCCAGTTCAAGCACATACTGGGCTCCCAATAAGTTAAAAAAACTCAGATCAAGATGTGGAAATTTCAATAATAATAGGTTCCCTTTTCACATGTTATGCTATAACTAACTTATCTACCACATACTGAATACTCATGATACAGCATGAGCTTCACTTCTCCACAGCCTTCCTAGGTTTGATACACATAAAGCAGAATAATAAACTAAAGGGGTTAACCAAATAGCTCCTGAGGTCACAGACTAGGAAGCACCAGGACCCACTGACCTCCGCTAGGCTGACCCACCATCTATGTTTTTGTCACTGGACAATATTTACTGCATCTCAATATAAGAAAAAATACTCCAAAGTTATTAGATGTGCTGCAGCAAAGAGGAGGTTGTCTTGTCAGCTACCAGGCTCCCATCACTGGTAGTATTCCGAGGAATGCTGGGCAGAGAGGACGTCCAAACAAACGCCTCCCCCCACCCTGCCCTGTTCTCCTGGAGGCCATGCTTTTCCGAGACGCCGGTGTTCTGAGCCGTCTGTGCAGGGGGTATGTGTGTGTGATGGGATGCGATTTGGAGGGTACAGCTGTGGTAGCTTGACTGTGATGATTTTTAACGGACATTTTAATTTTTAATGGGAATTTTAATATAAAATTTAAACATAATAAATTATGTAGTTTTGTGCCATTTGTATCAATATCTGTATGGAATAGAGAGGATTTCATTTTTTTAATTTTTATCTGAATATCAATCACGGTCAATGTTTCTTTACTGAGGGACAAGCGGGTCCTCTGCCAAGCACAAAAGATCAGAACGCAAACCAGAGCCAGACTGTCCTAATTAAAGGCACTGTCACGGTGCAAAATTACATTTAAAATCATTTTACTTTTCCAGAAACAGAGGCTATGAAACTTGTGTTAATTTATATAATTTAATGCTTAAAATATCTTTCTCCTACACACACAGAGGATGGCTGACACGCACAGCAAACACCTGCAGAGCTGTGCCCTCAGCCCAGCAGCCGACTTTGAACTCTGAGAACAAACATGCTCCAATGTTTGAATTTCCAGGACATAGAATATGTTAAACCCTACGGAAGTAAATGTTCAGTGTGAGCAGAACAGTGTCTAGCTGGCAAAATGACCTTTCCGTGTGAACACGCTATTTTCTTTTTTTTTTTTCTGAATCAAGTTTACAGAGTCTTTATCGTATTGATCGCTCTCCATATTTTCAGGTCAGCACTGACAGTGGTTATTGCATTATTATTTTTCATTAGGAACTTATTGATTCTCTGCCAGTGCCTTACAGGTCAATTTAAGAAAAAGAAAGAGTTATTATAAATCCCCTGATTTACATGTTTTCTAAAGGATGGTGCTGCACGCGGAGAGCCCTCCCTCCCGACTGCGGCGGCTTCCGAAGCGGTGCCGCGGTCACGCTGCCTCGAAGGTGTGTTAGGTGTCTCGTTCCCAAGGATGCTTGAAACAGTTTCAGATGCACACATCTTTTGTGTAAGAAACGAAACAAGATAAATCGGTTGTTCAATAGTAAACTGATTTGGAAGTCGATTTTATCACGTTCAGAAGTGCCTTTATGAAAAAGTCACTATATTTTGTTACCCTGTAAGCTCAGAGAAGTTTGACACGAAACAAGAGCCATGGCAATTGCATTTCGTCCAGCACGTGTGATTGTCACTTGTCGACCTTAAACAATCTACGAGCAGGGCACAGCCCGCCCCCCGCCCCCGACCAGGCTGGCCACAGAGCATGGCCCGAGGCCTTGTCTGCACACCGACCCCACCTGCAGTCCGTCTGGTCAGGAAACACAGGCCCAGACTCGGAGCAGCGGGAGAGCCCAGCCCGTTGCTCCGCTGGCCGCTGAGCCCCGGGGACGGCACTCCTGCCAGGGAACACCGGAGGCGGTTGCAGAGGCCACCTAGCAGCTCCACTTGACTGCAGACCACAGGCAGCACCCCTCACCCCAGTTCAGGAGCCCAGTCTGTGGTTTCATTTGAACAAAGAGCCCAAGCCCAGGACCCCGGACACCGACAGCCAGCCCATTCAGCACCCCAGGCTGTGCTGACCAGGGAGGGCCCTTTCCTGAGAAAGGAACCTGCTAAGTCTGGAAGAAGAGGCTGCTGACCAAAACGCGTGATGCCAATGCAGGGAATCAAGGGTCACAAAGAATCAGGGTGACATGAGGAATAAACAAACTAGTAAGGCTCCGACAGCTGGCCTGCCAGAAATGGCATTCTGTGACCTGCCTGACAGCGGATGCAGAGCGGTTCTGGTAAAGTGCAGACAGCTTCGGGACACCCAGCTTCAAAACACTCAGATAGCTGGCAAAATTAGTTAAACCACGAATAAACACAATGAGAAGTTTAAAAAAGAAATAGAATCCTTTAAAACAAACAAACAAAAACCAGGCCTCCTAGAGCTGAAGATTATGCTGGAACCAAAGAAGGAACAGAGAGCTTCAGTGGAAGACCCAAGCAAGCAGACAGCCCCACTGAACTACAAGGTCATTTAAAAGTATCCAATCACAGCAGCAAAAAGGAAAAAACAATGAAAAACAGTGGTAAAGTCTATGAGACTTCTGAGACAACTCCAGCAAAATGATGTACACATTAGGGAATCCCAGCAAGAGAAGCAACCACAAAGTCTACTTAAAATTTCCCAATCTTGAGAGAAATGAACGTTCAAATTCGTGAGGACCCATGAAGTCAGACAGGCTGACCTTAAAAAGGGCTCTGCCGAGACCCATTATACTTAAATGCGAGGCTTGAAATCATAACACTCCTGGAAGAAAACAGAGAAAGCTCCGCAGTGTTGGTCTTGGCAACAATTTTTGGATCTGACACCAAAAGCACAAGAGCGAAAAATGAACAAGTGGGATGACTTTAAACTAAAAGGCTTCTGTACAGTGAGGACACAACCTATGGAATGGAGAGGCCATCTGCGAAATGGGAGAAAACATTTGCAAAGCACATGTCTGAGAAGGGTTAATATCCAGAATATATAAAGGAACTCACACAACTCAACAGCAAAAATACTGCTGCTCATAGTAGTACATTAGCTAATAATAATAATAATCTGCTTAAAAACAGGCAAAGGACCTGACTAGACATTTTTCCTGAAGAAGAAAGTCCAATGGTCAAGGTCCATTGTTGACTCTGTTGTCCACATGTTTCAGAGTTTGCTGATCAACTTGTGTGAACTTTTCATGTGAGAATAAAACTAACGCTTTATGATGCCTTTGACCAGTAGGCTTTCAGGTTATTGCCATTAATTTTAATTAAGGTGATTTTGATACGCATTTTTAATTATATATTGCTAAAATAACCTTTTTTTTTTTGCAGAGATTCCAGAATTTTCTGGAACTTATATAATGCCCCATCACTACGGAAAAAATCACACATGGAAATGTCACAGCAAGAAAAGCTGATCATAAAACATTTTGGTTAGAGCTATAAAGGAGGTTTAACATCATGAGTCGTAAGGGGAGTATAATCCAAACTACAAGGAGATACTAGTTCCCGGCACCCTGGTGCAGCTATAATTTTTTTTAAAAAGAAACACAGAAAGACTTGGAGAGGAAGGAGACAAATGAGACCCTCTGGACACTGCCAGCTGGAGGGGGAAATGGTGCCGCCAGTGGGAACTGTGGAGGTTCCTCAGGGAGTCAAACACAGAATTATCACATCATTCCACAATTCCTTTTCTAGGTGTGTGCCCAAAGGAACTGAAAACGGGAACTCAAACATGTACTTGCACGTGTATGTCCATAGTGGTGCTATTCACAACATCAAAAAGTGGAGACAATCTAAACGTCCATGAACAAACTGATGGACAAGTACGGTGTGGTACACGAGATGGGCAATGGACTATGACTCAGCCAGAAAATAAGGTAGTGACACCTATTACCAAAAAAAGAGGTGAATATTGAAAATGCAATGAAATAGCCCAACACAAAAGAGACCACAGAACTTCATGGTTCCGTTTGCCTGTAATAGCCAGGAGAGGTGGGTTCACAGAGGCAGGAAGGGGCTGTGGGGTGCGGGGAGCGGGAACTGATTGCTTCACACCCATTGGGCTTTCTTTTGGGGTGACGAAGATGGAGACTGGACAGAGCTCATGGCGGCACAGCATCTGGAGTGCACTAAATGGGACCAAGGATACACTTTAAAACAGTGAAGTTTATGTTTTGTGAGTTACAGCTCAATTAAAAGTGTTTTGGTGATGAAGATATAACACAATAATTGGTAGTTACCAATGATTTCCCAATAAAAATTTGCCTGAACATTTGACTATTATATGTCATGCATTACACTATTAGATGACATGAGGTCATGTCTTCCATTGGTTATTGGGACTTTTGGTTTATTTTCATGGCTTGTCAATAATTTTTTACCACATGAAAAATCAGAGTTGTTGAACACAGTAATGTGGAGTTTTGTAAGTATTTCTTTAAAGCTTTACAAATACTCTGCTAAATTATCTGAAATGTCATTCCTACATATTATCCTCCTAAATACACTTAAATCAGTTTTATATAATTTTAAGTACTCGGAAACCTAGTAAAAACTTTAATTGGCAGCAATATGAAGTGTATGCTTATAAGGTTATACTACTTTAAAAATATGTCATATCTTTATTTAAAGTATTTTAAAAAATTTCACTAGCGATAGTGAATGTTTAAAATTTGCTAGAGGTATTCTCTTCTCTTTTTCACTTTCACATTCAATTACTTCTGTATCCCCTTTGCATCTTATTTCGAGGTGATTCAGGTATTTTGCCTCGCTTGTGTTGGAAAGTGCCGGAATAAACGGTGGGCCTTGCGCTGTAAGTGAACTTGCCTTTTGTTATTTAATGAGATATCCATGCCTTCACAAAGTTGGTATTTCAAGGTCCAGCATGCCTGGCCCATTTTTTCAGAACTACACAGTGCTCAACATTTCCATGGTCGTTCCCTGCTTTTATCCAGTCTCAGGTAATTATACTCAAAATCACTATCTTTAGATTTCAAATGGCAACAACATGACTGTACCAAAGGGTCCTCTCTCAATTTTCCACCAAATTATCCCTGAAGCAATGCAGAGTAGGAAGGCTCTGGAAACGAATGGTCAAATGAATTTTTCCACAGCTCTGGGATTGCAGTCATGGACAGAATTCTATCGATTTTTCCACTGAGGAATCTAGCGGGGGGAGGTGAGGAGGGAAAGTGGGCTTTCCTGTGAACATGGGCATGGCCTGGGCTCTGCCTCCTGTCTAATGAATAGACAACAAAAACATTAAAAATCAAAGAGAGAAGAAACAAAATCACCAACAGCACTCAAAGGAAACAGTTACAGATATCAAAGGTGGTTCACTGCTTTATCTTTTTCAGAATCCAATTAATATTATATCCTTTAAACTTTAAAAGCTGAATGAATCAATATGTTGTGTGTACGCCTTAAAGTTATACCATGTCACATGCCAATTATCTCTCCAAACAAATATCAATTAATTTAACATTTTTACAGGTGATGGGAGTAAGGGGAATTTAGTCAGCTAAACCAAATAATAAGAGAAAGAATATGACACCTGCCAAAGAAACCAAACAGAATGTATGACAGGGGAGTGATTTCTACTTATTTAAAAGTTATTTTAGAAAGAAATATAGTTTGTCTTTACCTGACACGGCCGCATCCAGCAGCCCAGATAAGTGTCAGGGACACACCTGTTCCTGCTGGGGGTACAAAGAGCTCCCCTTTCACACAGCACTGGTCCAAAGCGGGACGGGGGAAGGTCACGGGGGCACCGCTCAGGGCACGGGGACCTCCAGCGTGAGGAATGCTAGACTCTCTGTGCCGGCTCCAGCATGAGATCCACATCAACTGACTGGCATTGCCCATTTGTTTCCGATTTCTTTTTTTTTTTTTAAAGATTTTATTTATTTATTTTTAGAGAGAGGAGAAGGAAGGGAGAAAGAGCAATGTATGGTTGCCTCTCACAGGGCCCTCACTGGGGACCTGGCCTGCAACCCAGGCATGTGCCCTAACTGGGAATCGAACCGGGACCCTCTGGTTCCCAGCCCGCGCTCAATCCACTGAGCTACACCAGCTGGGCTGTTTCCGATTTCTTACGGACAATACGTTTACCCCATTTTCGGTGGAAATATTACAAAATTTAATTTTACCCAAATACCTACTACATGTTATAACAAACATGAAAGATTAAACCTGGAAATAGCTGATGCTACTGTATTCATATTTTTGAATGCTTTAAATTATTTTGTGCCTGATCTCACTCATCCAAAGAAGCACAAATACATAATATTCACCACACGTTAAGCCACTAGGATATGAGGAACCCTAGGCTAAAGCAGTCATTCGAAGACTTCATGTCTGTGATTATCCTTTTTGAGTTACCTTTCTAACTTCAAAAGACACGTTTTCCAGTGAAAGCTGGATATAGTTTTAAATTCCAACCTAGTTTGACCTTTTGTTTTGACATTCAGTCATCTGCTAGTGAAGGAATCTGGCTTGATGACTGTATTACTGAGGACATGCTTCATGGGTTCCCAGATCGGTTTTAATGCGGTATTATTCTCCACTTAATCATTTTAAATCTATTAAAGATATCAGCATAGTTCCTTAGATTGTCATTAAAAGACTTTAAAACAGCTCATTACTGCAATAGCTCCACATTGCTCTATCTAGATAAACATTAAGCAACCATTACATTAAGTTTTGCCCATCAGATGAATATAGAATAGGCTTCAAAAGCATAATTTATCTGTCACCAGAGTTTTAAAAATCCTTGCCTTAACTTTGATATGTGCGCTATTTACTTTGCACTGGCTCCTGAGCTATTTCTCTCTTTGCAGTGACATTTCTTTCTCAATATAAAAAATGAGGAAACACAGAAGAATCATGTTTTTTACTTTGAAATACTTTTAAAATAAGCACAGGTAAACATGTTTAAAATTCTAAAAGAACATCCCATTGGCAAACTTTTTTTTATTGAGTATTACTTTTTATCTAGAGTAAATGATATTATTCTGCTTTTAAAATTATTCGAGTACAGGCACAAGTTTTTCTAAATTCCAAGTTATTTCCATCCTAATTTGCAGGAGGACAAGTCTTGTCTCAGGATAGGTCAGAAGAATCTGCGTCTTCCGCCCGGACACTGAGAGAGTGTGGCTGCCCAGCACGACCTTGCTGATCCTCTCCATTCCAGACCTCCAGACAGGGCCCTGCCTGACCACAGCCCTAAACCTCTCTGTTCTCAAAGCACTTGCTTTAGAGAGCTTCTGGTTGCAGATTGGTTTTCTGCGCCTTTGAGCTGTGAGTCTTCTCCCAGGCAGGCTAGTTTCGCAACCCAGGGAGTGACTTTTCCAAGGACTGGGGAGCTGCTCAACAAGACGGTGGCCCATGTCCCGTGTCTGTGGGAGAGTGGGAGCCTAGGTTCACACAGTGACAATCAGCAAACACAGGTGGCCCAGCCAAGTGGCCCGGCCTCCCGCCGTCACCCTCCGCAGTTGACCCTCAGTCACAGTGATGAAGGGAGCCTCCCTCTCTGGTTCACGCGGCCTAAGCACCATTTTGCCTTCAACAGGGCTATCTGACATTTGTATTTATTCCTGAAAAAGAAAGTACAGAAGCTGAAATTTGAGGCCATTTCATATGGGAGCCTAATAATAAAAAATATAACAGCATCACTGAAATGTATTCAGTACTCACTATTTCAAGGCATTTACAGGAATCAACTCACTGAGTCATAAAAGCTGACACACACAATTGACAGAGACCAGTGACCAACGGTGAGGGAGCTGGAAGCTGACCTGGGGACCCCAAAGACCGCTGTGTCCAAGAGTCTTGCATAGGATCTTGTCATGAAATGTGCAGCGACAAAATTCGTAACAAGGCTTCTGCGGAGTGTTCTGAACAGTGAAGAGATGGTGGGAGAACTGTGTGAGACCCTAAGGTGCCTACTTTGAAAGGGACTGAGGTGTCATTGTCCTGTGTACAATGTTTCTTGTATCTTCTTCAAAAAATGTCTGTTTTTCATAACACAGGGCAGGATACATTCTGGACAGGCCGTAATTACTACATGGAACAAATGCAGGATTTTTCAATATTGAAAAATAATAGCTACTGATATTTTTTAAAGTGCTTATAAATTCTCCATTCTTGTCTAATCCCATGATTGAATCTTCTACTTAAGTAGCATAACACAAACATTAGTGAACTGATGTTTTTAAAATACTTGTATTTTCTCAAAAATGCCACCTCTAATGGGGGTCCACCTCTGTAAACGGGTAGTGTGTGGCACACACAGCCAGTCACGTGACATGGGTGACTAGTGACAGCCAGTCATGTGACACAGGGTGACTAGCAAATAGGAGCCTGATGCAGGGACACAAAGCCCTTCTTAGGCCAATGGGAGGGAAGAGGGTTTCCTCACGTGTGTGCCGTCTTATTGAATGTTACTGAAGGTTTTATTTTAACCTATTGTTCAGACACACATTTCCATGTATTCCTAGAAAATACTGACATATTGGAATACAAGATTATCAAAACTAGAAACAATGAGCATTGAACATTTCATTTACGAGTGGATGGCTTATCTATAAAGCATGTATTTATAAATTACATTGATGATGTGAACCATACTATTTTTCACCTAAGAGGCTATTGCTGAGTTATGCTGAAATGTTCCCTCAAATTTCTGTCGTTCCTGGGGATGCTGTCAACCAGAGAGAAATTTGCCACACAAAGTAGCTTTCCTCCAACATCTGCTGAGAAGAAAGTTTGTTTGCAGCTTGTGGTGATGGATGAATTTTTGACAGGTAATTGCAATTCAGATCAGATGCAGACAGATTTAGTACCCAAAAGCTTCTAGTTTATTAAAATCACCATTGATTTATTTGGCGCCTTTTCTTCCCTCCAAACTGTCTTGCATTTTAACACTTTTTGGGAATTAATAATTTAGCTATGATACCTATAATTTATACAGTTGGCTGAAATTTATTAGATTTTTCTTGGTTCTGCAAACAAAATCTTAAATAGGAAAGTACTTGAAAAATAAAGCCATGTTCTCGTATTGTCATAAAAACAAAAAACATGGCATTTTTACAACTGCTCATCAATAATTTGTCGTTGCCCGTCCCCAATTTGTGGTACAGCGGCTCCTCTAGAGATGGCTCACATTTCTGCAAGCAGATAATGCGCAGGCATTTGCCATGCTCTCTTTTTAAGGTAGTTTTCTGGAAAACTGACCCCTAGGAGGAGATGTGTGCAATGGAAGCATACAGAAGAGTGGCCTGTGGTTTCGCTCCCGAGGGGGTAGGGGAGGAAGACTGGGCACAGGGAGGACATGAAGTAATGTAGGAAAGCCAATATTAGTTTATGTGTCATAGCACATATATACCATTGAAAATAATGGTGAAATTAACAGACCTGCATCAACTGTATTACCTACACATTTGAAGCCATCTCTGCAGTCACATGACCCTTTCAGTCACATCGTCTACCATTTTTCTTCAGATACAATCCATTTGCTGTATTTTACTCATTAACCTTCTGTTACTGTGATACCAACAGCAATTCTCTATGATACCAATAGTTTAAACAAATGATCGTGACTGACCTAGGGCAATCTTTGGTCATATGACTAACTTCTAACTAACGAGATGTCAGCAGGAGTATTATGTGATACTTCTAGGTAGATTTCTGAATCTGGACGGAATGCAGACATGATGGCTGGTGCTTCAGCAGCCTTCTTGGTACCATGAGTCTAAGATGCCCTGAATACTCAGAAAGTACACACTCAGTTAAATAAAACAACGAGCTAAAAGAAGGTGTGGTCCTGGCACTTATGATGTCATACCAATCCTGTACTACCTCTATCACAACTTCTTTCATCAGAGAAATACACATTTCTATCACGTTTCATCCCGTGTGGTGTTGGTGTGTGTGTGCGTGAAGTGTTACTCATGGATAACCACCTGCCTGTCCACCATCTGATTTTGTTGTTCAAGTTGTCTCTATCCATGGCTGGTTTTCATGTTTTGTTTCTTTGCTAACTCTGTCAGCTTCACATCATTAAAAATAAAGTATTGTTATCTTTGCTGGGAACTTAGATCTTTTTCTAATTTTCTTATAAGTGGGACGCTCTATATTTAGTGTTAATATTCTTACAAGTTGGTTTCAGGGAGCAAAGACAATATAATTTGTGTCAGGGCAACCGCTACTGGAAACATTTTGAGTCGCTGTCTCATTGGCTTGTCAACCCTCTCTTACCACATCGGTATCTGTGCCATGTTATTCATCTCTTCTCTATCTCAATGCCACTGACTCATCATCACACCTGGGGCCTCTGATTTATTCCACTTCTCACTTTGTTACCTTCCGCTACTTTCCACACAGGCTTCACGTCTATCACACTTTTATTTACTGTGGTAAGAGTGTGTAACATGAGACCCGTTCGTTCTCTTCCCTTTTTGAGTGTCCAGTGCAGCAGTGTTGACTGTAATCAGAAAGGAGAGAGGAGACATTACAAATGATGACAAAAAAGTAGAAAAGATGAAAAGAAACTACTATGAATTGCACACCAACAAACTGGACAATCTAGAACATGGGTTATAGTCCCAGAAGTGTACCATCTACCAAGAATAAATCAAAAAGAAACAGAAAATCTGAGCAGACGTAGAACTAGTAAGAAGATTGATCAGTGATCAAACGCCTCCCAACAAGGAAAAGCCCAGTACTAAACAGCTTCTCTAGTAAATTTTACCAAATATTTAAAGGAGAATAAAGCCAACCCTTCACAAACATTTCTTTACAAAAATGAAGAGAGAAAACATGTCCAAGCTCATTCTATGAGGCCGGCATTATTCTGATACCAAAAATAAAGACACGGCAAGAAAAGAAAGCTACAGGCCAATATCCCTGATAAACACAGATACAAAACTCCTCAACAAAGTACAAGTGAACAGAGTTCAATAGCGTGTCGAAAGGATCGTACACTTCTACAGGTGACAATTATTTGAAGTGTGTTCTGCCCTCTGATGAAGGTCTTCTTAAGGAGTGATCTTGTTTTCTTAGCTCTGTAAGATCAGCTTTAACCTTCCTGAGCCCATTGGCCTTGCGCGTTTCTCCCTGGTTCGCCCTGGCATGCGGTGGAAATCTGTCAGAGGTGGACGGCTGTGCTGTCTGAGAACCGCCCCAGGCTGGGGTCTCCGCTGATGCTGGTGTGTCTCTTCTCCCAGGGGAGAGCATTTGGGGGTGCTGGTGGGCGTCCATGTTCCCAAACTGAACCCCAGCCCTGGAGTTCAACTTCCTACTTCCCCGGGACGAGTGGACAGAGGTGGCCCGCTTCCTGCATTCTGACTTCCCGAGTCAGTGCAGTTACGGAACATTCCCAGTATGAGCAGATTTGCTAATGTAACTCCTCGAAGCTGTCATGTTTCCTTCTTCATCCAGAATTACCTGTTGCTGGAAGCATGTGCGCACCCCTCCCCACGTTTATCCTCCAGCCCCCATTCCACTGTAGCAGGAACGACCGTATTGACAGACGGCTCATCACGCCTGCTGGTCCTAACACATGTGCCCTGCACGCACAGGGCTGCTCTCCACGCAGACTCGTGAGCTGAGCCAGGGTCGGTGCTCCCCAAGGTCAGGCTCACCTTGACACCTGCTTTGCTGGACAGAGAATCACTGGGTCAGAGGAACGGCCCATGTCAGCAAGTCCAACACTCCGGGAGGTCCCCAGCGTGGTGCTGGGGAAGACGCTGTGCATGTGAGCAAATCCGCTTGGAACACCCTGTGGTCCCAGCAGAGATGAGCTGGAATATGTGTTTATGGGGTTCAGGTGACCTCACTGAGGGTGGTATTGTCCTAAGGGTCAACACGGAGCAGGGGTCGGGGTAGAGCGGGGTTGGGGCAGGGAGGCTGTGGGGAAGCACAGGCTCTGCTTTGACCCGCCCAGGGATCAGGGGAGCCCACTGCTTGGACGTGGACATCAGCTGCCCGGAGGGAGCTCACCTGCGGCCCCACTAGCCGGTGTGATTCTACCTGCCCATGTGACATTCTCTGCTTCCGCTGACATTATCTTGTTATGAAAGTCTGACTTTTACTCTTTTCAAGCAGAGCACTTGGGTTTCATAAGGAATGTAAACCCAAACAGTTAAATCATTCACTCCTAACAGCAATCATCAAGAGTAAAATAAAAGTTCCACTTTTTAAGTATGCAAGTTTTGCAGAGAGAAAGTGTGCGCCTGTCTCAGTAGACAGAGTATTTCAGGAGGGACGGCTTCTTCGTGCAGGTGAGACAATCTGTCTCTGCAAGAAATGTTCTCTTTGGGGAAAAAATAGGTTCCACTTCAACACTCCACAAGTGATAAGTGAAGCATTTCAAAAATAGAAGCTCCTAGATGTGTTGATGAGACAATATGTCACTGCTAAAAAAAAAAAATCTGCTTGAAAAGGCTAAATTTCACCCTGTCCCCACATGCCAGTTATTTAAATTTCTACAGCTGTGTAGAATTAGCAAACCTTATGGTTCAGGAAATAGAAGAAGAGGTATTCGTTTTCTTCCCATTATTGATATGTAGTGAAAAATGTGCATTTCTAAAAAAATGCATTGAATTAATATTTCCCGTTAATATTTTTAACATAAGTTCACACTTCATTGTGAACTTATAGAGGCATATTTTTAGTATAAAGAAAATGAAACCTTAAAAAGTCAACTGTACACAGGTGTGCAAAACACAAGTCACCTGCCAATCTTTGCCTTGGCGTCAGCAGAGAGATCAGGCTAGGAACCGAGGGTCCTGGACGTGGTTGTGGGTGGTTTTCAGTTTTGCCCATGTGGTCTAAGGCAGAATTCACGGTTGTCTGGTTGTCAGTTTCCCCATTGCAGAAAATGAGGGAGTTAGATTAAATCCTCCTCAAGGGTTCTCCTGCTCCGTGCATTTCTGATTCTGTGACATGCCGACACCCCCCACCTTCTCTGTGCATGAGGAAGCCCCCCTCCCCACATCGGGGAATATCTATCCCCGCCGTTCCTGCTAGATTCACTGCTCGCAGATGCTCTGCATCTGAGCCACGTCCACTTACACCCAACTCACCTCTGCATGCAGCTGTTCTCTGAAGGGGTCAGCTAGGTTGACGATCTTCACACACATTCTCTGCTTTCACGCTTATCCACGGGGCACCCCGAAAAGCACAACCAGGTGCGAGTGAGTGTCAGTATGATGCCTATGACCTCGAATAGGTCCGTGTTTGGCAAATACAAGGGGGCAAGGGTTCTAGTAAAATGTGATGGGCAAACTCTATCTCTGTCCCCTTCAGTAAGCCAGGCACTGGGTCAACCTGGACCGTCCTCCCTCCGGACACCCACAGGAGAGGACAGGAAAGAGCCAGGCCTTTAGCTTTGGCTTCAGATTGCCCCTCAGCTGGAGTTTTTTTTCTTTTCCCTTTTCCTTTTTCCGTCTATACATGTCACACTAAAAATCTTTAGCTAAAACTTTGGTCATACTATTTTCCTTTGCAGTCTCTAGAATTTGCTCCATTTACATTTATTCATTTATTTTGGTGGAGAAACCCCAAGCTAATAGTATATGTCACCTGGTAACAACCTTGCACACCACAGAAATGTATCTCTACTTGCGACTTCTCACCAGAGCACATTAATTTGTGTGTTTTTTCTTTTATTTCATGTAAATTGATCTTAAGTGTTATTCTCCTTCTCTCTCTCTCTGTTTCGAGTTTGTACTTGAATTTTATTGGATGTCAAGAATGTGCCGACGCCCCGTTCAACCTGTCTTTGTGGAGGTCTTACTTGTAGTCGGACGGTCAGCCCCTCCAGCTGTGCAGTGAAGACAGTTTACGGAAGTACTTAGATTCGGCAGTTCTGTGGACAACGTTCTCCCCTAATTTCCAGATATAATGTGTATCTGTTGCTATTACTTTACTGTTATACATTCCTTTGGTCTTTCCTTTAAGCATTTTAAAAACCATGAGTGATCAAATTCATCTGCTTGCATCATCATCCTGAAATGGAAGCCCCTAATCCCACTCTTAAATCTCAAATGTGGAAAGTGAAAGATGCCATATAAATAATGTATAAATCATGTAAAATTCCAGCTTTGAAATAAATAATATGTCACTTTCTTTATGAGACAATGATTTATTCCTGATTTTGAAGACGTTATAAAATCAATAGCTTTCTTATCCCTCCTGTCCCCAGGAGGTGATGGATTAATATTGCTTTGCCGGCCCTGACGACTCACAGCTAACGCAGAAAAACCACCTGTTCCTTGCCGAATGCATGGCTGCTTGTGTGCGGTGACCACTGGAGATCAATACACCATAGTGCTGATGGCTGCTACTTAGGGGCCCTGACAGACAATGGTTCCCGTGAAAACCCGTAAAGTCCACCTGGAATTTTGATTAAAAATCCTGGGAAGGGGCTTCATGTACACTCCTTTGTGGTATCTGTTACGTCACAATATTTTGCAATATCAGTCTCATCTACTTTCGACTTCCTAAGTCCCCTTATTTTTTAGATTTTCGCTCCAAAAATAACTCATCTACCTAAGCAGAGTGAACTGCTGCAAGTCCTGTCCACCTGCAGGGGGTCCCTCTACCAGGAACCTTCTGGACATCAGAGAAAGTGGCCCTGGTGCTGCCGGGGTTCACTGCTGGGTCGAGCCTGCACACCACAAGGGGCCACCTGTACCCTGGCCCCACTGGCCCTTCCCTACCAGGCCACAGCAGGAATTGTTCCAGAGGCTGCCAGCGCAGGCCGGGTGTACAGGGCTGCATGTCTGGGACCCATGGAAGCCAGGGCCCCGGCATTGGTATTAGGAGGAGGGCCCTCAGGGAGGGGTTAGGCCCTGCGTGCACCATGCTCAGGAATGGGACGAGTGCCCGTGAGACAGGAGAGGACAGCGGGGCTCTCCTGTCCTGTCTGCCCCCTGCTGTGCTGTCCTACAACCAGAAGGACGCCATCTACACACCAGGGAGGAAGCTCTCGCCAGAACCAAAGCTGCCTACACCTTGGTCTTGGACACCCCAGCCCCCAGAGCTGTGAGGAAAAGATGTTCGTTGTGTCAGACACCAGGCTGCGGCCATTTGCTGAGAGATGGTATGGCAGGTGGGAGACAGTGGACACTTGGGCTGGTGCTGTAACTAACCTGTCCTTCAGGGTCTGCTCAGGTCTGAGCTCGTACACCCGCCTCGTGGATGACAAGCACTGCTGTGCACACCCAACGTCATGGCCTATGGGTCAGGTGCCACCTAGTTCGAGGTGGGCGGCCCAGGCTGGGGCCATTGGCTAAGCATCCCATCTCCACGGAGGCCCAACTGCTGGCCAGGAACTCTTGCTCAGAGGAGAGTAGTCACTGGTGTGGGCAGAGGGTGGCTCCTTGCTCCCAAACCCTATGCACCTGCACTGCAGTGCACCTGCAGGGCTCCAAACAGCCCCCTGCCTGCCGTTGATCCTGGCGCACCAGGGGGACCTGCGGGATGACACGGCCCAGGTGTCCCAGCAGCCTGCACAGCAGCCTGGGACTTTTGCAGAGCCCTCCCCTGTCCTGGCCCCATGCAAAACTCGTGTTCCATGTCACTCAGTCAAGGGGCAAAGTCACACACCCTGCACCTGGAGAACAGTTGCTGCTAAAACCCAAGGAGGCCCACTTCACAGGTGCGGTGCCACCTTCTTGGCTGCAGCGGGACCAGATGTAACCATACATCCTTCACCTTAGAAGTGGTATCTTGACACCCCACTCCTCTGGACATCTAGAAATTTCACTGAGGTAGAAGGCCCCCGAGTTTAGGTCAGAAGTGTTTGCTGCCCTCTGGGAGGCCGTATAAGTCTAGAGCGGTTGCCACGCTGACCCCATCAGAGCCGGTCAGCATCATTCAATGATTTCTGTTGCTTCAGCAACTTCTTTCAGCACCCTCTGAGGTTCTCTCCCTTTCGTTAGTGAGTCATCCCATCAACACTGATTAGAATTAGAATTAAGTTAGGCCTTAGGTCAACCATCGTATTGGGCATTTTCTATACATTTTTCTTTCTTTTTTTGTTTCCTTTTAAAAAATATTGGTAGAATGAATTTTCTTTCAATTATTTAAGTTTTATTATGTATATTATAGATGTTAGTTTTTCTTCTTGTGGTTTCCTAGAGCTTTTTAGGATCCAGATTTATGAGTGTTGTTCTTATGAATGTCCAAATGTATTAACAGCTTTGTCCCCCACAAAAAATATAATATCCCTCATTTTCTCCAAGTCCTATACTCCTGTATGTGTAGATAGTTCATAAAGCATAAATAATATGTATTTATATTTTTGTTCCTGAATTCTGATTTTATGACAGTAGATTCAGGAAGGAGAATTTGGCATCTGGGGTATGCAGTGGCTAGGGATAGCTTTCACTATCTTTCTTTTTTGTGCCATTTAAAATTTTATATCAGGGGTTTACTATCCATTAAGAGATTATAAAAATTTGAAAACTTGAGCACAAAATGACTAAAATATGTAAGACCTTCTCTAATTATAACTATTTTCTTATTTTAATTATATACTTTTTTCCATTAAAGATAGTCATCTATGTTTTTTGTGTATTCATAATACAAAGAATACTATCTTAGTATAGTAAGATTAGAATTAATATTTTTTATATTGGAAAGTTAATTTGTTTCTATGTCAGTTTCATTTTATTTTTATCAAAACCTTATTTTTAGCTGCTTTTGGTATAGATCTATTACTATATAATTTAGCCATATGTATTTTTAGTTAATAGCATCACTTTAAGTTATTATTTTAAATGTTTTTGGTTGAAGTTTAAGAATAATTTTGGAGAATAAGCATCATTTTCATAGCATTAGGGTCTTGCAGAAGTTCATCTTCAAGGAAGGGTGAGCTTTCCAATATCGTATTATCTAACTTTAATATCAGACAAATATAATCTACTCTCCCTCAGGCTTTGTCTCAACATCTATTTCCATATCAATCCACACTGTAGCCAGTGAAACACTCTGGGAGGGAGGCCCAGTTCTGCACTCCAGAAACGACCACGCAGCTTTCTCTCTGCAAATATGCACCTTGAGTTTCTCAAGGATTTTTCCCCCCAAAATCCTAATTGATTCATTTAGGTAGTAAAAAAAAAAAAAAAGTAAAAAACTTAACCTCATAGATTTCACTTTTATAAAATTAATTATTAAGCTATAAAACCAAATTATGTTACTGATAATCATTTCCCAAACGTTTTTTGATTTTTACTTTAAGGGAAACCTTTCATTGAATCACAGCTACGTTTCTGTGATTAAATCCACCGTTCACAGCTTTGCTAGTATTCAGGGACGCACAATAAATAAAAGGATGAGCTATGACTCTCATACTGTGGTTGTAAATTCTCACAAAAGGCCACATTCTGCTGCAGTAGGGGTTGCACACCAGAAAGGTTTCAACGTCTGAACTCCCTGATGAAATATGGCTGATTTTGCCCTTAAAAATGTGGATCAATCAACATTATTGAGGACTTTTCATCACTGAAAAATTTTTCATTTATACTTGAGACTTGGATAAAGCTTTAAAATGATTTATCCTTCTCAATTATTGCCATATTCAGATTTTTTTCATGTTTACTAGGCTTTGGAAATAAGAATTTACATCTCTCTATATGTGATATCTGAGACATGGCAAAAAACCCATGTAAAATGGAGACATTGATGCCCAGTGGGCAGTGCCTTGCCCTGCTGATGAGGAGCAAGAGTAGGAGACTCCATGTGCGGGGCTCGGGCACAGAGGATGTTTGCTTCACAGACTTGGTCCCCTCGACAGCCATTCTAAGATTTTTAATTCAATGTTTATTCCATTATCATTTATATAATACTTTCCAGGAAGACAAGTACGGGGTCTGTTTTGCCTCAATGCTGCATAAAGCAATGTCTAGAAAATATTATATGGGGTATTCTTTTTGTGAATAAAATGTTGAAAACATAAATATAAAATTTAAAATAATAGGTGGTCATTATAACTTCAAATATAATTTTCTTTTTTTTCAAACCTGCAAGCTTATTTTTTTATTTTATTTTATTTATTTATTTTTAGAGAAAAGGGAAAGTAGGGAGAAAGAGAGGGAGAGAAACCTCAATCTGTGGTTGCCTCCTGCGTGCCCTCTACTGGGGAACCTGGCCTGCAACCTAGGCATGTGTCTGACTGGGAATCGAACCTGTGACCCTTTGGTTCCCAGGCCAGTGCTCAGTCCACTGAGCCACACCAGCCAGGGCTCATATATAATTTTCTAATGTTACTTGATATTGTACAACATATGTCTTGAAACAATTACCTTCTTCCTATATGTGTTTTGAGACCTTACAATTGATCGTATAAGTAAATGACCACAAGAAACAGGCATGTTTTCATGAGGCCGACCCAAACTAACAACTTTTCTAACAGAAAATTTCAAAGCTATAAAAAGGCAAAAGGTTCTCAGGTTGTAAAAGTTTGTAATTTCTAATTGCTACATTTTCACTGTTATTGGTAGAAACAGTTTTTAGTAAAAGAGGCAGACATCTCTATAAAGAAAGAATTATCTCTATAACTCTATAAACAGAGATCTCTATAAACAAATATCTCTATAAACAGAGATCTCTCTCTATAAGCATCTCCGTGACAAAGAATGTCTAGATTTAAAGTGAAGTTTATCTGGGTAAAACACGCACACACACCCTGCAGGCACACCTCCAATCTATCAACTATCCAACCACAGGCATCTTTTTCATCTAGGCAGATTTCATGGTCAGAAAATAGATCACAAATATACTAAGAATTACTAGGAAGCTAAAATAAATAAAATAAAACACTAATCTTCACCTGATATTTCTCTCGAGTGGGGAGATACATATGCCTCTGAAATGCATATTCATGTAATTATGTATGAAACATATATCCATACACACACAGTCATACTGAGCAGTGATACTGTAGTAAAATGTGACAGGTAGGTTGATGTTTAAATTTCAATGACAGGGGCCCAGAGATGGTAGCATATAATAACCCTGGGAGTTGACATATTTTTGAGCAGAAAAATGAGAAAGTACAAGCTCAAATGTAATGAAAAATAAAACAACCTTTACATGGACCCATATACTGGAGATGAATTAACTGACAGTGTGAACAGAAAACCTATAAGGGTAATTGAAAAAACTAATCAAAATAAGAACAATAAGATATGAGAACGTTGTTAGGGTTCATTATTTGTATACTATTTGTGATTTCTTAAGTAAAAAGTCAAAAGCACAAACACATGAAGAAGAGGAGGAGGAGAAGGAGGCAGGAAAGGAAGACTTGCTCTTTGAGGTTTCCTGTAAGTGAACATAGGGGAGAGACAAGTAGAAGAGGGACCCCGAGGATAAGAAATGGATCTACCAAGAGATGCCAGAAGGCTGACGAGCACAGGAAGAGAGGCTCAAACTCATTGTCTATGAGAGACACACCAATCAAAATGTCAACGACTAGGCACATTAGATTTGTACACATTAAAAAGCAGTACTGCCAGAAATTTCTGTGGATTTGGGGGTGTAGCTTAGTACTGCAGTTTTAGAAAGTAAACCTATCACCCATTAATCCAGGCTCTGAACATACAGAAGTCCTCCAGGAGATCAACGAGACTCCACATCTGGGAATGTGGAAGGAGATGTCTTCCCTGGGCTTCTTGGGGTTTCCCACAGAGTCTTGGCTCATGAGAAGAATCAATGAACTCGTTTCTACAAAGATAGAGAAGGTCTGCCCTCAGAAAATGTTCCCCAGAAACATTTGACACTTCACGCACGGAGAGCAGCTGGCCAGCAGGCATGCTCTTCCCAATTGGCCATGGAACTGCTCCAGCCCGGGAGACAAGGAAGCGCTTCTCATCTCTGGGGGAAGAGCTCCGGTGCCAACCTGGGTGACTCAGACCTGGCCCAATGCCCAGGAACACTTGGGAGGGTTTCAGAAGGTGGTCCTAAGAGGTATTAACATTTCAAAAGGCATGAACACCTGGGTATAAATCTGAAGGAGCTGGTCTCACTTCTCCCCTCAGGCCCAGAGAAGGATTATTTACCTGCCAAAGGTGAGGGTCAGCGTGGGAGAATTCACATCTCTTTCCTAGGAGACTCCCTGGGAATAAGCAGGCTGACACAGACTGTTTCCAGCAGGTAAGCAAGGAAAATTTTTATTTGTGGTTTCTATGCCTGAAATACATAACTGAGGTCTAGCTCTCATTGTTGAATGGGTGAGCATTGGGCACATGGAAACCAGTGGTTACTATTCGTCAGAATAAGAGGTGGGGACTGGATGAAAGAAGGGGAAGGATTAGCTGAGGAACGTACCCACATAACCCAAGGATGTGGACAACAACGTGGTGAGGCCGGAGGGAAAGGGGGTGGGAGCGGGTGGAGGTGAGCAAAGTGGGGGAGGGGGGCAATAGTGACATCTGTAACAGTGTCAATAATAAAAAGAGAGAAAAAATCTACTGATTCAAAAATCTCATGTGTGCTTTCAAAATAACATTAATAAGTACAGATATTAAACATGTAGAGAGTGTTCCCTGTAGCCCGCTTTGTGTTAAAATAAAGTTGGAGGCTAGCCGGTGGCCATGGCCATTCCTGGGTGTGAGAATGCTGACCGCTCCTTGACCAGCCTCTGCTCGGCGTGAGACGGTTTTCCCACCAGGCCGCCCTTCTGGGCTTCATGCTCATCTCTGCCCTGCCCGATTTCAGCAAGAATCATGCTACGTTACTTCAGCCACAATCCGCATCCCCCACGTCTGCTCCCCCACAGTTCTAATGTCAGTCCCTGTCCTTCACTGTCCCCACGCAATGTCCCATCACCCAGCTGGCCTTCAAGGCTCCTGTCGGCTGGTTTGGAAGAACAGCCCACACTTCCCCTGCGTCCTCTCAGTGATTTTCCCTCCACAGACCCCCACCCTGATTCTTGGCTCTAAGCCCCACTTTTCCTTGTACTTGGAGTTGAACCCACCCCCTCCCCGCAACATGCCACGGGCCCTACATGGGTCACAGCAGCCCCCTGGAATAAAGTCTTTCTTCCCATTTTTAGCAAGTGTCACAAGTAGCACGTGTGCACCCTTCACATATTCTTGTTAACAATTTGAGATACAAATGACCTATTTCCCTTGTCACTCACATTGCAGCACATAATACTTCCATTTTTCTATGTCAATTAAATTTTTCCATGGCAATGTCATCAGAATGATTTTTTCTATGAGAAAAATTAAAGGCGATATAAATAATAAGATAAGTTGAATACAGTTAGCTAAGCACTGTTCATACGAAAAAACAAATACTGTTGAGCAATAGCACTCTTTCAATCCATATCCAGTGCACACTATATACACAGGTATTACACATATAATTCCTGAGGCGACAAATGTTGGCCTGTGGGTCCAATCCAGCCCACAACCTGCCTTTGCCGGTCGAGTCTGGGGGACACAGCCGGACTCCTTGAGTTACAAGCGGTCAATGACTGCTTTCAAGACTGTGAAGACGGGGTTGAGCAGCTGTTCCCTCACAAATCACAGAGCCTACAAGATTTACTCTTTGGCCCTTTGAGGATAAGGCTGGCTACCCCGAACTTGTATGGTTGATTCTTCCTCTTTCTCTTTTCTTTCTTTCTTTCCTTCTTTCTTCAGAGAAAAACTCTACTCACCTTACTTATTATCACTCTTGCAGAGAAAGATAACTTTTTTGCAGGAGCCCAGATGTAGGTCATCAGGAATACGAACTGAAATTGATCTTAATACATATAAAAATTTCAGTACTTAAAGCTGAAATCGCCATTGCTAAGTATCAGCGGCAAATATTTTTCATTTCTTAAAAGGGATAGTCTTATCTAATAAAAATGACATTCTTCTGATGAATGTACTTGCTCCTATACCTCAACCACAATATTTTTAGCATATTTAGTCTGGAAATTTTCAAAAAGGTTTGCTATATATAATTTAAAATGACCTATGCACTCAGAAGAAAGACTTTATTCTCTTTTTTTGAATCCGTTTTTCACTTAGGAACTGATAGTTTATTATACAGAGAAGCCAATAAATATATTAAAATATAAAACATTATAGAAAGACTTGCATTTTGAAGTTTTGAGCAATGAGTTTAAACCACAGGGTTGGCAGTTTAGCAAGATGCACAGAATATATTTGGAGTTAAAACTAACACAAACAGACTGTTCTGGATTATTGTTTTAACTCACTGACCGCACAACAGTTTGTGCTTGTGGCCAAGACCCAGATATGAAATAAGCTAAAATAGAATTTGGCAGAATTAAGCAGCTTAGAAAAAAAATGTGTTCCTTTTGGAAGAATTGTGACTCTTGGAAAAATAATTGAGTTGGGATAATTTACAGAATTTAAAAAATTCTCTCTTTTTTTTTTTTAAATTTTTTTGGCCAGTATACAACCCGCCACCTGTTCTTCCTATTACCCAGGGAAAAATTATAGGAGAGAACATCTGGGTAATTTAACTGAAAAATAAAATTGCTCATCACACTTCTGAGTTTTTCCTACAAAATGCTGACAGTAGGAACACAAAAAGATTGGTCTGATGGCTTTTCTGTACAAGTATCCACGCTTGGTTAACTTGGAGTTGAATGTGAGAAAATATTTATGGTTCAAATTTAGAAATCTTTATATATAGAGTTATTGTCTTTTTCCTTTATTGAAGCCATTTGCAATTAAAATCAATGTGAGCACATTCAGGAAATCTCCACCAATTAGGTATGTTATTTAAGAAATGCACAAATGTTTAACAAACATATTAAAACTCACGCATCTAAGTGAGTATGTTCATCAACATCCTCATAGAAGTCATTATAGAGATTGTATGTCTTCTCCGGCGTGTTTGCCTATGGTGTCGAAAAGCCTTTAAGTGACTGACACTTTGTTTAGAAACATGTAGAGGAATGAGCTGTATTTTTTTTACTGTGTATTTTACATTGGAAGAGATCAGTGGCCAGTTAGAAGTTGAACCCAGTACCTGTATAGAGAGCAAGCAAGGTAATGTCTCAAAGAGAAATCTCAGCGGGAAGTGGACTACCATAGAAATAGTCCTTATGCACCAACGGAAGCTGCCCTCCAGTGATGTCTGGGGCAGGTCCTACTGGAAGGACACGCTGATTTTGCAACACTAACCTACTTAGCTGAATATAGCCCCTCTGCTTTCTTATGTCCTGCTAACAAGTAGCTCAGGCATCTCTCTCTACCTTCCTATATTTGGAAAATAATTCATATAATTTACCATGTGTCAGAAAGACGCGAATTAAGGACGAGGCTATCGGAACGCCGTCCTCACGTTACCTGCCCACCCAGGTTTCCTGCAGCTGTAGCCATGCAGTGCCTGAGGCACAAGTGTGCTCAGTGCTGCGTACAATAGCAGAATTCTCAGTTAATGTCATTGGTTCCTGAAGCACTGCAGTATAACGAAAAGGAGAATATTAAGATAAATTATTGGTTTTAATATGTTTGTTCTACCAATACATGATGTTCAATACATGAGCTATGTACTGATATGTACACAGACATCTAATCAATTTCACAATCACTTCGGCAGGGTTTTTCTCTATAGGTAAGATGCAAATCACAGCGATCATCTTGCTTACAGCATATGGATAAAACAGTAGCAAGTGTATTGTAAAAAATGAGAGTTTGGTGCACAATGGTTGATTTGAATGATGATGTTAACTTCAGAACCGAAAGAAAAGTTACAGACATTTCAATATACCACCTCATTTTAAAGTTAACTGAGGATCAAAGAAATTAAGTTTTAGACTGTTTCTTTGAGTAAAAAAAGGAATATAATCAAAATATGATCTTCTCTTGGAGGAATATTTTATATCATACATAAATTCAAAACAGAGTAGCGAGTGATCTTAGCAAATGATTAAAAGAAATAGTGGTCCTGGCTGGTGTGGCTCAGTGGATTGAGTGTCGGCCTGCAAACCAAAGGGTCATCAGTTTGATTGCCAGTCGAAGCACGTGCCTGGGTCACGGGCCAGGTCCCCAGTAGGGGGTGCATGGAGGCAACCACACAATGAAGTTTCTCTCCCTCTCTGCTCCCTCCCTTTCCCTCTCTAAAAATAAATTTAAAAAATGGTAATATTTGTTAACATTATCATATACCCATCTAAGCAATTTCTAAGGTGTGCAGTGATACCATTTTTAGTTTTACAGGGTTAAAAATACTTTCCTTCATTCCTGGTATCTTGGATCTGACCCAGGATTTAATTTAATTTAATTGTTACGTCTCTTCTTCAATTCATTAGTTTCTCAGTCTGTGCTGGTTATTCAAAACTTCATTATTTTTGAAGAGTATTGGGCAGGTATTTCACAAAATCCGCCTTACATTTGATGTTTTCTCATTAGTTTGGATTACAGATCTTGGGAGGGACTTTCACAGAGATGAACAGGCTTGCTCATCCCACACAGGGGTATGTAATATCAGCACGCCGTGTTATTGGTGATGGTGACCTTGCACTCTTGGCCATGTCTGTGGGATTTCTCCAAGTAAAATTATCATTTTTCCTCTTCATTGTGTTCTAGGAAGGAGTCACTGGGTTTACTCCACACTCGGGGTGGGGAGAGTGACAGGTCGCCCTCGGGAGCAAGGACTTCTGGGGGATTTGAGGCCATGTTAAAACCATCACAGCATTTAGAAAACATTTCAAAGAAGTTGTTTCAGAATTCGCAAGTTTTATGTTTCTCCTTAGAAAGTTTCTTTCCCTGCTTCTATAATCCATCAGTGGATTTTGTCTCTGTGGTAATGGCAGTTTTTTTATTTCCCTCATTCATTTAATATTTATTATATTAGGACCCACCCTTTCTATTTAGTGATTTGCTCAGTCATCTATTTGTATCAGTAGAGATTCATAAATACTCTTTTTATTATTTTTACCTATTTCATTGCTAGATAATCTATGTTGAGCCAAATCTCATTCTAGGAAAAGAAGAAATGTCCATCGAGGAATTTACAGATTATTTTGGTGAGAGAATTGAAGAGCATAGAATCAGTTCTTCCTTCCTTCCCCCTCCCTCCTCTGTCTCTGCATTTTTTGAAGAATGCCGATACTTAGCCTTGTCTCCCTAGGAAAGCTGAATTATGCTTCTAGGAAGACAGATGCGGTTTTATATGACAAGATACCAGATTACATAGTTGTTTATGCAAACACAGGCCTTGGGCAAGCCTGGTCAGGGTAGCAAAATCAGACCAGGTGCATGGCTGGAGATTCCAGAACTGAAGTCCAGCATGGTCCACCACAGGAAGTCCCTGTGGGTGGAAAAGCCATTTCCTGTCTGTGCAATAATTCTCCTCCACCATTCCCGGGACTTCAATAAAATCTATCAGCAAACTAACCTTAGTTATAATTTAGATTTAAAAAAATGTGTGTTGGGTTGAGAAAGCCAACTAGAAAGCTTGAAGGAACACAAGGCTGAACACGGGTTCTGACTCTCAAGAGTCACCCTCAGCTTTGATAATCTGCCTGCGGTGCTCCAGGAACTCCCTGGAAACTGTTATGTTTCTAGTTGCAGTTAATTACTGGGAAAGGATATAATTCAAAAATAGCAGAGGGAAGGGATGGCGCAGCAGGGTTCAACAGGGCACTCCTGATGTCTTCTCCCCATGGAGAGAGGGACAGTGTTACCTCCGCCAAGAAATCTCATGTGCCATATATGAGTAACCTACAGCCAACATCATACTCAATGGGCAAAAACTAAAAGCTTTCCCACTAAGATCAGGAACAAGACAAGGATGTCCACTTTCACTACTTCTGTTCAACATAGTATTGGAAGTCCTAGCCACAGCAATCAGACAAGAAAAAGAAATAAAAGGCATCCAAATTGGAAAGGAGGAAGCAAAACTGTCATTGTTTGCAGATGACATGATAGTGTACATAGAAAACCCTATAGACTCCACCAAAAAACTACTATACCTAATAAGTGAATTTGACAAAACGGCAGGATATATTTTTATTCTTTAATAAAATTACTTGATATTATTTACAGTTACATTTGTGGGTGAAATAAATTACTGATCTCTTCAATTGGACCTGCTCTGTGATCCACAACACTTTCCTGCATGGAAACACTCTTTCTTTTCTTTTCAATTTAAGTTTCTTTTGATCTTGTTTTATTTATTTTTTAAGAGTTTTGTTTATTTATTTTTAGAGAGGGGAAGGGAAGGAGAAAGAGAGGGAAACATCACTGTGTGGTTGCCTCTCACATGCCCCCTACTGGGGACCTGGCCTGCAACCCAGGCCTGTGCTCTGACTGGGAATCCAACCGGAGACCCTTCGGTTCGCAGGCTGATGCTCAATCCACTGAGCCACACCAGCCAGGGCGAAACACTGTTTCCATAGGTCATAAGGTACTGGATAAGCTCAGAGTAAGTTATTATAAATGGAGAATATCCTTAAATCTAATTTTTGGTAAACATAAATCAGTGATAAAGAATTGTTTGATATGAAAAATACTGACATGAATGCAATACGGACGGAATGTGAAGAATACAGCAGTCAGTATTACATACCTACACTTTCCATTTAGCTTTATATCACTGAGAACCGACTAGTGTTACTCACCAGAGCTTCATAAAGTGCTCTTCATAATCTCAGCAATCCAATTTTTCCTCCTCTTTATTTACCATATAGCTATGACACATTTCTTACACTTTGTAATTTAGTATCACATCAGACTATATATGTTCAAACTAAGAAGCTGTTGAAAAATTTAGAAACAGGATCATTCAAATGCCAACTTACGGCTGCACCCTTCCATAAAATATTATCTACATAATGCTAAACACACAACGCATGTTCCTATACTTTTGTGAATTAGCTAACATTTTCAAGTCGACACATTTCTCCCTCCCTTTACACAAGGCATATGTGAAATTTTTCATATCTGACGGAATAAGTATTTTGGTGGCAACTGTGATTTCGCCCGAAGTTAGTTTTCCAGTCTTGGGTGAGGCTGGAGCACGCCCGAGCATAACACGAGGACATGTTTTGGCACATATGTACAGAGACTCCACGGCAGAACTTCTACCTGCTTAATTAGCATAGGAAATAATTTCCCACAATAAATCCTATACGGCGGCAGCATCACACAGAATGCAAAGCATTTAATGATTTCACAGAGTCTGTTCCCCCATAAATTTCAGTGTGAAGCCTTGGCAGAACGTCCGGTTCCTTGCAGTGTGAACTCTGCGGTCCTCCTTGAGAGCTGGCATTCTCTGCTGAGATCTGTGGCATTGCCCATCACTACTACTTTCGATTCACTCTATTTTCTTATGGATCAAAAACTTTAAATATTTATATCCACACCGTGCATCTCAATATTTTTCAACTACATAAGATTCCATGAAATCCCTGGTATCGATAGATTGTTAATCACTTTACTGAAATGTGCTTGACACACAAAACTGTCTATATTTAGTGTGTATAACTTGCTGATTTTGGATGTGAGTCTGAACCTGTGAAACTGTCACACTGTCTATGCCGTAAACATGTTCGTTACATGAACAACTTCCACCCGCTAGGTGTTCAGTTTCTAAGCACACAGTGCAGTGCTGTTAACTTCAGTCATCAGAGAGCAAGTCAGCTGCCTCCTGGACACGTGGTGCCATTTCTGATAACTCCCCCCTTTCCTCCCCCACCAGCCTGGTGACCACCATCCTACCCTCTGCTCTCTGACAGCCCAGGAGGACAGGGAGATAAAATCGCAGACGTGGCTGACATCACAGATGTGGCCAACAGTCACAGACAGCTCAGGTTGACAGCCAGCCTGTCCCCTTAGATGGTGACATCAGACAGTACTGGGTTAGGGAAGACAGAGAGCAAGTGGCTTAATTCTTGGGTAAAAATGAGCAAGCGGCCTAGAGGTCTGTGGACTCTGAAGACCAGGAGAGGTAAATAGTGCGTGAACGGCAGGGCCTCCTTCCCACAGCGCTTTCGTGCTGACTGATGCGTTTTTAACCAAGAACATGAATAGGTAGTTTGGAAGCAGCAGTGTGAGGCAGGTACCCCTGAGGCCAACCTCAGTTCAGATGCCCATGTCACAGGGGATTAGACAGCATTGTCATGGGAGAGGAAGGCAGAGCAGAGTTTGAGAATGCAGGGTGACTTTCTGGTAGCTTCCTCGGCAAAGAAAGGTGGGGATGAGGAAGGTGAGAGGGGAGCCCCAGACAGTCAGGACAGCTGGTGCTTCTGCTCCTGCAGCCAAGGCCTGAGGAGCACAGGTTGGCAGCCGCAGGACGAGGGTAGCCTGCACCTGTTCGGGAGCAGGTTCTGACGCCTCGTTCTCGGCTGGTCTGTGTGGCAGTGGCACTAGGATGGCAGCGCTGTGCCTGTGACACACCCCCCTGCCTGCCGAATCTGAAGTGTTGGCTACATAGCCCTTCACAGAAAAAGCGTGAGAAAGTCTGAACAAGTCTGAAGACTGATGCACAAAAGGTGTTACATTTGAGGGGAACTGCACTGAGAAAACAGGGACGAGTGGGCAGTATCTCTAAGCAGTGTGTGGATTGCCCCCCACCCACAGGTTTTCCCTTGGCTGCAGGCCCTGCCCCCCTGGGACATCTGCCCGGTGACGGCCCAGTCCCCTGGGCCCACCCTTGCCATGTGGCCCCTGGCAGGAAGGGCCGCAGGAATTCCGCGAGGGAGGGCTGGAGGAAGGTCATGGCTGAGGCTGCACACCTCACCCACAAGCTGAGGAAAGAGGTGGCACCAAAGGTGTACTGCTGAATATAACGGCCGGTGGGTGGCGATGAGATTTCTCAGCGCAAACTCTCGTCTGGGAACTGTGCTTTGCTGACAGCACCCCGCGGGGCCGGGAAGGGGTGGTGGGGGGCTCACTGTGCAGGGCTGTGGCTCCAGGCCTCCGGCCTGCCCCCCAGGCTCATGTGCACCTTCACCTGCCTCCTTCTCATCCCCGGTTGGGCCCTTCCCTCCGGCAGTGCCCTGCGCTCCTGCCCCAAACACTCATCAGAGGAAATATGTTCTTATAAAACACAATGTCCTCTTGTCTTCTCTCTCATGAAAAACACTCTGGTGGTCGAACAAGATTTACAGCAATTAAAAATCTTAACAGTCTCTAAATCCAAATTGTTCTGTGAAAACACTTACACACCTCTGAAGTCTAAAATTTGGAAGCACGGTCCACACTATCCTTCTGTAGTTTTATTGTGCTCACAGGACAATGTCACAGGCAAAATTGTGGTCATTTGTACAGTTGATACGTCCAGGGGGGAATCACACATTCTACTATATTTTCATTATTTTTATTTGTTCAAGCTGATGAATTGTAGTAATAGATATATGAGCATCCAGATAATTTTTCTACTTTTTGCTTCCATACGGAAAGACCAACCTTTTCAGTTGAAGGGTGAGTAACTGAAACTTAGTAACATTAATGGCGTTTCAGAGCTAATCAGCATGTGAGCACTCAGGCAGGGTGCCTCTGCCCGGCTGTCAGCTCAGGGAGCTGCCTCCTGGCAAAACTAATATTAATAGCTGCGAGTGCTGGGTGCCCGGGGGCTGCCGCATGGCCGGGCCGCACGGTCGGCGGTGCCAGGCTCTGCAGTGATGCCTCTGCCAGCTCGTGAATACATCATTTAAATGAGGATCATAAACAGACAGAAGTGCAAGAGGCTTCTGTCTTCAGAGCCTTCTGTCAAGAATTGGGAGCTGGCTGGCAGTGGGGAGAGGGAAAGGGAAGCAGGCGCCTCCTGAACGTGTGACGAGTGAATGACAGGCCGTAGGAGAGCGAGAACCGTTAGTGCACCATTTGGCGGCACGTGGTCCTGGCACGGTGTGGACGTGACCTCGTGGCCTCCAGTCTGCAACAGCCCGAAGCCCGGGCCGTCTAAGGAGGACGCATTCTCTTCGGAGCTCACAGAATTTCGAGAGAAAGCAAACTCTGCTGTCCCGTCATGACACAATGGCAGCACAGGTGGATGGCCTGTTTCTTCATTATTTTGCCTTCTGTGTTCTTACATTGCAAGTCACATGTGCCTTACAGATAATGTCCAACTTTTGTAGAGAAAAATTCATTTTTGTTCAGTAATAGAGGTAGAAAGACATTTTATTTGTCCTGCTACAGCAATAGTATTACCAATTGTAGACTATAAATATATAAATTCATAACTAATTAATAATCTCAGGATTCAAAGAATAATATAATATTAAATGTTTTAAATAAGCCAATCTATACCTTAAACTGTTAAATATTCAGTGGACGCACTTATATTTAATAATTTAATCTCTTCTCCTCTAGTGAGGTTTAAATTTCACTCCATGGTACAGAACCGATAAGCATATTAATGTAGGAACTGCTAGGTTGCAGGTACTTACATTTTTGTAAAAATGTACAATATTAATGTAATTCCTAGTTTATCCCAATTAAGAAAAAAAAAATTTTTAAACTAGCTCCTGAGCAAAATAGTCATTCATTTTAAAGAATTTCCCACCAATTAAAATACAGTTTTTTAAACAAAAAGAAAGAAAAATACAAGCGTACTTGGTATCTTCTGTTTTGAAGTAGCATACTCATTTGATAACTGTTAATTAGTGGTATTCAACTATGAACATTAACAATTGCATGCACGTGGCCAAATGTCTATAGTCAGCCACAAAAAGCCAACAGCTTCCCATTTTACCTCATTCACTCAGAGAACCTTCAACAGGAATTGAAACTATTGTTTAATTTGCAGCCCTTCTACCTGCCAGCAACAGCTGGACCATCATTCATAACCACCCTCAGTGCAAAGTAAGCTCACGGCCAAGTCGATAATTATAGAATCAAATGGAACATCAACCTCCATCCAAGGTTTAATTTGGCAGTATAGAGTTCTGAAAAATAGACCCTTGTATATTATTGCTACCATCTCCAGTTTACTATCTTACCAATGTTTCTGCCCAAGTTAGTATAAATTATCATGTTTCCATTAATATTGTAACATAATCATTTAAAAATTGAATTTTGATAGTAATCCTCTCACTTAAAAAGAACTGCTCTGTATTATTTGATTGCTTTGGGCAAACTTAACAAATAATACTTCAAAATTCTGTTTTACTTCTGCAAATTCCAAATAATTTATTTTTCTTTCTGAAGTTGGATCTGTTTCTTTTTGCTTTCTACTTTTAGATATTTTTCTCAGCTCCAGAATAATTCAAAACAGTTTTTTTGGCTAGGGAGCCTGCACATGTTAGAGATGATGGACTGGTCTCACTTTAGGATTCTATAAAACAAATGAGCTGATGTGCACATGGTGTAATTCCAAGAAATCTAAGGCTCTCTCTTGCTTTTGCTGTAACTGGTAATTCTCCCAAAACACAGACCTGTGAAAGAAATCCATTGCTTTAGACCACATTGGATATATATGCAAATTATACTGGTGACTATAGCTGCCTCTAATCTGAATAGGCTTTTCATATTAATACAGGCTCCTTCTGCTAATCTTTGCATCTTAATTCCTGGTCAAAGACTGTGAAAATTTTGATGAGAACACAATAATAATGACTAACAGAACATCTTTTATTGTTAAAAATATAGATATTACAATATTGTAAAATATCCTGTCCATGAAGTTAATATTTGTAGTCAACTTTTTATCTGAATTTTGTTTCTAAATCTATAAATTTTCCAAATGTGCCAGCTATTGCACATTTTAAAATAGTGCCTGGTTTGGCAATGTTTCAATAATCCCACCCACAAAGTGATTAAAAAATAGATTTAACTCATGGTTAAAAATGGTGTTCGTGTCTTAAAAAATGAAAAATTTAGAATGTGGAAATGAAATGTCCCAAAGAAAAAGTCATTTAAAACTTAATTTAAAATCTGTTTTTTATCATATTTATAAAATATTGCAACAGAATGATCATTTCTTACTCGAGTTTTTGAGATATTGAATATATTGTGGGAGAGCTATATTCTAATCATAATGACGGTCTGTATTAAGGAGCTGACCAATTCCCACATGGAGTGCTTCTCTACATAATCACAGGTTCTCCTTACATTCCTTCTTCCTTTTTAATTTTATGTGTATTTCTTCTTCTACTCATCTCTCTCTTTTCCTTTTGTTCCTCCTCCTCTTCTCCCTCCTCCTTAACCTGATTCACTTTTTAAAGTTGATTAGCTACCTCGTTGACCATAAAGGAAATGATTTTTAGTGTATTAAAGGCAAGCTAAATAGTTTGCACAAACCACATGATAAAGGTGGCATATTGATCAAAAACATAAATAAAATAAATAGAAGCTAATTTAAGGTGGTCTTGTAACAAACAAACAAACAAGCAAAGTGCCCCAGTGCTGTCCAGCAGACAACATCGGAGTGCCAATCACAGCCCAGGGAAAGGATATAAGAAAAATTGGAGTATTTTTTCTTTTTGATTCAAGTTATCAACAGTTTCTTTTTGAAACTTAAAATATAGAGTTTCACATAAATGTTTCACATCCTTTCAAAGGTAATTAAGACAGTTGTTTACTTGAACTAAGCATCAATCAAATAGGAAAACCTAACACCCAGCGGGAGGGAAGCGGGAAGGAATAGAAATGATGAATGCAGCAGAGTGAGACATAGCACCCCATATTTCCAGAATAAAGAAAGCAGATGCTGCATCCACACAAAGCAGATAGTATGCAAAGGTGATAGATGCTTTGAGAGATGAGATTAAACCAAATAGAACAGAAAGAGTAACAAGATTAGAAACTTTGAGGATTACTCTAAGAAGTTACAGTAATTGAATAATAGAAGCTTCAGTATCAGACATATAAAGCTGGTAAAATAGAAAGGAGGCGATTTTAAAGGGTGAGTGAATACACACAAAATTTCCAGAAGTGATAAAATTCAGCTTTCAGAGTCCGAAAAACACTAAGAAAAACAAAAAATATTCTCTACAAGTTACTTCAATGTACAATTCTGAAAAAACAGCATTAGAAAATATTAAAGCTATGCTCATCGGAAAAACAAAGGGTTGGACACAGACTTGAAGAAAATATTGCAGAACATAGAGATTTTAATAAACTTGCATCTGAAATACGAGAACAAAC
Organism: Micronycteris hirsuta; assembly: GCA_004026765.1. Classification (NCBI taxonomy): domain Eukaryota; kingdom Metazoa; phylum Chordata; class Mammalia; order Chiroptera; family Phyllostomidae; genus Micronycteris; species Micronycteris hirsuta. The sequence goes on along the minus strand of PVJI01000109.1, from coordinate 189,971 downwards.
AATCCAATTAAAAATGGGTGAAAAGTAGGAGCAGACACTTCAAAAAGAACATATGAAAATGGTAAATAAGCATATCAAATATACCAACATAATATTTATTAGGTGGTTAGAAATGAAAGCAACAACAGCATATGTCTACCTACCTGTGAAAATGGCTATAAAACAAAACAGAACCAAAAAACCGCACTGGGATGGCTGGCAAGGGTGTGGGGCAAGGGCGCCCCTGCTCCCTGCTCATGGAATGCAGAACGGGCAGCCCCACTGACAGGCAACGTGTGGTTTCTCACAGAGCTAAGTGCCATCTCACCATCTAGCCCATTAATTGGATCGCTAGGTATTTACTAATGGAACTGCAAACTTATGTGAACACAGAAAAAAAGTACACATGTATGTTTATAGTAGCTTTCTTCATAATTACCCAAACTGGAAGAAACTGACGTCATTCAATAAGTAAATGGATTAAACGAAAAATACAAAGAGCAACACCACCACCACCAACAAAAACCAGGTGCACCCATAGGCCGGACTGGTAGCCAGAGATAAAAAGAATGGGCCAGCAAGCTGTGCAAAGCATGGGTGGACCTTTCATGCATATTGTTTAGTAAACCAAGCCCACCCCAGAAGGCCATGAACCACATGATTCTATTTATATGACATTCCAGGAAAGACCAAGCTAGAGAAACAGGAAAAGATGAGTGGCTACCAGGAGTTCAAGGCGGAGGGAGGGTCACTAGACAAAATGCAGGAGATCTTTAGGACTCTTGAAACTGCTCTACATGATACCGTAATTGTGGCCACGTGGCATCAAGCATACATCAACAGCCATAGAACTTCACAGCCCACAGAATGGAAGTGAGTGTGCACGAAGCAAAAGAAACCACTGTGTAGATCAGGGAATAGCAGGGTGGAATGCACCATGAGGACAGCAATTCTGCTGGGCGGGGTCTGCATGCAACCCCCATACAGAAGAGGGTGGGAGGTAAAAACACTGACCCAGGTCCCTGGGAAGGAGCAGGGTCTGCAGGAGCAAAGGCGAATTACACACCAACACTGTAGCCTGGTTAATATGCTGGTGCACAGTGAAGGTGCTAGTAACAACCCGACCACCCTCCGTCACTGATACTGTACTGGGAATCAAACAATTCAGCGCCCAGAGGGCAGAGGGCAGGGCCAGGTCTTTGCTGTTGGAGCTGGAGTCCATGTGAGTCCCAGAAAGGGCAAACCTTGTCTATCACTACTAACGTGGAAATTATTAATTGTCTCTCTGATACAGTACTGACATTATCACTAAACAGAAAAATACCACCTCAAGGGATTCTTTTTATTTTTAGTTGGAATATTGTGTACTGAAGTAAAACGCACCGATGTTACCTGTACTGCAGTGCTCTGTGGTTCGATAAGGTTTCCCACGTAATCATCTGCAGGCAACCACCACCCAGGTCAAGCGCATGGCGTTTCCAGCGCCACTCAAGTTTCTCTCATGTCACATTCCCACCTGGAAACCAGCTGCAGAAGTAGCTGCGACACTGGCTTCTCTCAGCAGAGACGCTTGTTCTTGAGCTTCGTGTAGGTGCAGCCACACACTGAACACTGCTTCGGGTTGGCCCTGCTGCTCTTCTGCTTTCGTGTGGACCGACCCACGGTGCAAATCTACCACCATGTGTGTATCTCGGTGTCGATGGAGATCTGGTGGTTCCGCCTTTGAGGCTATTGTAAACGAGTATTAAAAGTGAATCACAACCTCTGTCTCCATGTCTTTGGTGGACATCGGTGCTTGTTTCCAGCAGACACACGACTTGGAAGGGGGCGGAAAAGTCAGAAGGGAGGTGCGCGTTCAGGGTTGGTGTAAACTGCCGCACAGTCTTCCAAAGTGGCTCCCCAGCTGACACCTCCAGAAGCAGTGTATCAAAGTCCCAGGCACCCCACATTTTTATCAACATCAGCACTGTCTTTTCTTTTTATATGGTAGCTCCATGCCAGGTGTGTAGGACTGAGGTTTTAACTTGCATTTTCCTTGTGACTAATCATACTGAAAACCACTACAGAGGCTTACAGAAATCTTCTGTGTATTCTTTGCGGAGTGAGTGGTCAAGTATCTTGATTTTTTCTATTGAGTTCTCCAGTCATTTACAATTGCTCTGTAGTGGCATCTTTTATCACCTGGATATGAGCCCTAGCTTGCCTTTTCGGTCACTTAATAACATTTTTTGGTGATCAAAATTCTCAATTTTAATGAAGACAAATTTATAAATGTTTTCTTTTATAGTTCATTATTTTATCCATTTCCACACATCTATGCTTACCCAACATTAAACTGAAAACATTAATTGCATGACTGAAGTTAAGCCTAAAGAAAGCATTTGTGGTTTTTCAAATTTTGAATCAAATGGCTTTTGATGTTGTTAGCTAGGTCTCTTATTCTGGGAGCATTCATACACAATAAGGGCCCCCAAAGATACTGGCACTAACCGTACGAAGTGTGGAGTATGTTAACTCATATGGCAAGAGGGATCTGGCAGATACAATTAAGCCTGAACGGTGAGAGATGGACATGAGACCATGGGTGCTCCCAGTGAGCATGATCGATCGCAGGTCATTAGGAGGCAAACCGTCTTTCCTGTTTACAGAGAACCAGAGCCACAGCAGCAAGTGGAAGACGGCCGTCACTGCTGGCCTTGAAGACAGAAGGCCAGGCTGCAGGCCAAGGGACATAGGGGGCTCTATAAGCTGGAAAGGGCCACTAAAGTTGTGATTTATCATAGGAACCAGATATATGTGTGCATATATATATGTATATGCACACATATATACACATACACATGTAGAGTTACATATATAGATACATATGTAAATATTTATATATTTAACTTTATCAACATCTTTAGATATTATGTGTATACTCAAAGACCCTTTCATAGTGCCCCTAAATTCTCTAAACCCCTTGAGTAAAAATTTCATGATTCATTGATCACAGAATCAACTGTAATCATTTCCAAACATTTGATGAGGAATATTTACAGAATAAATATGGTGGTTATTATTTGTTGTGTGATGTTTCATGGAAGGAACACAGGGAACCTTCATGATTTTAGACGGTATGCAACTTGGAATATAGGCTACCACAGGAACATGGGGAAGTGGTTTGAAAAATGCTCGAAGTAATTCAGGCTGCGGTGATAACGGCAAGTGAGAACAGATGGCTGATCGCGGAGCTCATCAATCTCAGTTACTCACAGCGAAATAAACTTCGGAAATAACGAGGAGTGATTCATCAGGTCGGAGGACTAGTCGTTAGGATCACTGCGCTCCCTCAGCGAGGGTTCCACGCAGGAGCAGACTGCTGGGCTGCCGGGCGCCCTAGTGGGACCCAGGCCCACACGGGAGCGTGCCACATGCAAGCACTTGGTCTCGGTTCCTCAGACGGACCTAGAGCTCAGGCGGACTATTTCGGGCCACTCTGGCTCAGCTGTTGTTAAAATAGACACATAACTCAGTAACTTGAATGAGTAAATGCATGCAACTATACTTTTTATGTAGTATCATGCAACCATATTAAAAGATACAGGTCTATAAAAATAGAAACAGGAACTCTTCAAAAATATTTAAATCAGCAGAGATTTATAGTGTTTATGATATTTAGCAAAGCTCAACAGTAAACTAACATATTGATCATCAGCAAATTTACAGCATGCATGGTGGAAACACACACACACACACACACACACACACACACAATTATCCACCAGAGCCGACGGCACACACATTTATACCCTGAATTAAGAACACCAGAACAGAACTCCAACACTCACTCTCAACGCTCTCCTTCCTTAACCCCTGCTGAGAACAGCTGAGAGCAGGTTCAGGGCCCAGAGAAAGTCACAGCATTGATTGACATGACCTCCAACTTCCCTGGCATAACCCTGGGTGTCCCCAGGAGCCTGTGGTTCTCTCGTCCTCTCGCCCACCCTGTCTGACCGAGACCATCTTTCTCTACTAGGGGCCATTGCCTACACACTCGTGTTGGGGTCCTGTTTTTCCCAGGGTCAGATGTCTTTCACGTGTACTTCAATTAAGGGGTAAGGGACCGCAGAGCCTTTGTCCAGGGACATCCATCAGCCTAAGTGGTGACAACTGCTTACAAAGAGCTATCCAAAGCATCCAGAAATTATCCCAAGGAAATGTAGCAGGGGAAGAAAGATTTAATCAAGACAATACATTAAATCTCAGTAAAGATACCGAGAGTCTAGGGCATTTGAGTCGTGACCCCTTCCTGCCCCCACTGTTTCAGCGAGGACAGAGCTCAGCTGTTGGCACGAGTGTCCAAGAAGATGAGACTCCCTCTCCCTCCAGGCCTCAAAGGCCATCGCCTCTCCTGAAAGGACAGGCCACCAGCCTTTCTGGTTGCCATCAGCTTGATGTCGCAAAAGCTCTGCTCCAGGCAAGAGGAGCTCAGTGTTCACTTCCCGGAAGAAGCTCTGCCTCAGGTGGGGCAGCAGAAGCTCCACCTCCTCAATGGTGTCCCCTCCCACTGCTTGTTGGGTGCAGCTCCCACTGGGGAAGGCTTGAGCTGGAGACCAGAGCCTCTGTCCCTGCCAGTCTCCATTCGCAAAGGCGGCAGGCCAGTCTGAGAGAGAACCCAGGAAAGAGACTAAGAAGAGCCTTCCTGGGGTCTAAATTACATTAAATGTTAAAAGACAAAGACAAAGAAAATCTTGAAAGGAGCAAGAGAAATACCCTCATTAGTTCACAGCTGATTTATGATGAGGATTCACAGTTGATTTACGTCAGAAACCATGGAGCCGAAAGGTTTCAGGATGACATTATCCACGTGCTCAAAGAGGAAAACCTGTCACTCCAGAGTCTGATATCCGGAACAATTATCCTTCAGAAACGAAGGCAGAGGAAAGACACTTCCAAACATATCACCACCGAGAGAGAGTCCATCGTGTGGACACAGCCTTACAGAAAATACTGAAGGACGTTCCTCAGGCTGAAAGCAAATGCCTCCAACAGTAATTTGAACACACATGCACACACACGCACACACACAGAGGCCCCTTCAAATGATCGTGTACATGTAACAACAGTATGATTGTATATGGCTTCTCTTGTCTGCCCTTAACTCATTTATAAAGAAATTAAATTAAAAAAATAGGTATATAGTTTTATTGTACTGCCTGTGACATATAGGAAAGAAATCCATTTGACAATAGCAGGAGAGTGGTGGCGGGTAGGAGCCAGGCCGCCCCGGAGCTCTGCAGTGGCACTGCCCAGCACAGCGAGTCCACGGGGACAGCAGGAGAAAACCAGAGATGGGGAATACCCTCACACACCAAACTCTAGATCTGCTTGTTCTTCTTTCGCATGTCCTCTTCATTGAAAGACATAGAATTATGTCAGGTACTACTTCCAACACTGTATTTTTGGTTTATGACATGTAACATACAAAATGTACGAGGTGCACTGAAAATAGCACCACGGGTGGGCAGGGCAGTCAAGCTGCACGGGAGAAAAGTTGGCGTGTTCTCTGGAATTAAGCTACTTCAATCTGAAGTAGATGCTGGTAAATTAACATGTAGGGTAAGCCCCAGGATAACCATTAGAAAACAAATGTGAGTAATATAGTTAAAACTCCTTAAAGGGATAAAATGGTATACTAAAAATACTCATTTAAAGCACAAGAGAGCAGTAAAGTTCAAAGAAAATTTATAAGGACATGAGACATAAAAAGACCAAAAAATAAAATAAAATGGCAGACCTGAATCCAACTATATACATAAAATCCTTTAAATGTAAACTGTTAATCTATTCAAGTAACAGGCCGAGATTGTTAGCCTGTATTAAAAAAAAAACAAAACCCTAAGATCATACTATATACTGCTCATAGGAGACACACTTTAGATTTAATATACTGACAGGTGGACAATAAAGAAATGAAAATACATATTATGCAAATAGCAACCTTTAGAAAGCTGGAGAGACTTTCCTGTTATCAAACAAAGTAGAATTAAACCAAAAATGTTATTAGAAATAAAGAAGATTCTCAAAAACAAAAACAGACAATCCATCAGGAAAATATAATGACTGCAAAATATATGCACATAAAAACAAAGCCCTTAAATATATGAAGTAAAAACAGAAATACAAACTACATGGAAGAATTGAGGGAGATGGACAATTCAATACTTGATTCCAATACTCCATTTTCAATAGTCAATTGGACAACTCGGCAGAAGCCCAACAGAGACACAGAAGATCTCAACAATGCTATAAACCATAACCACAACGTAGGACGCACATCAATAAAGCACTCCACTTCAAAACAGAGTATGGGTTGTTTGCCAGGGGAGACCAAATCCGAAGCCATAAAATACGTTTTGATGAATTTAAAAGGATTCAAACCATACAATGTATATCCTCACGCCATGATGGAATTGGAATTCAACAACAAAAATTAAAATAAAATTCAAACTACGTGGAAATGACGAACACGTGCCTAAACAACCCATGGGTCCATAAAGAAATCACAAGAAGAAACTAGAAAACACCTTAGAAATGAAAGAGGGGCACACCGACCCCCGCGGGATGTGACGGAATTAGCACCGAGAGGAAAACTGGTGTCTGTAACTCCGTGAATTATCAAGAAGACCTGAGATTAAAAAAAAAAACAAAAACCTATAGCAGTACCCCAGCACATTTAGCTATTGCAATGATTCAGAAAATGTGTAAACATTTTAAATTAGGTGTGAAAATGCAGGACAGTGCTGTGCCTCCATAATTATCCATGATATATAAAGTTCTCCATTTGCTGTTCTGATCTTAAATGATTTTTAAGGTATTCTCTTCCTTGTTTTCTTCCTATTTTGCTCAATCTATTGTTCAAAGTACTTTTCAACATATAATTCAGTTCTTATAAATCCCTGCTCAAAAACACTGAATCTGAACACGAAAGTGAGGCCAAAAAGATAGTCCCCACCTGTAATTAATTCTCAACCTGTGACAAAGGCTGTGTTGCATAAATATACATTTCAGACAGCTCACGCTCCTTCTGTAAATGAGCGAAGAACCGAAACGTTTGTGTTTTTACTCTTGAAGGGGACACCATGTCTGTTCAAAACCTGGGGATGGAGGTGTAAGTGGCGCACTCGTGTAACGACACAGAAACTTCATTTCCCTCTCTTGACCTTTTATTCTTCCTTTCCTTTCCTTCTGCACTGGCCTCCCCAGCACCCTGACCCATCTGCCACCTCCTCCCTTGCACGAGCACTCCCTTCATCATTAAGGATGATGAGTTTCTGGTGGCCTCCCATCGCCCTGGGAGCAGAGCCAGGTGTCTGTTGACCCCAGAGACCAGTCACACTGGAGGTAACACCTAAGGCTCAGTTGCGCTTCAGCTCCAGGCCCAGAAAGGCAGCCAAGTGATGCCACCCGCCACACCTTTGCACAGCCAGACACAGCGACAGCGCGGCTGACATGTGGACCGATACAAGGACCCGCGGCCGCGACCCTGACAGGGCCATCAGCAGAGCGCAGCGCTGACCCTGACTTGAACTCCCGTTGTCGCCGAGGTTGATCATTTCCCCTCTGCACCCCAGCCCCTGGCAGCCCGGAGCCAGGTCTTCGCGCACAGCTCACCTGCGTCCCCGCGGCGCCACACCGAGAACCACGCCTGCTCGGGTCTCCCTGGGCGGCGAGGCGCGCAGGTGAAAGGACCCCTCGTCGGGAACCGGAGCCACGCGCACTTGCAGGTAGGGCTGGGGGTTCTTTCTGGCCCACCCACGGGCGAGCGCTGGTGGGCTTCGGGTGTGGGTGTCAGACGTTAGAGCTGGGTCTCTGTTGCCTCTGCCGCGCGGCCCCATAAGCCGGGGACTTACCGTCCGGGCCCGTCCAGGTCCCGCTCGTGGCCGGAATCCCGAGCTTCCTTGGTGGCACCGGGGCAGCGATGCGCCCCCACAGGGTCTCACGGGGCTGCACCGTGAAGTGGCTCCAAGGCCCAGTGGGCTGAGCACAGGTTCCCGGGACCGGGCGAGTGAGGAGCCCCGAAGGCCCGGCTGGGCCCACGCGAGTCCGGAACCCAGTCTCGCGATAGCCCCCCCCCCCACGCAGTGGTGGCCCCGCCCGCGCCCGCTCCACCTGCCGTGGCCTCCGCAGGTGTCTGGGTGTCAGGGGAGCCCTGCCTCTGCCGGCTCACTCGGCGTGTATCAGCGACACTTTTTTTGTACTTTGAAGTTCAGTGGAAGAGCAGCGAAGACACCCCAGAGGCTGTGTTCTCTGGGGACGGGGACGGCCGGCCTGTCTCCGCAGGGCTGGTGGCGACACTCGCCTAGAGCGGGGACATCGCCAACGGGAAGGGTGGGCTGCGCGTCCGGACATGCACGTGGCTTCTCCTGCGATAGCGACACGTTAGCAGCCGAACCTTGGGGACCTCGTGGGTTCGGGTCCAGCCCCGGCGGGGAAACGGGGCGGAGAGCGGGTGCCTGGCCCTCAGCGGGTGGAAAGCGCCGCAGCCGCGAGGCGCCAGGACCCAGGTGTGCCCACGGCCAGGCGGAGGGGCCTGAGGGGGTGCTTCCCATTGAAGCTAAAACTGCAGGCTTTTAAATAAAATTCATATTTATAGGATTATATGTAATGGTAAAATTGAATTTAGAAAGAAAATTGGATGGAATTTTAATTAGCACTAAGCCCATTATTAGTGTAAATTGTTAATTTTCCCTCTCCTTCTGTAATATTGGCTCGTGTGTGTACAAAACTGTAAAATTAAGAAATCTTTCATTGGTTTGCTTAATTTCTTCAGAATAGTTTTACAAATGTGTCATGGGAAATTTATAGAATTCTAAATTCAGGAAATTAGAATTCTAAATACAAACTCATCTCTCCACAAGGGGAAAAATGTGCTAACAGTACACTTGATATTTAAAATAATTTCACCAATGTTCAACTCCCATATTTTAGTATTTATTTTAAATGTCACCATGAAAATGTTAATTTCGGTATTTTCATCATCATGTTCAATCCGTCGATATATGCAATTTTCAGTACTAGAAGATGATGATCAATTCACAAATAAGATAAAAGTACTTCAATTTTAAAGTGATCATCAGTTGTGACTGCAAGTTGGGTTTCCTTATACCCCCAGAAAGGGGGCACTCTGCACCATAGTGATGATGTTTGGGGCTTTGGACTTCCTTTTTTAATCCTCACCAGAGGGTATGTTCACTGATTTTAGAGAGAGAGGAAGGTTGAGAGAGACACCAATCAGTTGCCTTCTGTAGTATACACCCCAACCAGAGCTTGAACCCGCAACCTAGGTATTTTCCCTGACAAGGACTCGAACCCTCATCACTTAGATACACGGGATGAAGCACCAGCTGACTCAGCCACCCCACCAGGGCTGGCCTTCAGACTTCTAAAAATGTTATTTAAGAACTGTTATAATCCATGTTTTCCGGCAAATGAAAAATGTGATAAAGGAATATTCAGGGCTGATCACAACCTCATGTCTAATGACAAAACATGTGTGTGAACCTTGAAGGGAAGCATGTTGGAATTTTACAGCAGCCATTTTTTTTTGAAAACCATTTTTTAAGCATTGGTTCAAGCAAAATTCATGGTCCATATATCCCTTCAATTTTTGTATACACTTCAGGATTGGTGTGCCTTTCTTCATTATTACCCTCGGACATTCTTTATTGGAATCCTGCTTTTTAAGATTGCCGTGTCATGGGCACTGTTTCAGACTTCCGTGTCCCCGTCCTCAGCTACGTTTTCCTGGGCCATGTCTCAGGCTCTGAAACCAGAGAGGCTAATTCAGGCATGTGATGGGGGAAGAGTTGCAGAATACTATGTCTCCCTTTTCCTTAACTTAATACTTTAACAGGAATATTTTCATGGTGATTTGCTTTTTTCTGTTCCAATGGGATGACTGTAATGGAGAGAGTGTGGGTGCAGATAAGAAAAATACTGACATTTTCACAGAATAGTGAAAAAGCTGACTTTGGTAAGGTCCGATTTGATGGTATTCCATTAAAATATTTACAGTGATTGCTTATTTCTGTGTCCATCTGTATGAATCTCGTTCTGACTAACTCTGCTTATATAGGCATTAGTCTGATTTAAATGTTTTTGTAAAGCAACAGAATTATTGGTTAAAAGCTAATTCAGTAGTGGGAAGCAACTGGTCCACTGGACTGGATGGACCAGAGCTAGTTTTCTCCTGTATCTATAATAATGTACATATGCATTACATGTACTATGTATACATATGCTTATGTAATATACATATTATACTTTGTATACATATATATTACATATATACAAATGCATATATAATTCACATGTTACACTAAATATAGTACATACTATATAGTATAAATACTGTTAATAGCTTGTTATTGCATATAGAAAATCAGGGTTCAAAAGCTTAACTTTATCAGAGCCATTTATCTAATATGTTCTATACATTCAATTTGAACCCAAATGATAGACTTGATATTCACTGGAACTTACCAATTAAATTCTTTGTTCCCTACCTTGTTTACCTGTAAAATATCCCGGTCTCAGTATGAAGACTTCTGGGGTCCTCTAACTTCTTCAGCAATAGTGATAACTCCCAAATGGGTCGCATCTGCAAGGGGCTCGTGGCTTGCTGCATCTCTGCCCTCCTGGGCAAGGGCTCTGTGTGGCGGCCGGGTCTCCAGGCTCGGCCCACGCTGCAGCCGGCCAGCTGTGCAACTTGGGTAACACGGTTGACATCTCTGTGGCTCAGTGTCCTCGTCATAAAATGAGAATGGAATGGTGCTGACTCCCAGAGGTGCTTAGGGTTAAATTACGTAAAGCACTTGGAACAATGCCATAGTTAATATTGTAACTTTTTTTTTCAGAGTGCATTTTCTTGCCCCTTTTTTTTTTGCTACCTTGAGAAAGCATGTGCTAGGAGACCTGGGTCTTGTGGGTGATGATCATATAGTTTGTCATCTTGTGAAAAGTAGCGGTTATGGTACATTTTGACTGGGATTTTCTTCTTTGTAATTTAACATATTTCAATGATGGTCGATCCATGTTTAGAAATAAAAGTAGTGTAACTAACACTAAGTACCTGAAAAATTCATAGGATTCTTAGCTTATGAAATTATTACAGACATTTCAGGAAAAAAGCTTACAAGGTAGTTATAGTTGAGAAAATATTATTCAAATACCTTAGATACCTATTTTTGACAATTATTAAGATTGGCAATTAATGCTAATAGTAGCATAGCTTTTAAACATCTATTTCATCATGAATATTTACACTGTGATTATACAGATAACATTAGCATATTTTCATTGTTTATTTTGAGGATCATGATGAACATATCAACATACAAATTAATGACGTAACAGATATTTAATAGCCCAAAGCTTTATGCTAAGAGCTTTATAACAAAGCATATAATTTGTTATATGCTAATATAACAAAATATTTCACTTTCCCTGGTGGAGGTCTAACTACAATTTGTGTACATCAAGTATGAATGAGTTTCAATGGTTTACCTTTCAAAGATGTTGATTCATAGATTCCCCCAAACATATGTGATATAGAAACATGAACAGTGACTTCAACCTTTTTAGTTAATGACCACTTCCAACTCTATCTTCTCTATCCCTGTCTATTCATAGATTCCCCCAAATATGCATTCCAGAGATTTGGGGGTGCTCACAGTTCCTCTCCAGTTGACATATGTTCATGGATGCACTGGGATGTTAGAAGAGCAAATAAATTCAATAAATACAGACACAACCTTAATTACTTATTTTTGTTTTACCTAACAATTTCAAAGAGAAAGAAGAAATGTAAAACAGCAATTAAACAAATATGATTTTGTTCCAGCACAACACAGGTACAGCTTTACTTGTGAAATGATTTAGAAGTGCATTTGAAGAGAGGGTTTATTTTCTCCTTCATGTGCTGCCAGTCCTGTCCTATTTTTTGCACTTGGCAATGGCCATAGCAGCTTTAAAACTCCAGGACTTCTGCAGCCTCTTCCTGTACAGTGGTAAATGAAGTATGTCTTCAGAGTCTGCACGTGAGTCTAGAGGACACGTAATGACATGTGACAGGGCAGAGTGGCAGCGCTAGTCCTCAGGGACCGATTATCAGCAACGTGAAGAAGGAGTCCATGGAGTTAAGTGTGAGGAAGCTCCCCTTCTGTTTCCTTTTTTAATAATTAATTCAGGAGTGGCCATATGTGAACATCTAAGGAGGGACAGTGCTGAGCCCAAGGAAGAAGATAGAGTTTGAAGTGGTCAATAAACGGAGAAGGTTGAAGGCATCGATCATGTTTCTGTCACCTCATTCTCTTCATCTGCAGGGACATAAATGAAAAGTCATTTGGGTTGATCACTTGTTTGCAGAGTTCTTTCTATACACTAAGGAATGAATGACTAAGTGAAGAAAGGAAGGAATTGATGCACCAGGGAATGAAGGAAAGAACACACGGACCTTCCCGGGTTCCTCGCTGGCCTGGCAAAGCAGCCATGATGTTGTAACCCACACTTTCATTTCCTAAGGAAAACTCCACAGAAGGTCTAAGTTTCCAGATGGTGGAAAGCAAATTTTGAAATGATTCAAGGTTTTTCTGAAACTTTTCCAGCAACCTTGTGCAGGTGTCTTTAACAGAGAAAGAGTGCCCATCTGCGAATGTTTACACACACAAGTGTCTTCAACAGATCCACAGATTCCACGTGGCGGACACTCAGCAGGCTCCTGTTGTGTGCAGAAGCACATGTGATTAATTTTATTTACAGTAGCTTATTGCTGTGTGTACTTATTCAGGAATGAAACAATGAGGAAGATGCGGAGCCAGCTGTCTGTGGTTTATCATTCAATCATTTTAGACCAAGCAACTAAGCTATTAAATACTCCTTCAAAAAAGGATTTTATGGACATTATATGCCATCTAAAGCTCTCGGCATTCTTTTTTTAAATATATTTTATTTACTATGCTATTACAGTTGTCCCAATTTTTCTCCCTTTGCCCCCCTCTTCCTGGTATCCCTTTCCCTCTAGCAATTCCCCCCTTAGTTCATGTCCCTGGGTCGTACATTTAAGTTCTTTGGCTTCTCCATTTCCTATGCTATTCTTAACCTCCCCTTGTGTATTTTGTACCTACCAGTTATGCTTCTTTTTCCCTGTACCTTTTTCTCCCTTCACCTCCTTCACCCTCCCAGGTGATAACCCTTATGTGATTGCCGCATCAATGATTCTGCTCCTGTTATGGCTGTTTGCTTAGTTTGGTTTTTCTTTTTAGATTCAGTTGATAGTTGTGAATTTGTTGCCATTTTGATGTTCACAGTTTGTAAGAACAATCATGTTCATATTGCCTTTTGTTTGGCGTTCTCCACTCGTGAGAAGCATCGCTGCATATCTGTGACTCTTGTGGCCGTTGCCTGACTGGCCCATTAGAGTGGTGGGGGTCCCAGCCCAGAGGCAGCGTGCAGTTCACGGAAAGGGGGCGGAGGAAGAGGGAGTGGGCGGCAAGCCTGCATGAGACGTTCCACTGATGTGCACACCCACAGCACACAGCACACACACAAAGGGCCACATCATCTCTTTCACAAGAAACAAATGGGAAAAGAAAGTCTTGTATTTTTTAGAAGAGCCAATAGAGAATAAATACAGCTTAAAATTCACACAACAATTTCTTAATTACTAAAAACATATGTATGTTTGGCTCTGATGCAGGTTTGGGTGTTTTCTTAAGTTGGCACTCATTTATAGACTGATGGGGTTAAGAAAATATGACTTTATTCTATAAAACTTCTGTAAAAAAGGACAAAAAAAGGTAACACATAATGTTCCCCATTCCCTAGAGTCTTACTTGGAGTCTCTTTCTCACATAAATTAATTCTAAAAATTCGCATCTGCCATTATCAATCTATCTACATCACTGTGCTTCTCATCAGTTTAGCTGGGCTAACAAAATCCCCTAAAGGGAAATACAGTAAAATGTAGATTTTATGCAATTAGGAAGACCATGAAGTGTTAAAAATGTGTTTAAAATACAATAGGGTAATAAATGTCATTTTTGTTAAAATGATAGGTGATAGGTTTAAACTAATAAATATTTTATTTCAAGTATTTTAAGATTTTTAAATAATAATTATAAAAGAGTTGATATATTTCTCAATTTTTACAGTAAAAAATTCTTTATGGTAAAGAAAAGCAGTGGAATTTAGGAAGGGGTTGTTTCTTTTTAAAAAAATCTTCAGCACCTTTATCCTAATATACAGAAACCAGTGTGAAAGTAAAATAAAAAGACAATTTTGTTATTTATTTTATTTTATGAATAACAAGAAGTAAACTGTGTTAAGAAGAAATTGGCCTTGAATATTACCATTTCAATGAACTAAACATTTCTGACTTACATTGTCTCAACTTTATACTGACATCGAATAAAAAAAAAAGTAAGCTAAATCTTTGGCTGCATCCGCTCTGTCTTAAAAATAACCACATACCAATGTTTTCTGTGACTAAATCACTTCTTCATCTGGATTGGGAAGCATTTCACATTCACCTCATTAAATAATCCCTACCCTTCCTCAAAAAAGAAAGAAAAAAGAAAAGGAAAGGAAAGATAGGCCCAAAGATGAAGTTGAAAGCTTCATCTCCCCTGGCCGTCAGCCGGCACCCGCTCTCTCTAAGGAGAATTGCAGGAGTTGTTGGAGAATCAGACTTCCATCAGATTTATAATTCTATACGTCCTTCTAAAAAAATCCCTCAAAAACAATACAGCTGGAGGAAGAGGAGATCAGACAGTACCTCCAAACATGCTCAAAGCCTTTGGCAGAGCATTAAAATACTTCTGGAGAAAGAATGGCCAGTGCAACATGAAAGAGACGGTGTTTTGTGTTGGAAAGATCAACTGTAAACCTGGTTGGAGGTTAGTGTCATTGAGGAGAGTGCAGGCCATGAGGCATGGGTGGTCTGGATCGATTCAGATGACCCGGCAGGTGACATCACGTCCCTGTGGGAAACGGTGGTTAAGCTGGACCGCCCAGCCTCCCTAAGCCTCGATCAGGGTGGTGGAAGCCTCCTGGAAGGTAACCGTAGTAAGGAAAGTATGACTCGGGGCGAGGGGCGCTTTGTCATTGGGATGGTGTTGGCAATCTTGGTGGTCAAAGTACGGTACGAAGTGGGAAGGGGAGAGAGGGCGGTCTTTGCAGAAGAGGGTGGCAGAGGGACTGAAAGGTAAAGAGAAGCAGAGAGGAAAAGTGGAAATGACTGTTTAAAATAGCTGTATATTAATTTGCTCGAGGGTCATAAAAAAACACCACAACTAGGTGGCTTAAACAAGAGAAATTTATTGTCCTCGGGGTTATAGAGGCCAGAGTCTCAGGCCAGGGTGTCAGCCGAGTTGGTTCCTTTTGAGGGCCGTCAGGGGGAACCTGTTCCCTGCCTCTCCCCAACATTCCGACAGTTTGCTGGCAATTCTTACTGTATGTTGGCTTATATGGGGTTGGCCAAAAACCCTGTATGGTTTTTGTGTAAAATAAAAGATCCATTCTTCATTTTCACCAATAACTTTATTGCTTAGGATATTTCGAATATGTCGGCTATCTCCCAGGTGGTGGAACATCGATTGTTCTCAGTTAATGTCTCGATCTGGTCACTGTCCACTTCAACTGGTCTACTTGACCATGGAGCATCATCCATGAGAAATCTGCAGCACGAACCTTCACAAACCGCTTTTGACACATTTGATCAGCCACAGCAACTTCTCCACATACTGCGCAAATCTTTTTTTGTGTTTCAGTTGCATTTTTACTTTTCTTGAAATAATAAAGCATAATATGCTGAAAATGATGGATATTTCCTTTCATCTTCAGTATTAAAATGGCTACACAAAAACTCACCAATTTTGAAAAATTTTTTAATGCATGCTGATATGACTGCTGTCACAATACAATCTGACAAAATTTTTTCTAATGACATTAAAGATGACTAAGTGCTACTAGAGCCATCTTACAGAAAAAAACAAATGAACTTTTTGGCCAATACCTACTCTGCTTTCTCCCTCTTATGCGTCATTGTTAAAATATAAAATGTTCTTTCTGTTTTGGAGAAAGCACAAGTATGTCCTTAGACTTCCACACGACAACATTGTACGGCAGCATATTTAATTATGTTCTGTCCACGACTAATCAGAGGCTCTCTGACAGCTGACACCTCTCTGTCATGAAGTCATGAATGCAAGTCCCTCAGTGGGAATTATCTTACCCCCCCAACTCCATGGGCAATGACATTCCTGTTTTTATGCCAGATTTATCTAGTACTCTTGTACTGTTTTAAGCATATTTTCATCATATTATATCTGGCAAAATATCTTTTTCTTCACTGGAGGAAAGAAATATCTTCCAGTCTTTCTATTTAAATTCAGTCCTTCCATAAATAATCTTAACTTTATCCCGATGTTCTTTTAACCACGATTTAAGTCATAGCATCCTGAGGTCATGCCAACTGTATATTTATTATTTAAGGATCAATTTAATTAAGGATATCATATTTGGGTTTTTTAAATTTAGACTCTTTCTTAAGTCCTGCTTACAAAGAGCTATTTCAGTGTTAAGATTTTGTTTTGAAATCATAGTTGAGAAAAAACAACTTTCCCTGGCGGGTGTGGCTCAGTGGATTGAGTGCCGGCCTGCGAACCAAAGTGTCGCTGGTTTGATTCCCAGTCAGCGCACATGCCTGGGTTGCAGGCCAGGTCCTCAGTGGGGGGCTCATGAGAGGCAACTGCACATTGATGTTTCTCTCCCCCTCTTTCTCCCTCCCTTCCCCTCTCTCTAAAAATAAATAAAAATCTTTAAAAATAAAAAATGAAAAAGCAACCCAATTTAGACAAATATTTTTTAACATAAATTAGGAATGCATAGTGCTAAATATAGTGTGCTAGAATTATTCCAGGCTTTAAAAATCAATATTAAAGAGCAAATAGAGAAATGTAGGTAAACTGAGATGGAACCTACTTCATGAAAAGTATCAATCCATTTTTAACAGAGTTAAAAAGTGTCTTTTTTTAAAATAATTTATTTTTAAATTACAGTTGACATAAAATATTATATTAGTTTCGGCTGTACAACAGTGATTAGACATTTATATAACTTACAAAGTGATCACTCCTATAAATCAGAGTTAAGAAATTTCAACAGATTAGTTATATTTGTTATTGAGGATACATTTCACTTAATCGATATTATTTCTCATAATGCATATTATATGGCATATTTATATACATATCTATATGTACACAATATATATATTTATATGTACCTAGGAGATATATATATAAAATACCTAGGATAAATATAAATATCCTAGGACACATATGTATCCTAGTGCTGTTCTTGTGAAAGCATTACAGACGAGTAAGCAGCAAAGCCTCCTTTGAGAATCATGCCATTTCTCACTTTTATTTTTCAGTTGCACTCCTTTATTTATCTTAGTTACTAAGGTTAGGCTAAATGTCTAGTGGATTCTGTTTGTTTTATTTGAAAATATGTAAATAGCATGTGTTAAGCTTCTCTAATGCTTACTTAAGTTTATAAAAATGATTTCTGTTACCCTACCAACAACAGAGCATTAATGCAATAAACAGAATTATCAGGAATATAGAGTCATAAAAATAATGCACAATTTATTGGTTAAAATTGATCAAGAAAGATATTGTAGAACTAAATGTAACAATAGCTCTTACAGATGTCTCAGGTACGAACTATTAGTGGGATGAGAACCTGAATAAGCTGAGCCCCCGGTGTTAGCCAGCCGGTATCCCACTGTGCTCTCATCATCTTCTCATACCTCACAGGCTCTTCGATGGCTTTCTGTGCCCAGAACACCTTTATTGTCACTACATGTTGGTATGCATAGGCAGGAGAGAGATGGACCTTGCTTGAATAAGCAAGATTCTCTAAGTGACACATGGCAGCAAAGCATCCTGGGTTTAGTGTAACCGTGTTTTTTTAAGAACAAGCAATTAAGCACCTGGACTCTGTGCACCTGTTGTAACGCCAGTTCCAGACCCGTTAGTAGGCATCTGTGTCCAGAAGAAGGACTGTTGATTTTGCATTTGCTAACACGAAAGCCAAAGCTAATTTACACTTTGCTACAGCAAATTAGAGAAGAAAAGATGGCCACTTCCAAAAGTTCTAGTTGTCAGTGTTCTGTCATCGTTGTTTTTGTTTTGCTTTGGTTTTCCCTAGCCTGTAGAGAACAATGTAGATTCAAAGTATCTACACGTGAGAGGGTTTCCACCTCCCAATATAGCTTCCCAAGTATTTATAACAACAGTAATTAGTCATATTGGGATCTTGGAAAATCTGACTAAAGCTGTAAAATCTCTTCTCGAAAGCTCCATGTAAACTCAACATTTTTCATATATTCCAATAAGTATGCTAAGATGTAAGCTGTTCTTTTTTAAGTGATCCCCAAAATGGCTTAACTGAGGCAGAAACAGGTCTGTCACTCTACCACGAGCCTGTCCGAGAGGACTGACGGCTGTGCTGGGGTCTCCATGCGCTCCTCCGTCATTGCGGCCCAGGTCGCCATTTGCATCTCTGTGGTCAGAGCACATCACTGCCACGTTGGTTTTTCAAAGAAGAAGAAGAAGTGGGAAACGTGGGCACAGCAACTCCATTTGCATCAGGTCAAACAGTTCATCAGTACC
Organism: Micronycteris hirsuta; assembly: GCA_004026765.1. NCBI lineage: Eukaryota > Metazoa > Chordata > Mammalia > Chiroptera > Phyllostomidae > Micronycteris > Micronycteris hirsuta. The sequence goes on along the minus strand of PVJI01000109.1, from coordinate 171,270 downwards.
TGGCGGCATGGATGTCCCCACCTCTAAGGGCAGCTAAAAATGAAACCCATGACTGAAAAACCATTTCCCCACTGAGAGCATCCTCAAAAGGGGCATTATGAATTGGTAGAGCAACCTGCCACAGTTGGGCTCACTGATCTCTGGTTCTATGGACAGTGTTCAAAGATACAACACTCTAATATTTCTTGTAGATATGTTTAGTCATCTGTGAGAAGTTTAATCTGCTTCTTAAAGGAGCTCCTGCACCTCCCCCCCCCCCAATTTTAAAGGAAACACTACCCCTCCATTGTGCTTTCTCATCCAGTTGTCAGAGTCAAAGCACTGGAAACAGTTCCCGACATTCCTGGCTCTTACCATCCACTCGCTCAGCTCCCAGAGTCTCATTAGTTCTTCCTCCAGCTCTACTACTAACACCCACTTCCACGACTCTCCACCACGCCCCAGTCAAAGCCCTCAGGTTAAAATAATCATCATTTCTCCTGACTGGGTTGTTTTGGGAGCCTACCAACTGGTCCCTGGCATGCTTTTTCCCCCTTTCTCATCCCTTCCAATGGTAAAGCCAGATATCTCCCAAATATTAAAATGTAGGATTGCATGACTTCCAAACTTAAATATGTAGTGGCTTTTCACTTCTTTAGATCATATTTAAAATCCACTATTGCAACATTGTGCATCCATGGCCCTATCTCACTAGTGTAAAGTAGGGTCAACCCCCTGTTCCCCCTGCCTATATTCCAGGCTCGGCAATCTCCCTGGGCTTCCAACACACCGGCCCACTTCTCAGCCCAGAGCTACTGCTGACAGTTTTTCTTCTCCCACAGAAGCTTTCCTCTCACTGCTCTCCCTTTCAACATGTTCTCACTGAAAGCTGTGTTGAAAATATTTTTACAGAAATTTAGTATAGGCATTCAGAGTTTTGAAAAGGACATTATGGATTTTTCTGGTTAAGCTAATTTATTTGCATTTGGATTACCACCTTCTTTTTTTTTTTTTTACTTATACATAAATGTCTATATTGCCTAGCTAATACAAAAAGGAAGCATCAACTAATTTTTTATTGCCTAGAGTGCAATGGGTTAAGCCCTTGCTTGTTTGACTGATGAAGCTGGGCCTCTTCTCTGCTAACAAGCGTGGTCCCAAATGGTTTTGAGAATGCATTAGAGAGGAGTATCTGCATTTAAGCATGAAAGATATCAATTTAAAGTTTTATTTCTGCCAAGAACTGGTTTATTTGACTGTCTTCCTCTGCTATTCTGGCTTCATCTATTGTCCTTGATCTTCCTGAGAAAATGCTGAAGGTTGGTGCATGTTTACACTGTTCCTGGTGCCCCCACTAGGTGGTTCTTGCTGGTTCCAAGTATACAGTTTCCTGCTGTCCCCAAAGGCACCGTCCCCTTGCTCCCAGAGCAGTGACAGATTCGGTGAGACGGTCTCCACACCTCCCCAAACTGTGACCCCGTGGTCCCAGACCTGTGCTGCTTTAAACATATAAAAACATCACCTCCTAGCACTTGTCCTCATTTACCACAACTGAACATTCAGCTCAGAACGCTGTCAACTCTGTATAACAGATACCCAACTCAAGTCAGCTTGAAATTGTACTTCCCGAAATCTGGAGTACCGAGTTTGTGTGAGCAACTCTAAGCATAGAAAATGCATAAACAGGAAAGCTGCTGGTTAATTTATTCTCCCACGTGCTAGTGATAACCAAATACACACATGTGTCATACACATATATCTGTTTCAATAGAGCAGGGGTGTCAGACTCATTGTCACCGAGGGGCCACATCAGCCTCACGGTGGCCTTCAAAGGGCCGAACGTAATTTTAGGACTGTATAAATGTAACTACTCCTTAACTAGGGCAAGGAGCTTGGTGCTGCTGCTTAGAAACAAGGTGCCAGGCTGGATAAAACAACGTGGAGGGCTGGATTTGGCTTGTGGGCCTTGTTTTTGCTATCTGGGCAATAGAGATTATAGATGACCTAATATGACATCATAATTCTTCTTATTTTGACTCCAAATAAAGGAAGATATTAAAATTCCAAGTCTGTATGACCCTAAAATAATAGTACTAAGTGTATATAAAGCCAAAGTTGATAAGGCTAAGAGAATATAAATAAATAGATTAATATAGTCAGAAAACTTAACTCTCATCTCTTAATAGAAAAAGAAAAAAGCTAAAAAATATAAAATCTAGTCAAACCCAAATAAATAATGATTGGAAATAACATGGAAAATTACATCAATGAAATATGGGAGAAAAGAGAATCAACTCATTTACGACATAATCAATACTGCTGTGCAGTGAGGAAGTTACAGTCTCTTCGATAATTAGTGTTGGGTCCGTTGGATCCTTTGGGGGGAATATTGGATTCCTAAATTACAACCTTCATAAATATCAATTTCAATTGGATTGTGACTATAATTGTGACGGATAAAGCAATAAACTTTCAGAAGCAAACTTACAAGACTGTCTTTATGACAGAGGGAAAGCAGACATTTCTCAAAGAGGAAGCAAATATTGGCCATAAAAGGAAAAAATGCTCACACTATGTTAATGATTAGATCTTCTGGTAATCAAATGTTCCATTGACAGAGCTCACAGTCAGAGAAGATACTCGCAATGCTGGTATCTGACAAAGGACTTATTTTTATCATAAACAAAGAACCCCTAAACTCAATAAGACAAAGCTACCCTGTTCAGTAGCAAAAGTGGTAGAAAAACTTACTAGGTGCTTTATACAAGAAAGGATGTTTCAATAGCCAAGTGACACAGGAAAAGCTGTTTCATTTCATTAGTCATTGAGGAGATGCAAATTAAAACCACAATGAAGTTCAGAATGAACTTCACGTGTCTGCTACTCACATGTCAGAATGACTGATAAATTCCAAGTGTCGTGGCCCAACCTCGAGTCTCAGACACCACTAGTTGGACACTAGAGAGACAAACCCATGCACTAACAGAACAAGACCCAGAAATTCTGTCCATACTGACATGTGTAGCGGAAATCACATCAGCCCACTGAAATAAATTATTCTTATTGCTATGAATGCTCAGAGCAATACTCAGAATTGACGAAACTATGAAGAATGAACAAACTGCAGCTCCATACAGTGACACAAATGTCACCCACCTACAAATCTGATGTCGAACAAAAGAAACCAAACACAAAGCACAGGGACTGTTCAGTGTGACTGCACTGAGGTCCTGAGACAGCCAGAGGATCTGGCATTAGATGTGAGGACAGCGGTTACCCTGGGAGACAAGTGCCAGGAAAAGGTGAACAGGGCTCGGGAGTCCTGGTGATGTTGATTTAGGGGCTCATGATTCATGTTTACTTTGTGACGATACATCCCGCTGTGTGCTTATGATTTCTGCATTTTATTTTGATATAAAATTTACATAGACCCAGACCCTGTCTGGGTAGCTCAGTTGGTTAGAGCGTCATCCTGATACACCATGGTTTCAACTTCAATCCCTGGTCAGGGCATATACAAGAATCAATCAATGAATGCATCAGTAAGTAGGACAACAAATTAATGTTTCTCTCTCTCTCTCCCCCTTCTTCTCTCTAAAATCAATAAATGAAAGTTAAAAAAATAAAATTTACATAAGCCATGTTACAGTATACTTTAGGTAACTAAGTAATAAAATGGTATTATTAGTTGGTTTCTATATAGATTGTTTAGTTACAGTATAGCCACCATATTTTTAAAAATTGTTGCTAAAATAATCTAGAGAATCACAATGAAATAAGCACACTTAAATGCACTGAAGCACAACACAGTGGCATGGACTGTTTGCATAACATGTTTATCATGACAGCAAATGTAGCTTAAGTAATGTTCTACACCATCTCTATGTTGAAAGTCATGGGCAAAAGTTCATCGTACCTGTTTTCTGTGATTTTGTAAGCTCTTTGAAAGCCTTGGTCTGTATAAATTTTTAGCCACTTTAAAATATAATGCTTCAAAGGCAACATATTTTTTAAAATGTGCAAACATTACAACTGTTTTGAAATTACTCCCACCCCACAAAAATCTCACGACACTTCAGCAACTTTTTATTTCAAAGCCAACCGCACACAAACAACCATTTTGGACACTTTTCCCTCTGACCCAGACTGTCCTCTGCGTGGACCATGGTAATGGTCAGCCAGCGTCCGTGCAGACATTGAAGGGGAGGGACGCACAGTTTGAGAGTAGGAGCCAGAGGTCATCAAGTTGCTCTACAGAATCACGAGGTAGGAACTTGCCGCTGGACGATGTGGATCAGAAAGTGGTGACGAGACATCAGGGAGAGACAAAGACCAGTGAAACTGTCACCGCCCAAGTTCCATTTAAAAGATTTTTAAAAAGTGAATCTCGTGGCTCCTGCATGAACAAATTCCTCTGCAAGTAAACCTGTCTGTAAAATATATAGCCATTGGAAACTCTAGTATATGATGTTGTGACACCTTGTAAATCCTAGAAAAAACAAACCCCAAAACATTACTTTTTATTTGACATATAGAGCACGTTTGGGGCATATTACTGTGTATGATATATGTAAAGTGTTACAAATCTTTTTTTGTGGGGTCTTTTTGTTGCTTAGTAACAGGGGAATGGAAGGAGTGGTAAAAATAGGTCACTATTAAGTGAGGGACTTTCTTGTTTTTTGTGTCAGGAAATATTGTTTGAGGATAATAATAGACATAAATCAAAGTGTGCTGGCATTGCTGAGACAGCCCAGGCCCATGAGCCCGGCTGCTCCTTCCGATCACTCCTCAACCCTGTTTTCCCCTTCGGGCGAGATGATAAACATGAAGCCAGCAAGTCATCCCTCTTAGGCTCCCATAAATGTTAACAAATTTTTAATAGCCTATCAGTACTTCCAATTATGTACGAAATGAAACCACACTCCTTGCACATTTACAGGTACTGCCGATGCTTCTCACAACAATAATCACTGTTCTGGGATTTCCAAACTCAAGTGAGTCATTCTTTTTCTGCAAACAAAATAAAACGTAAAATGTATTACTTCATTAAAGTTTTGATTTTAATGTTAATGGTGAATATAAGTATCTAGGACATTTAATTTAAACTGATTTAGGTAAGCACTTTGCAGGTGCGCTACATTAATTATAATCATATTAGCCTACTGGTATTCTAATTCTGTGTGTGTTTGTATAGCACAGATTATCCTGCAGTCGCTGAAGACTTCTGTTATTAGATGTAAGGAGAGACAGAAAGCACTATAAGGATTTATTTTCTATAATGAAAAGGCACAACCTTGGCTTCTGCTTCCAGATACCTGGAAAACAATGATTAACTGTGAATAAACTACATTTTTGAAAATTCAGATACACGTAGGCACTGGAAAACAATGGAATGAGCAGGGGGAGACAAAAGCAAAACAAAAAAACCTAGAAATTAATAGATGCTGAGAAGGAGGGATGGTACAATGGAATATTTGCATTTATATGACTTTCCACATGGAGACAGAGCGCACTAGAGGCTAATGCAAACCCCATCTCTAAGGCATGATGTCACTTGGAACCTTCTGAAGAGCTTTCAGAGCTAGTACAGGCGGCAATAGACTGTAGTAAGGCAAGGGACCATAGTGGGGACAAGTCCCCCCTAAATGGAAGACATGCCAAGAACCTGAAAGGCCAAGCTGAAGACTGAGGTCCGAGGCGAGGTCACAGCAGATGCCCGCCCCGGGAAGGATGACGTTCGGAGTCTGAGTCCAGCCCAGGTAAATATCACAGAACCCAAAAATCAGCAATACCCTTAAAAAAATAACAGAATCAATAGTTTGTGAAGCTCTTCCCTTCACAATGTCTCGTCTACACTAAAAATGAGCAGGCGAAAACACTAACCCAAGAAGAGACATGAGTCACAGCTAGATAAGAGCAGATAATGCAAACTGAGCCAGGACGTGGACTGGAAGTGCCAGTTAAGGGGTTAAAGGGAAATAAGCTCACGGTGAAGGTACTGGTGGGTAACTGCAGCAGGAAATGGAAACTCTACAAAAAAACGATGTAAACTCTAGAACAAACTTGTACAGTTCCTGGAAAGAAAAATCCGGGGGTGGGATTAACCACAGATTGAAAAAACTGGGAATTAAAATTGAAGATGATGCACAGGCTTACAATGTGAAGGGCAGATTTTTTAAAATGATTTAAAAAATAAACCATCTGTACGATGTGGAATAATATCAAGCATCTGACAACATCTGTGTCACCGGAGCTCCAAAACGATAGAGAAGAAAAAAAAAAAAAAAAGGCTGGAAAGTTCTCAAATTTTGTGGAAATCAAACTATTATAAACAAAGAGCCCAGCAAACCCAAAGCAAGATACATAGAAAGAAATAAATGGCATGATCTATTGGTACCACATATCTGATGAAAAAAAGAAAATTTTGAAAGCAGTTAAAGAAAAATATCACATTTCACGCAAAGAATGGCTCGATTCTCATACATACAAATTGGAAGACAGAGACAATGGAACGGAACCATTCATATTCTCGGAGAAAAATGTCAACATGTAATTTCACTTCCATTAAAAAACCTTTGAAATAGAATCAAAGTGATATAATTTTCTCATGAATGAAATATGAGAGAATTAATCATCATCAGAACAATGTTACATAAAATTCAAAGCGAAACCTCCAGGATGGAATAAACTGACAAAAAATGGGCACCAAGATCCACAGGAAAGAATGAAAAACCCAAAGAGTGATCAATAAGAACAAGACATAGAGGCTAAAAAGTTCTCCTTTCCTTCTGTAAAAATAGGGGTTTTTGTGTGAATTAAACATGACTGCATGGTGATGGAGAGCCATCAATGGCCGTCACCAGAACTGCACCCAACCAAGCTTCTTTTTGTATTGAAGTTGGAAATGTTTCACTTATATTGCCTTTGATAAAGGATTCGTATTTTCTCCTGCAACTACTCCAAGAAATAGTGCAAACACTAATAATGAAAACCCTGCTAGAGTAATTTAAATGCCATTCTAACCATACTCATTTCAATCACAGGGCAGGAAAGGGGAAGGAACGGGATGAAAGATAGTGCTACTCTGACGTGGACAGAGAACATGGATCACGGTCACCTGCTCACCCCAAACAACTGAAAATCCAGAGAAACTAGATGGAACACAAGTTTTCAAGAGCTTGGGTGTGAGGCAAAATTGGGCAGCTGATTGGTGAAGCTGATTTCATTGACTGAATGATGAAGAGTACTAATTTTCAGAGATAATTTAAAATTAGCATGAGCCTTTCTTGAAGTTTGGTGGATTTCTCACGTGAAATTATGAGTCTGATAGTTTCTTTATGCGCAGTTACCTAACCACTGCCCACATTTATTAAATACTTATAGGCAAGTTCAAGTTTTTTTTTTATTTATTTTTAGAGATAGGGGAAGTGAGGGAGAAAGAGAGGGAGAGAAACAGCAATGTATGGTTGCCTCTCACATGGCCCTCATGGGGACCTGGTCCACAACCCAGGCATGTGCCCTGACTGGGAATCGAACCGGGATCGCTTGGTTCCCAGCCCGCGCTCAGTCCACTGAGCTACACCAGCCAGGGCTACAAGTTCAAGTTTTTTTTTAATCATGAGTAAGTTTTGTTGATATATTTTTCTAGACATTTCTCCATTTAAATTTAAGCTTAAATATTGTTGACACATAGTCATTGGTAACACTCCCACTTTTCCTTCATCTCTCCTGCATCTATAGTATTCTTCCCCTTACACCTCATACCTTCTCTCAGTTTCTCTGTCATTCTTGCAAAAATATTTCCTTTTTGGTAGATATTTATGAGTTTTCTTAAGGCTGCGATTTTCTCTAGGAGAATGTAAGAGTATGAACGTGGCAAGGACTCATATTTTCACTCACCCTTCATTTATTAGAGTTCTCCAGATCCTATGGGAACTGCATGGAAATACAGCTTGGCACTTAATTTCCAGAAACTATAGAGTTTTAAATATGGTCAATGGTTCTTTAAAAGGAAATTACAAATAATTCAGAAAGACTACTTCTTAATTGTCTCACTTATGGTTAAGACAAATAGAAATAGCAATACTATGAGTTAAACGGGAGGCAGAGGTACACTTGAGTGGTCTTCTGGTCCCCTTTTACCTGAAATCATGCTGTGAAAGACAATTACACGGAGCTTTTTTTTTTATCTGAAAGGGTATTGAATGTAATGATGCATATTGTGTCTTTTAAAAATCTGATCAGAGTAACGAACAATTAAAACATACTATTTACAGAAAATATCCTCAGATGATGAAAATAAATTTCTCTATCACAAAATAATTAGAGAAATGAAGGATGTAATTACATCCACTTCCTTTCCTTAGTGGCCTTTTCCCGACACAGCCTCCAACAAGCATTCAGACGCATCGCTATTGGGGAAAATTGTCTGGCCATTCACAAGGGAGGAGGAGTCTATGCCTGCAGTGCTTTTCGGGCTAGTAAAGTACTAAAGAGTGAGGAGTCAGAGGAAATAATGTATATTTTAAGTTTCTGAATAAAAAAATGACATCAGAAAACAAAGAATTTGTGCTTTATCTTAAACTATCCATGGTTTTTTCAATGGGATACCTTGACACCCCGACATCCCACTGAAAATAGAAAAACTTCTATTTTCACCTATCAAAATATGTATATCACTTTTAGCGTTATTGGTCAATAAAACGTTAGCCTTTCTCACAAGTGTATTTTTCACTCCTGATTTCTACCTCTGCTGACCGTCTGGTAGGGAGAAAAGCAGGATGACTCTGGTGAGCCACAGTTTTAACCAGGCTTCAGGTGGATAACAGAGGCTCTTCCCATTCAGTCGGGAACATTGAGATACTGTAAAGTTTAACTAAATTCATTTCTGTAAGGAGCTCTTTGGACTCAGGATCTAAGACTCAGTTTTTTAAGAAACCACCAAGGAGCATCTCCAAACACACACAGTGACACAGAAACACGGCAGGAGACATGTAGTCCCGGTTTTGCAGAAAAATAATTTGACATTTGATAGGCTGGTGTTGTGTAGTTATTGTAGTGATACAAATAATTAAACTATCTTTTAAAATGAAATAAAATCAGGTGTTTGTGAAACATTTAACATAGTTTGAAAACGATTCTTGTAATGGAAGGAGCATGCCATACGGACTAAGAGACCTTGATTCAAATCCCAAAATGGTCTCACATTGGGTTATCACGTTGTGTGTACCTTGGAAAATTCTCAACTTGCAAACCCAGTGAAAGGCTAAAATCCGGTTACTCCTAAACCCTGCCTCCTATAATTGGAATTTTTCCTTCAATGCCATAGGAAAAAAATATTAAATTATTGGGACTTTCCGAAAGCAGTGCATTCCTTACATTTGAGCCAGTTGCCAAGAAAAAAATGTTTAACTTCTATCAAATTTTGCTTTCCATCAGTAAAATGGGAACTGTCATTATACCTCTAATAGCATTAATAGTAAAAGCAGCTAAGATAGCCCTGTAACTTGTGCATTTATTGTTTATTCCCCTTTGGTGATACATAGAATGGACCTTTCCTACTGAAGTCATCATAAATGACTTTCGAAGAAGACAACACAGTACTGCAGCAAGGCGTCACCCCAGGGTTCGCTTCACTGCCACGCAGGAGCTGCAGCCTCCCCGGGGGGCAGTGGTTTCAGGCAGTGGGGGCTGCTGGTGGGCGGGGCCAGAACCTTGGAAGACTCCAGACATGCATGAATGTTCACCTCCCTTTTCATCGAGTTACTTCCCCTTCGTTCCTCTTACTTTTTGGCTTCATTCATATTCTTTCCTTAAGTGGTGAAGAAAATTAATGTTAGCCAAAATACAGAGTCAAAAAGATGCAGATTGCCCTAGAAAAAAATGCGTATATGAAGCACAAGTGTGCATTCAACCAAGCACAAGCCCTCATCGGTTCAACAGATGACTTAACACAGTTTAAATTTTACACTCAGCACACCTCCAGTTCAGTCACTTCATTGCCCTAAGAACTTACAATATCCAGAAACACCATCTTTTCCCACTTCTATCCTTTCTTCCTTCCTTCTTCTTCCTCATCTTGCTTTCCTCCTCCTCCTCCTTACTGTTTTTCATTCTTCTTTTGAAGAAAGAAATGATGACCCAAGGCAGCATCCCTGTGAAGGCATTTCTCTCCTCACTAAAAGCAAAGTCTGCTTCAAGCAGTCAGTGCGTATATAGACATATGCTGTTAGGGTAGTAATTAGTGACAATGGACTTCAGTTATGTTAAAAGACTTCCTAATTAGAACACACCTTCACTGGTATTTTAATGACAGCATCGATACTTGACAATGTTAAGTCACCTTGTTAAGGAAGAAAAGAACGGCTAATTATAATGTATGTAAGTCACCTCTCACATAATGAGAATGCATGTCTCCAATAATGTCTCTGTTCTAAAATCCAAAAATAACGTGAATGCAATTTTACTTTCTACTGATGAATTACCGTGGATCCAGTGAACTCTAGGACAGAAAACAAACAAAGTCTTGGGAAGGAGATACAAGCATGTTCTCAGTCTGATCTGAAATCAAGGAGACAGCAAATGAAGCTATTGGGTCGCGCACATTGGTTCTGGCTCGGTGCCGTGAAAGCCGTGTCACACCGTGTGCTTCGGCCTCAGCTGGCTTGGCAACTAGTTCTAGTTCCTTTCTTACTATGTGATGGGAGTTATACTGGTTAGTAGCATTTTGAACATTGATTTCAATGTTCTATTTTAATGCCTACGTAAGACAGAGGTTGTAAAAGCATTTACAAGTTTGTCATTAAAAAGTATTTCTCCTGCTCGTGTTCTTCTCTATAAATAGTGAGAAAACAGTGTTTCTTCTGCAGTGGATATTTCTGAATATAACAACTATTAAAATACTGTTGAAATGGTTTTGATTGCAATACGTCTTGAAAGACAGTTTCTATACAATTACATGTCTGTTCATGTAGGCAAAGTAGATGACAGAAAAGTGCAAACACACAAGCAAGTCTATAGCATCATGAACCACATCTCTGCTTCTGTGCTGCGCCTCAGTTGATGGTGTCTCAGCTCCACACTCCCCTGCAGTGTAAACTCTGGGAGCAGGGCTTTCCTGGAGGCATTTCTCCGTGAAGTGCTTGCTGTGCTGAGCTCCCCACAGAGGGCACTGTGGCGATATCCCTGGAGGCAGGGCTGCCCCAGTTTCTGGCTGCTGCGAGGTCCGGGGTGAGATCCTGCAGACTATAAAGCCTGCCTGCTCAGCTTATTGGCTTTAAATTGAGAAAAGAAGAGAAGAAAGGAGAGGATGGTGGAGGGAAGACAAGAGAGGAGGTGGAGAGGGAAAAAGTTCAGGAATGGAAGTGAGAAGGGCGTGAAGAAGCATTGTCACGGAGAAGGTCTGGAAGAAGATGGGTTACAGTTGTCAAGACCTACTGACACTTTAGTTGTTTTTTGCCATTTTAAGAATTGAAGGAGACAGATTCACTTCATCCTAGAACCCATTCATCTTTGTTTATGCTAGTTATAAACTTTGGCACACACTGATGTAAGGCAATACTGGAAAGAAAGATATTCATGTTATTTTAATTTTTCATGGAGTTTGAATCATAGTCTCAAATGGAAGGAAAATATGTTTGTATTTTACAGTGAAACAAACTAAATTCATAAGTGTTCCAAAAATTTTAACGTAGTATGCCAAAAATTTGATCTCATCATTTACAACAAAATATCTGCTTTAAAAATTTACATCCTAAGATTCATATAAAAATATGCGGTCATGGAAATAAATGTTATTGGTTCTTCAGAAAATTATGAGACTCATCAATGAAATGCATTTGTGATTAAAATATTCATAATGCTGGTATAAAATAAAGCCACTAATTGTCACCTATAATAAATTAGTAAATTTAATGATAAAAATATGACATGAATTTATGTTAGAGACAGTGTTGAAAGAAAATGTGAAAAATGAAGTACTCAGCATCATATCAACTTCAGATCGCTGTCCCTGCTGGAGCCTAGTATTCATGTAATAGTGGGGAAGTTTGAGATTCAGATACAGGACAGTAATTGTGACATAGTGAAGGCAGGAAAGGGACGTTTAAAAAGAACATTAAAAAAGAAGCCTAAAACCATCACATCCAGACTTTTACCTTAACGTTAATTTTGACTGTGTTCCTTAACTATTAAAATCAATAATTATTTAGGACAGTACTGGTATATGGAAGTATTGGAGGGGGTGCCCAATTTTAGCGCAGGACAGGGAAGCGCCTGCTGTCACGTGCACACCTGCTCACAAAGCAGGGCGCGCATTCCCAGCAGGATGAAATGACCCGCCGGAAGCCAGAGGAGGACTGCAAGGATCCAGGGTCAGCCATGCAGCCTGAGAGCCCACCGAACAAGGAGAGCAGCAGATGTACTTAATTCTGATCAGCCTCAAAGCTCCCTCTGAAGACGGCGCTACGCCTCTTCTGAATGTGGATCCTATTGCAATTGTTACAAAGTGACATTTGTTATACTTTTTTTTATCAAATATATATGGTAATTTGCTTTGGGAAATATTTACATGTTAATCATGAATAAAATATGTAACAAAAATGAATGTCACCTATAGCAAAATCTATGCAAAATGCTACCATAAAGCTAGCAGCAGGAATTCTCTAAATGGATAAAGATAAATCACATTTAATACATTATAAATGGAGAATGGAGGAAAAAAGCGCTGCAAAATTTTCCTTGAGGCTCATGACCTCGACACCTAAATATAATTATTTTAAATTCTGAAGTTGCTTTTCTTGATGTCTCTGATGGATTGTTCCTGACAACGTTTCTACTTCCTGATACAACTTTGGGGAAGACTGATGCTCGCGCGCACTAGGTGCAGCCACGCGGCTGAAACTTGATGTGAGGCCTGTGGGATGCAGATCGTCCCATTGGAGGGAACGGTCTTGCCTAGGTTTTTATTTATACTTAATAAACTTTTAGTTTGGCAAACATTATGTCGGTTGTTAGGAATTACTTTTAAGATATAATATCACATTTTCATTTTTTAAGACTATCAATAAATATACAGCTGAGAAAATATTTGAAATATATTTATACATCAACTGTAGTTTATTTAGGAATCTCTCTTGCATCAGAAATATTCCTAGAGTACTAGTGGTGATTCTGAGTTGTAGATAATGGGGAAAAAAAGAAGTTTGGAGAAATAATTGGCAAATATATATATATATATATATATATATATATATATATATATATTAGTAATACAGAGTGATAGTTCCACATTATAACCAAGAAGCACAAATCGATTCTGCATCTATGGCTTTGACAGCTTAGAAGTGAAGACCTGGGCTCTGCAGGGGCGGAAAATTTCCCCTTCTACCCTTCTAGGTTCTTTGGCTGGTCTAATAATCAAATTGACACAAGACAGATTAACAGGAAACACATGTAATTATGTACTTATGGGATCCCCATGAAGATATGAAGCCCCAAAAGGCAGCTGGGTCGTGGACGATTACGCAAGACCTGCAGCTAAGGACAGGGGCGGGGCTGACACACCGAGAGAGGACGGTCACAGGAAAACAGGGGAGACGTTTGGAAAACAGAGGCTGCCCTGCTGGGCATGTGAGTTGCTTAGGTGAGAAGGTGTCTGTGGTAATAGCTCTCTTCTGGCTCAGCCTCTCCCAATGTAAATTTAGGCAGTAGAAGGAAAAGTGAAGAACTTTGCATGAATCTGTTGGGTTTTGGTTACCTTTAACTCAAAATAATCTTTATGTTGAAGAGACATATTTTGAGGTGCTGTCTTCTGCTCCCATTACCTGTTATACAAGAATGCCTGGGTTTGATCTTAATTCTTTTGCATACTGTTTATGTAATTGCAGGAGAGTGAGCTAACTCTCCTGTGTTATAGTTGCATTATTTATGTGATAGAGATGAATATAAACTGTTAGTCATAGAGGTGTGGTGATATCGGTTCATACATGCAAACTCATACAACGAATATCCATTAACATGGGTTTCATGTATGAGTTAATGCTATAATCCGAGTGATGTCCCCCACAATATGTATATAAAACCTAGTCCCCAATGCGATGGTGTTAGGAGTCGGGGCCTCTGCGGGGTGAGCAGGTAGGTAAAGAGGCTGGAGCCCTCGTGATGGGATTAGTGGCCCCAGAAAGAGGCCCCAGAGAGCCCCTCCCCACCTTCTACCGGCTGCAGGTGAGTCACCCCGAGAAAGTGGTCTCCATGGGCAGTGGGCTGTCACCAGACACTGAATCTGACAGCACCTTGACCTCACCTCCAGCCTTCAGAACTGTGAAAAGTAAATCTCTATTGATTATAAGCCACCCAGCCTATGGTATTTTGTTCCAGCAGCTGGGAGGGACCAAGACAGTTGATATTAATTAATGCATCTTAAAGTGCTCAGGGGGAACTCAACTCACTCTATGCACTCCGAAAAAGTTAGTGATTGTACAGCTTTTCATGTTAAGTACTCACAATTTATTATACAGGATATTATCTGCATCCAAATCCACTTAGTTAAGATAAGTCAATTACAATACAGAACTAATTTGTATATACTTGTTTTATATTAGAACCACCTGTGAAGCTCCGCCCTTTGACATGTGAGACAAAAACCTGAAGCTAAAGGGCTAAAATCCACGTGGACGTATTTAATGTGCACAAAGCCCCACATTTTCTTAATGGCCCATTATGACACATTTTGAGTTATCCCTGCTGGTCACCAAAATATGCAAGGGCTTATAAATGAAGAAAAACATTCCTTTAAAATGAGGCTTCAAGTGCTCATAAACACAGAGCTTTGTCAGGAAAACGTCGGCAAAATTTAAATTGGTAATAATGACATTTTCGCAGCATTGGTTTTATGGAATGTAAATGTGCTTAATGAATCCCTAAATCTGTCCGCGCATATGTCCATCTGGGCTGCACTGTGGGTCCAGCGTCGTTCAGGGTGCGGGGCACTGCTGCAGTGGGCAGGACACACGAGGTCTCTGTCTGGAAGGAAGACAAGGGAAACAAAATGCTGAGTAAGCAAATCGATGGAGTTCAGTGAGTGGTGCTGTGAAACCTACCCACCCAGGCCATGTGCAGAGAGGAGCTGGGGTGTGAAGGTGATGTGGAAAAGCTGGTGAAGCTCTGCTGCTCCAGGGGACACCTGCAGCAGGGAGGGCCCCAGTCCTGTCTCTGTGTGGTGATCACAGCGCAAAGCCTTCCGGTGTCACGAGCACAGGGGGCTTTTCATGGCACAGGCAGCGGTCACAGGTAGAGCAGTTGGCACCGGACTAAAGGGGCCCTGTTGCCTGCACACATCAGAGCCCAAAGGCAGGAACCAGGGCTGGCAGTAAAGAGTGTCAGGGTCTATCAGTTGAGGAAATGTGGCTGAGCCCAGGGTCACAGGTGAGCTAAAGCCCTGAGACCTGGCTCTGTGATGGCTTCCAGAGGGTGGATTACAAGGGGACAACCATTACTCATGGTAGCTGAAGGAGTTTGGATCAAGGGTGCTACTGACGGGTTGGCTCTAGGGCAGGAGTAGTTGATCATTGCATTTGGTCCTGCTGCAGCCATGGTGTCATTCTGTCTGGTTTGGCTGCTTTTCTGGGCCTGGAGCTAAAACAGAAAGGAAACGTCTAAAGATGTTGTCTTTCATTTGATTGAAACCCTGTCTCTGAGTCAGTAGGCTGAGGCTTTGTTCCTCAGATTATGTGATTCCACCAGAACCTCACTGTCCTGGGGGCTCAATGATGAAGGGAGTAGACAATGATGCCGGGCAGAAGAAGGCAGGTGAGTCAGGGCGCTGGGTGAGGCCAGTAAGAATCAAAAGGAAAGAAAGAATAAAAGGTCATACTGAAGAAAAGAAGTTCCATGTGGTTACACAATGAACTCAGGAAGAGAGAAATTGTAGATCACCCAGTTCTGATGAGTGTGCAGAGAGGATCCTCACGTCAAGCGAGCGTTCCTCTGACACCAGCTGAGCTTCCTACAATACAGTTCAACTCAGTTCTGACACCAGCTACCTAGAGTCAGCATCAGATTCCCCAGGTCAAGGGCTCAGTCCCAGGAGACTGCCCTCTACCTCAGTTGCTGGTCACAAGCTTGGTTTGTCACCTCTGCTTCTGACCTACTATCTGTGGGCCAGAGGTTCCCAGAAGCCCTCCTCACATTCAGTTAATTTGCTGGAGCAGCTCACAGGACGCAGGGACTGGCTCGCTCACTAGGTCTCTGGCTTATTGCAGTGGGTAGCAGAGATGAAGAAATGGATAGGGTGGTGTCTCCAACAACAGCACATCTGTCCTCCAGCAGTTTGGGGACAGAATAGTGGCACATGGTGGTCTTCTGATTCACCAAGCAGAAGCTTTGTGACCCCCTCCCTTTGGGTTTTTTATGGGAACTTCATTTCATAGTCATGATTGATTGAGTCTTTGTGCATTGGTGCTTGATTCACCCCCCAGAGTGAGGAGAACGAGGAAGTTGTATGAGGCAGAAAAGCAGGTTCTCTTGCAGGTTCACTTCCTTTCGGGGTTGGCGGGGGGTCTCTCTGGCTGATGACCTTACCAGGGCTGACCAGGCAACTCCTGAATGACTGGTGTAAATTCCATTCTGGGGAGAGCTGAAACTGTACTCAAGTTATGGCTCAGTTTGGCATCACGGAGCTTAACACAAACGACTCCATGTTGGGCCTAGTGTGCCGTTCGAACAGCTCACAGCAACGCTGTCAGGCATTTGGCCATAAGACAAATGGACACAGGAAAACCCAAGGTCGCCTCAAAGCCACCCACGGGTGAAGTGCCAGTCATTTGATGAGAAACACAACTAATTCCGCAGAGACCATTTTCCTTAATTAATTAGGCAAAATAAAAAATGTGTACATGGTTTAAGCTAAAATAAAAAGGAAAACCAGATTTAACACAGCATGCATTCTATGGCTTGTGACTATTGAAACACAAATAAAAATTGAAGCAATGCATAACATTGATAATAGTTTGAAAGCTGTAAAATGTAAAAGGTCCATAAAAATTTACTCCTCAGTTCTATTTAGTCATTTCTCTCAGAATTTAACCTTTTACCACGTGTAGAATTGATGAATTCCTTTCATGAGCTCATGATGAACACACGGTCCATGCGTTTCAGAAATAGAACAGTGTGATTTGTTCGGCTGTCTCCCATTTCACTGCTCAGTGGTGGTTCTGTTGATCTGAGTGACCACGCATCAGCTTCTCCCTTCACCAGCCACGAGAACACTCCCTGAGCTGGAGGGCTGGGTCAGGGACACACGGCAAGGAGAAGCACAGTTCTTCCGCATGATCTGTTCAGACAGCTGCGGCCTCTGACCCAGGTGTGCTCTGGGCCCCTTTAGGGTGGGCCTCTCCAAATGTCCCACTCACGTGAGGGCAAGGTCTATCGCGTATCATGAGAGATTTCTACGGGGAGACCAACTGGAAATTCTAATCAATGGTGTTTACTTTCTGCTCGCGTTTAGTGTGAGACACCATTTCTAATCCTGGAGTTTAGAGATACTTTGCTAAAATATTCTTTATGAGTGTTTAAAATTATCTTGAAGGGATGAATCATAGCAACCAAGCGCACATGCAAAAAGACCTTCACTTCCTTACAGCAAGGTCAAGTTAAATAACATGGTTCTAGGCATTTCTCCTCTGAATTTACAGGTACCATTCGCTGTCTTGTCAGTAACTAATTTTCTTGTTTTATTTTTTTGATGTGTACTACTTTTTGTATTGTGTAGTCACACATTTATCTCTGCAGCCATTGCAGGAGTTTCCTACCTGAAGAGGTGTCATTGTGGCGTTCTTGCTCAATTTAATTACATGCACTACCATCCAGGTTTGAGCCATAACGCTGAGATAGAGCAGAGAAGTTGAACAAACTAACTTCTAGAGAAAACGCAAAGCAGTGATTTCATTTATACCAATTCCCAGGTCTCTTTAAAAGACAGTTTAAAAACGATGTCAGAATTTATCTGGAGACACTTATAGAAATATTCTGAAAGAGCACAGACAGGACACCGTCTTCAAAGCCACCAGGGGACAGGTCAGAAAGCACACAGGAACCAAATCAAGGCTATAAAGTCGAAGCTCTGTCCCGACGTCGTGATACAATGCAGCCTTTCTGATATCTCGCGAAGTCTGTACTCAATCATAGGGTGTTTATAGGATCCTGTAGATGTATTTTATTTTTCATAATGAAACGTGGTCAGAATCTTCAGAGTGGGCAAAGCTCCGGTAATAAATTTGTCACAGTGTAATAAATCCAAGCGGAGTGAATCAAGATATAAATATAAAACTCTGAGGATTTCATCCACTTTGGCTGCTGGGGAGACTTGACGGGCTGGCGGTGTCACTGTGTCACTGTGATGAGCTGCAGCAGGGCTTCGTGGGTTTTCTTGGAGGAAAGTACTGCAGGGAGAGCGAGGCTCACTCTCTTGTCACAAGAATTTTGAGCATCAAAGTTGGAAATAAAGCATTTATGTTGTATATCATAGAATGGAGCATTTAAATTTCACCGTTGATTTACTTTTAAATAAAAATTGTTTAATTATAAACAGCTATACTATCAACAGAGACAATAGAGTGTAAATGGTGTTCTTGGAATGCAGTAGCTTCAACATTGAGGTTAGAGATCAGGTTGCAAAATCCCCATTATCAGCTTTGTCTCAGTCAAAGCTTTGCACACTTATTCTCTACATGAAGTGACTTTGCCTAAATGCTAAGACACGTTGCATATTTCAATGAGAAGATTGAAGATGGGAGAATGAGTCACTGGTTAAAGAGCTCAATTATAACTTATAAAAAACTGAATATAAAAAGTAAATCTATCTCAATCTCATGTTCTATGCTAGCCACTGTCATATATCTTTGACACTTTTGTCAAAAAGTCCCTTCAAAGCAGTTGTTGAATTTCCCATCTGTAGTTCCTGTTGTCGTTCTTTCCTGAATTGCTCTGTCAGACTCTGATGTCCCTGTCCCTGAATCCAGGGATCAGTTCTCAGGCCCTCCCTACTTGACATAGCAACAACATGGGATGCAGCCTGACTTGGCTCCTGCTACACCCCGTTCCCCTGACCGCCATGGATGCCACGTCCTAGAGAGAGTGCGCATCGTTCTCGGTGGCTGATTTCTCTCCAATTTGCGCATGCTGCAGTATCCCAGGGTACAAGTTTTGGCCCTGAGTGTTCTACCAGATTTAAATAAATCTATTGTCTTAATGATATAAATCTATATAGACTGATAGGTATAAGTCTATCTATAGAAAATGTATTTATGCCAGTTTCAAAACTGAAGAAATGAGGAATCAGAAAGCTTAAACTGATTCTGGTAACAGAACAATGAAATGGCACCAGCTGTCTCAAAGCGACGCCATAGCGTTTGTGTAGTATTTTCTCCACTGCTGGGGAGACTCATGTATTCGTAGCACGGAGGTGAAGTTAATAAATAATCATAGAGGGTTGGATGTATATATCACACTGCATATATAAATACACAGTCACACAAGCACACACCACACAGAGTCCACAAGTTATCTGCTCAGAGCCAATAATATACCAGGCGTAAGAAAGTTCCCCAAGGAAGAAAATGAACTAACTTCTCTAGGGAGTCTCAAGTCTAACTGAAAAAGTAGCAGGCACAGAAGACAATCTATGTGATACACAAAATATGTCCTTTGGACGTGTGAAGAAGAAAGGCTTTGGACTATGTAGTTTTTATGGAGGACAGAGAACCCGTTGCACCAAGAACAGAGCTCCGCCATCGGAATTAGAACACAGGCATCCGGATCCTGCATGGTGCGTGTGGATAACAATGATTGCAGAACCATTCCATAGGCCACCAGCAGAACCGATTGTGTCACCTCTCCTCCAGATCAATAGCGTATTAGTTCTGGGGCATAGGAGCCCAGGAGACAGAAACGCGAGCTATTATTCTGTTCGCAGTATTTCAGACATCTTCTACCTCGATCAAATTCGTGATGGTTTCTGCAGTTCTATGGCTAAAATATTTATGAAAGAGTCCTAGTCTCCTTTTGGTGTGTCTGTGGTCACAAGTTATCACTGTGCCAAGTCAGACGATCCCTGCATTGGAGTGTTACCGTGTGTCTTTGGTGGTCCTCGTCCAGCATTGCCCTGCACTGTCCCCATCAGCTGGTGGTCAGCGTCAGCACCTAACTGTTTATAGCGATGCGTGCCGGTGGAGTTCATTCTCCTTGTTCCCCCGGTGCTCCGGAGTCTAGCATGCTGAGAGAGAAATCTTCATTTAGGCTCCCTTGAATCAGAGTTGACTTTGTCTGTCACTCAGGGCGCCCTTCATGAGATAGCTGACATAAACCTTAAGGGAACACAATTTGATTCAATTCTCAGGAAGGTGGTCAACTCTGAATGATCATCCCCATGTCCCCCCTTCCTTAACGACATGTAAATAGTGTGGTTACCGGTTGTCAAGTCACCCTATCTTTGGTATGTTTTTGTTACAGTAGATTTCAGAATAGGGTGCATGTGCTAATCCATGTACACAAAGAGACTTTATTTAGAGTGTATGTTGTAAAGTTTTCTATAATCTTGGGCCACTCAAGAAACACAGGTGATGTGGCTTCTTTACCATGATGATAGGGAATGCCATTTACTTAGAAGTCAAGAATAAAGACATTCTAGATGAATTGAACTACCAGTATACTCCATGTAAGTGGGGAAATTGCCCTTGATAAAAACTTTTGAAATTATTTTAACATGTTGTATTTTACAACCACATTATAGAACTTATAAAGTAGAGCTGTCTCCAAAGTTCTGAGCATCATTTTCTCCTGAAAGATAAAAACATGCCTCTGGGCTTAGGTAAGTTTCTCTGAAATTCTCTCACTATCTGTAAATTTATAAATTAACTCCCCAAGGCTTGCTCTTAGCTAAGGATCCCAAGTTTTCAGTAAAATATATTGAGAAAGCCCACCTCTGCAGAAATGCAAAAATATTTTCAACCCACACATCCTAAAATAAGAGCTTTAGGGATTTTTCTTCATATTTCTATTCACGTATGAAGAAAAACACACCCACATGTTCAGATGTCCAAACATATAACATTTCACAGAGAAAAGATGCCCCCTATCCGTCCTGCCCTCATTCTCGGGTCCCGTCCCGATAACCCAGAAATAAGGACTCGTCTCGTTTCTCAGGTTTCCTTTGGGGGTTTCTTAAACAAAATGTTCTAGCTATTTAAAAATATACTGCAAATGCATGACTATGAGCCACAATTTTAATTTTTAAAAGGTGAATGTGAGAACTATGGAAAAATAAATATGTTTATAAAAATCATACAAAGTGAACAAGTTACAAAATGATGGGATTAATCTTAATTTTGTATGCTTGGTTGAGAATCTAAATATATTTTATTTCATAGCTTTTTGAATGCTAGAATAATATAGCAGAATAATAGCTTCATCTTTCCAGCCTTATTTTTTTCATAACTTGCTATTGTAACTTATGAGATTCATATGAATAGTTTTAAAAATGAAAAGGAAGTTTATCTAAAACAATGGATACTTCTGTTGATGGTGATTTTTTAACTAGGTTTTGTTCTGATTCTATTTCTGTAATTATAAATTATGTATGGTGAAAATCATTAAACTTGTTTTTTCACTTTGGTTTTTTATGATCTTTCTTAATAGAATGGGATTCTTTATGACTTAATTCAGTTTTTCATGTTTACTGGCTTTTAAAAACAAAGAGAAAAGATATAAAGCTGAAAATATAGAGAGAGAACAAACTCAGAAATCCATAGTAACAAAATTTAAAATCTTGTGATTTTCATGTAACTAAGTCATTTTATTTTTATATTCTTTTTTTCAAATCTGTTCAAATATCAGCAAGTTTCACTTTCCTGAAAGACCACCATGTACATGCCATTTTCTCATAAATTACCACTTCTGTTAATCTCAATAATTATTTAAGTCCGTGACCTTTAACTATCAGTTCTGACAAAGGAGGATGACAATATATGGCACCAAGATATTTGGCATGTAATGAAAATGGTTTGCTTTAATTAAAATGTAAGTTATTGTTAGGAAGAAAGGTCACACTAAGAAAATGTCATTTCGGAAGGATGTTAGCCAGCACCCCCCAGTGTTCGCAACGTGTGAAGTCTGTGGTTAGCGCCTGACATTTAGAGAGGGAGCTCTAACATTTCTGCGTCTCCTGATGCGGTTGTTCACCGTATTCAAATTATTTTTTAATCCGTTAAATGCTAAGTGTAACACCATTTGCATCTAATCTTGGGTACTCAAATGCTTCGCCGATAAGGAACTATATTTACAAACTTTAAAAGAGCAATGTGATTTAGGGAGGGTTTGAACGTATATCTTGAACACAAAGCTTATGCTTTATACTCACACAATCAAGTTGTTATCATTGTATAATTTATATCTTTCACTGATGAGATGTAAGACACACAATTCATAATTTAACTTGTCAGAAGCATGGAAACTTGTTTCTTTGTATATTTTCAATATTTTATTTAAACAATTAATCTACTGTAAGATATGTTTTATGGCAATACTTCCTAGGAAAGTTGTTTGAGATTCAGTTTTTGGCATTTTGCCCCTAATAAATCAGTTGATAAGATGTTCTGGAGTCTGAGAGTATGTAGAGAAATATATCTTTAATGATGGGACAAATTAATGGTCTTGACATAGGTCAGAAATAAGAATTATTTGCTTTTAAAATTATTGATTTTCACAGAAAAAGTTTTGGGTTTTTTTGTTTTTAATTCACATCACCATGTGACTCACTGAAGACCGAAGCATGCAGACCCGGGCTACACGGGAACTGGGCTCCTTACAGATGAGGCAGCCCCAGCTCCAGTGAGTCGTTCTCTTGAGATAGGGTGGACAGGAGGAAAGTTTCTGGAGAGATTCCGTTTGGGCAGAGATGAGTTTTACAAATGAGATCAGAGGGAAACATTCAGGCAGAACAAACAACTAGAACAAAATCTACAGCTGATCACAGTATTGATGTTTTAGAGAAATGGAGAGCAAAATTTGTGGTCTGAAAAGAAATGTCAGTGACAAGAAATGTGGCATCAGTGGCTGGAGAGGCAGATAGACGGCAGATGATGAGGAACTGTGGCGAACAGCGGAGTGTGGACGTCACTCCCACAGAGCGGGAAGTCCTCGGCCAGCAGTAATGGCAACAGGGCGTCTGATTTGTGCATTAATAAGGCAACTCCATATCCTGTAAGTTTCACTAATGACCGCAATAAAAATATGGACAGAAGGCGGTCATGTGGGAAGATAGTCAGGTCCATGGTGTCCTGGACCAGCTGGTAGCAGCTGAGCTGGAAGCAGAAGGCCTCGTACGGGGCGGCAGAGCAGCGGTTTTCACCAGCACGCCAGCATTTCTACAATGTGCAGCCCCTGACTCTTCAGTCAGGGGCACCGGCCTCCTCACCCTTAGATTGTCAAATAACAAAAAGGAAAGAAAAGAAAATAGCCAACACAACAATAGCCATCCAATGTGAGTGAATCAAAATTAGACCTATCTTTTGGTCAGACCGACATAAGACATAGTTTTTGGTGTATAGCAGAATTTTAGTAATTAGTTTATGTGTGCCGTGGTTTGAAAAAGGTTGAAAATCGCTGCTGTAGGTGTAGAGATAATAAGATAATAGCAGTGCTAATTTACCGCACATAGTGGAGGGGGGAAGGGAAGAAAAATCCGCGGGAAAGCACACTCGAGCACTCACTAAGCCGGGTGATGGCGGAACCTATGTCGGCAGAGGGGAGGGGTGGGTGGCCGTGGGAGCCGGTAGTGGTGGTGCTGAATTTCAGGTGCATATTGTAGTCAATGCAGCTAACTGAATACGGCAGGTGAGCAGCTGGCTTTCGGATTACAGCCCTCAGAATTGGAGGTCGGAGCTGGAGGTGTAGGGTGGATGTTATCACCTTGTTACAGCTTTTAAAGCCTTTGAAACAGACAAAATCACTTTGGGAAGGTGTGTGTCTGTGTGAGAGAGAGACACCAAAGCCATGTGTCACTTCAAATGTTAGAAGTTGAGCAGTAGAGGAAGAAAAAATACTCAGAAATGGAACAGCCAATACGTTTTGAGTTAGAAGAGTATTATGAAGGAGATTTACGAAAGTCAAAAGAATGTCGTGTTTCAGTGAGGATGGAGCTGCTGCCTTTGCAGAATGGACCTAACAGAATCAGAGGTTTTAAAAAAAAAAGCACTCCAGAAATCCAGGTCTCTCAACATGGAGACCATTGATTGTGTGGTTAGGAGAGACTACGAAGGAGCAGTGAGGAGAGAGCCCACTTCGGAGGAGCCAGGAACAGGCTGAGGGACGAGGTAATGGGAGGGAGAAGTAAGGCAAGGCCTACGGTGAGTTACGGTTCAAGAGAGATAATTCACAATAAGGCAACCTGAACAGGCCATGCCACCGAATGGCTGGCACTGAGCCAGAAAAATATTTGAAAATAGAACTAAACCAAAATAATTGTCCTCAGTGTCACCAATTAGACTTGTAAAACATAATGTAAGACAAAAAAAAAACACACACACACACAAAAAAAACTCTGCATGAAGGTGACAAAGGAAACAAACTCCAAACTCCTACATGCCAGTCCGACATGTCCCTCTGTGTAAAGCAGTCTTTGCTTTCCCACGCTGGAGTGCGTTCCAAAAGCACCGGAAACCAAATGGAATAAGGTTTACAGCACCTCCCTGTGATTCAGTGCCTTGTGTGTAACACAGGGCTGGAAGGATTAGCGAACACACGTGATCTGGGGCTGGAGTTTAGAGTAGGGGTGAAAGCAACATGTTTGGCTGCAGTTGCACAAACCCGGGGAGGAAAAATGCTGTAAAAGTGCCATTACCTCCCAAGTACCCAGAGAAACACAAAGCGAAGAGTTGTAGTTGATAGGCTAACTCCGGTCGCACAAAACACTGGACCCTGAAAAGGAAGAGAAGGAAAACCTACCGGGCGGTCCGGCAGGTCCGACACACACAAGTGGACACACTCTCACATAATTAAACCTCTCTCACGTAATTAAACATCGCTGTGAGACTGACGTCACGGTGTCGTTGATAATGCCAGCATAAATTCCTCCGTATACACCAACATTCGCTGCACACACCTGCTACAGCAGGCTCTAACCTTGAGAGTGAGAATCAGATTAGAAACGAAAAGATGCAAGGGATGTTGCCAATGCAGAAAAGCTGACTGCACATTCTTTATGATAAAAAAGTGCTGGCACATTTTTGGAGCATTAGCAAGGGGACTAGGGTTTTAAATGTGTTTGTTCTTTACTGCATGTCAAATATATGTAAATGAGGACACGAGGACAGGCCGGACCGACCACTCCAGCCCAGGGAGGAAGCATAACAGCGCAGGAATCACCCTCCAGCCGTCCACTGGTTCTTTCCTCATTACGTTCTTTGTTTATCAAGCAAGGATAGTTCTTCAGGAGAGCTCAGAATTTGGAGGAAATTTAATTGATTAATTTATAACATTGATCAGAGGCCAAGTATTCCTGTAGGGTGGCGCGGTGGGAAGACCGGGCCTCTGACTAAAGGGATGGTTTGAACTGTCAGATCTCACAGGTCCTTGCACTTTGCTGGAAAGTATGTCCATGTGCTATTGAATTACATGCATTATTTAAATGGTCCTCTGTT
This sequence comes from Micronycteris hirsuta, assembly GCA_004026765.1. Lineage (NCBI taxonomy): Eukaryota > Metazoa > Chordata > Mammalia > Chiroptera > Phyllostomidae > Micronycteris > Micronycteris hirsuta. The sequence continues at coordinate 145,600 of PVJI01000109.1, read as the reverse complement.
TCATGATTATAACAAGACACAACTCACAGACGAGGAGTGCAGGTAACTGGTTTGTACAGGCTGCGCCGAAGCAGTTTTGCAGCTGGGAGTATGGAGACTAATACAATAAATAACAACATGAGAATGAACTCTCTTTTGCATACTCACCACTGCACACCTGCCTCTGTCCCACCCTGTACACTGCACACACTGTCTCAGAGGGCGTCTTCCTCAGCTACCCACCATGTGACGCCATCAGCCTTTGATGGATACAGTATGAGTTGAAAAAAATCAGCCCGTCTGTGCTCCTCCCGAATGGTGAGAAATCCACAGGGCGAGGAAACGTGCCCTCCCAGCGGCTGGTGACCACCCCCCCCCCGGACCACTCCTACCCCAGATACCCAGGACTCGGTCTCCCGCCCAGGTGTCCCCGAGGCCACGTCATTCATTAGTTTTACCCCAGGCAGCTGTGTGGTGTTTGTAGAAGAGGATGGGAGCCAGCGAGCATCTCAGCTGGGCGTCCCGGTGTCACCTGTGCATGGTTGCAGGTCAGCCGCGTGGTCAGCTCCCATGCGCGAGCAGATTTACTCTGCTGGTTGATGGACACATCTGGCTTGAAAAGTGAAGCTTCATTGTTGGAGCGTGTGTCCACAGGAAGTAAAAAGCCCAAGAGGGACCATTCTTTCCAATATGTGCAACACTGAGTACATATTTCAGAACCGTGAGAAATGATTTTGTGACGGCGTTTGTGTGCAAACATCGACAGGAGCCCGCGTGCGAGGGCAGCCTGGGCGCCTTCCCCTGCCCGGCTCTCAGCCACGCTGCAATCGGGGACCTTGGTGGGAGGCTCCCGGGCGAGGAGAGCGCTGCGCCGTGAATGCCAGTGAGGGCGGTCCGTCCAGGGATGCGCAGTTTCACAGCAAGGGCCGAGGACTTTCTCCAGAGGAAGAATTGTCCACACCCATGGAATGTTAAAAAGATTGTAATCACTTTAAGATTTTATAACAATTTTAGTCAATGAGTAAATACCTTGATGTAATTTAAATCAAAATATTAAAAATAATGTAACATACTTTTCAGATGTATGCAAAAGGTTTCATCAGCTTCTGAACTTTCTCAAGGGCAAGGGGGACCACTCCCACTGGAAATACAGGGTTTTCATAGACACATAGTTTCAAAACGAACTTATCTCCCGGAGGTTTCGGTGTCTAGTTCTGCAGTTACCTCGGGATCTGTTTATGTGCACACATTTAGAGCTACATTATTGTCATTTGGATGCTATTCAAATTATGCTGTTAATTTTAATTTCTCTATAACTTTGTGATAAAAATCACGATAGAGGATGTTTTGACACTCTATAGAGAAAGAATTGGAATAAAAGGTGAATTTGAGCTGAAATCAAATTTAATTCTGTCTAATTACAAAAGACTTTACCCTCAGATAAGACTGAGGAAATTTTCAAGATACCTTGAACAGACTTACAAAGAAACGTGAGATTTGAGAGACACAGGTAACACAAGATTATTCAAACTCATCAATAAAGGTAATTCTCAAAGTAGTTCCCATTTTGCATTTTCTGCATTGCTAAAATATTTGTAGCACAGTGACAAAATATTAAGGTTGTGAAAAGTGAGTATTGACTCTTCACATATTTCTGAATTGTCTGCTTTTCCCCAGTTTTGTGCTGATTCTCTCCCCAGGGGACCTCCTACAAAAGACCCTTAGCCTTCCATCCCCCACCCCCCGAGTCAGCCCTCTGTTCTCACCAGGTATCAGACTCTGCTCTCCCGGGGGTAACTGAGCCGCCCAGGGTTGAACATATATCTCAATGCGCTGTGGGATTTCAAAGCTGAGGTAGGCTTTCTGTGCAAATTCATCATCTTACCATTGCATTGTATTTCACAATATCAAGAATTATTCTGTCAACGCATTTATAAATAATGTGCATGTCATTTACAACACTACCGTCCCTCAACTTGGCTTCCAGGTTTTCTTCTTTACATGTTATCATGACTCAGGTTAAGCTTATACTTCCTTTTTTTGTCATACACAAATCAAAACAGTTCAAACTTAGTTTTATTACTTTTCCCAAGTAACTACTTTTACTCCCACACATCTGCCCATACATCTGACTTTAAACTTCCCTGTCCTTGCACAAAAGGACTTTCTAAACCAAACTCTTTCACTGTAACTTGATGTGTGCACCTGGCTACCTTGTCTTGTGTGTGAGCAAGTCACCTCTGAGGACAGACATGGCTCTGCCACACACTGTTTTTCTTCTCCTCCCCCTACACATGACATCTTCATCTTAATTTTTTTAAATGAGTGTACAGGCACAGGAAAACCAAGTGACTCACTCAGTGTCACATAGCCTTGGGAAGAATGCTAAGTTTGCTAGCCTGACTCTGGTATGGTCTCTAATCTGTTATGCTAGTTTGCCTTCTGTTTCATTTACTCAATGAACAAAATTGTTAGGGCCCCTAATTAACGTTACTGAGGAATTCTGACTCTCCTGAGCCAAAGGTACGTTCAGCCCTGAGGGCACTGAGCCGTGTTTCCGTCCTGGCCCCTGAGAGTCTTCCTCTAGAACAGAGTCTCCAGTTCTCCCAGAGCTCTCTTCCTGCTTCTGACTACTCCTCCCCACCTTTCTGCCCTAGTTCCTCCGTCGCTGCTGCTGCTTCCAAGTTGTGCGTCTTTACCAAGGGTCTGTTCTCTACTCCCTTTAATCCTTCCTGGTGTTTCTTCCTGGGTGAGCGCGCCCAAGTTTATGACCTCACCCACCATTTTTAAGCAAGATTTCCAAATGGATAATTCACATCTCTCTCCTCATGCAAGGACTTTCTCGCTGCCTAGTAGACGTACTTAACCTCCGTGTCTTGCAGGAATCTCAAATTCAGTGTGTCCAAATCATGACATATTATTGTTTTCTACACCGATGACATGATTCAGTCAGCCTAGCCTTCCATGGATACACCCCAGAGTTATTCTGAGTCACTCAGTTTCCCTCATTCTCACTGTGCCATTGTCACAGTTATGGGGTGAACTGCTACTCAGAAAGAGATGTTGAAGTCCTCACTCCCCACACCTCATAATGTGACCCCATGTGGAAACAGGATGGTTTGCAGTTAGAATCAAGATGAGGCCATAGCAGAGTAGGGCGGGCCCCCATCCAGTCTGACACTGTGCCTATAGGAAGAGAAGAAGGGACAAGACACAGAGAGTGACATTGCTCCGTGACCTTGGAGGCAGTGAGTGTAGCAAGGTGGCTGCAAGCACAGGACAGCCAAGGACGCCGGCAGACCCAGAAGCTTAAAGACACAGAAGTGGTTCTTTTCCTACATTTTTCAGATAGAGAATAGCCCTACTGGCACCTTCACTTTGGACGTCCAGCTTCCAGAACTGCAAGACAACCACTTTCTGTTGTTTTAACCCACCCGGTTTGTGCTACTTTGTTATGGCAACCCCAGGAATTAATGATCACTGTATCTTGACTCTTAATTTTTATTTGTTTTTTTCCTGCTTCCTCAGATCAACATCTCTTGGTTTCGTTTGGTTTTTGTCCCAATTATTTCTAAAGCTTCCCTCCATGTATCTCTGCCTTCATCCTCAAATAGTAGCAGTGCCCTGCTTAACACCTTTCGTACCGCGTAGAAATCTCTAAGACATACGCCAGGGACCGCACGATATTGGGCAAACTGCATGTTAATTAAATCATCTCGTAATGCGGTCCTTAACAGATGGCACGCGAAACACGCGAAAACTCATGAGCAGTACGGAAAGTGTTAAAATATTTGCTGGCTCCTTCTTGCACATAGGGCTGATCTCAAGTTTCTTAATGTGGCTGCAGCCACCACCATCCCTACACACCAGCCTCCTACGTCACATGCTAGAATTGTGGCTGATACTTCCTGTCTCTTTGAACTGCCTGCTTCTTCTCACACCTGAAGAGAATGATGCAGTTCTCTCTCCTTTATAAGACCCTCCTCCACCTGGACCTTCTCATCTTCTCGGCACTTTGATCTCTCAAGACTAAGCTGAAAAGGAATTTCATAAATGAGAAGATTCTAACTCCTGGGCTAGGTTAGGATCCTAGTAACAGGTTCTCAAAAGCCAGGGCTGCCTTCACATTTTGTTGCCTCTACTTCTAAATGTGCACTTCCTGCTAGACTTGGATCCTGGGAGGTGGCATAGCTCTAGCACCCAGGGATTCCAGAGGGACATCTGTCAGGTTTTGGAGGAGGTCCCCCATCAGTTCTGATGGCTCTTGAGCCCTACCCTGCACTGTTGCCAGAACTGCCATCCTTAGAGCTAATGTAAGTTACTTCAAAACACACAAATCATACCTAAGTGGGAATGTTTATGGGAACTTTATTTGGAATTGCCCTCACCTAAATTTTCCATACATTGATACCAGTATTTTAACAAAATGAAAAACCAAATATTGTTCTTCTAAACTATTCTAGATGAAGACATTTAAAGAATGTATGTTTTTATACGTACATAGTAATGTGCATTATAATGTATCTTTTATTGTCATCTAAGGTAATTTCAATAGGAGAAGTTCTGGAAACACTTTTTTTCCCTAATTTTTTAACTTGTAATATATTTTATTGATTATACTGTTACAGTTGTCCCAGTTTTTCCCCCTTTGCCCTTCTCTGCCCAGTACCCCCTTTCCTCCAGCATTCCCCCCATTAGTTCATGTCCATGGGTCGTGCATGTAAGTTCTTTAACTTCTCCATTTCCTATGCTATTCTTAATCTCCCCCTGTCTAGTTTGTACCTACCAATCATGCTTCTTAGTCCCTGACCGTTTTCCCCATTCTCCCCCTTCGCCCTCCCCACTGGTAACCCTCCATGTTATCTCCATTTCTGTGATTCTGTTCCTGTTCTGATTGTTTGCTTAGTTTTTCTTTTAGATTCAGTTGTTAGTAGTTGTAACTTTGTTGTTTTTTTAATGTTCACAGTTTTGATCTTCTTTTTCTTAAATAAGTCCCTTTAACACTTCATGTAATAATGGCTTGGTGATGATGAACTCCTTTAGCTTTACCTTGTCTGGGAAGCACTTTATCTGCCTTTCCATTCTAAATGATAGCTTTGCTGGATAGAGTAATCTTGGTTGTAGGCCCTTGCTTTCCCTCACTTTGAATACTTATTGCTAGTCCCTTCTAGCCTGCAAAGTTTTGAGAAACCAGTCTTATTGGCGCTCCTTTGTAGATAACTCTGCTTTTCTCTTGCTACTTTTAGGATTCTCTCTTTATCTTTAACCTTTGGCATTTTAATTATGATGTGCCTTGATGTGGTCCTCTTTGGGTCCAACTTGTTTGAGACTCTCTGTGCTTCCTGGACTTGTATGTCTATTTCCTTCACCAGATAAGGGAAGTTTTCTTTCATTATTTTTTCAAATAAGTTTTCAATTTCTTGCTCTTCCTCTTCACCTTATGGCACTCCTATGGTTCAGATGTTGGTACACTTAAAGTTGTCCCAGAGGTTCCTAAACTTCTCCTTATTTCTTTCTTTTTCTTTTTTTAAATACTTGTTTCTTCTTTCTGTTCTGATTGAATGTTTATTTCTTCCTTTCATTCCAAATCGTTGATTCGAATCCTGGCTTCCTGTCCTTCACTGTTGGTTCCCTTTATAGAGAAAAAAGAAAAGTTACTTATAGTTATTAACTGCATGGAACCTTCATGATTGAGACGTAGATAATTCCCATTCTTTTGATAATATTCCACAGAAATGTAGTTAATGTACTTAATATATTTAAATGGGTTACTTGTATTAAAAACTTTTCTACACGATGTAAAAGCCATCTATATTCTTCATCTATATTCTTTAAAGAAAAAGGAGCTTCTTTTTCCTTTTCATGGCAACAATGCTTCCTGGCACATTCACATCACAGTTTTGATGATGCCTCCTTGCTAAGCACAGGCAATGGCTTTGTTCTTACCTGATGTCACAGCCGTCCACTGAGGCCCTGCTCAGCATCCTGGGGTGACTGTGCGCCTGGGAAACAGGAATGTCTCTCCAAAGGAAGGAGATCATCATGTTTGGTATTAAACAATTAGGATACATTATTTCATCCTTTTTTATTATAGTGGCTTAACTTGACTATTGTTAGCACAGAAGACTACCACCACAAGATATATTAAGAATAAAAATCAGCAACATGTCACTTTGATCACAAAGGTTAGGTCCAGTCACAAAGGGAATTTATGGCTCGGGTTAAGTTTACTGACAGTGAAGTCATTTGGGTTCATCACTACCTCTGAAGAAACTGCACCATTATGATTACAACCTTTATTCTAGGACACGTGTCCCTCATGACAAAGAACCTCAGGGAAGCTTGTCACCACATCGCGGTGCTGACTGAGCAAAACACCTGGGCAGAGCATGAGCATGTGGATGATTTATGAAATGTGGAAGACAGAGTGTTCCCAAATAAGCTCGTACATGATGACCCCACAAATATGTGCAGTCAGAAACCACACACACATGTGCACACACATGCGTGCAGACTTGTGGCCCTATACAATTATCTGTTGTTGACATTGGTGTTGACGTTGTCACAGCTGGTGATTAAACAAAAAATAGGTGTTAATTAATAGCGCCTGATACCTGCTGGGGCGTTTGACAATGTCAGTGCTACAGGTATTACAGAACTTCATTTTCTAACTACAGACACTGTCACTGGGAACTGGGATCAGTTTTTAACATGTCTTTAATTTGCAATCATCTACAAAAACCATGGAATCACAGAACAATCCTATGCAGAGCAGCATCGCCATTTTAAAAACATACAGTCAGGGGAATTGCTCAGAGGAGAAAGTTTCAGGTCCAAGGGCTTCTGCATCAATGTCATACCATATAACTAAGAAAAATTTTATTTTGAGTGTAAATCTCCAACAAGGGCAAAATTGTTGACGTGCAGGTCACAAAGCTTGCAGTAAATGAGGCCAAGAATGGTAAGTAGTAGAGACCGCGTCTGCTGTGCTGTTTCTGTGTGGCGGGCCAGAACGGCCACATGCAGACCTGGGTCTGTGTTCTCCCTTCTCCGCGTTTCAGGGTGCGGGGGTCGGACCTCATCTTCCCAGAGTCCCTCTGAGCCCTCACCTGTCTGTCCTGTGTGTCCTCACTCCCAGAGCCACCTGGACAAATGCAAGACCAGAGACCTAATAAGCCAGGTGCTTCTGCATGGCCCTCCTAACCAACCTTCCCTCTTCATAAGCCTGGTGTGCTTAAACAGCTGAAAAATGTGAAATATACTGCGTGTTAGTAATAATGGAATGGGTGGGTGAATTATGGTCCTTCCACAAACATATATTTTCCAGCTAGCTAATATTATGTTAAAATACTTATAAATCTAGGTGAAAAAGTTTCATATATTTAAAAATATAAATAGATGTCACACTGAGTATGCATGTAATCTATGTGAAGAACACTTTCAGATATGTAAACATATAATTAAAAAACAAAGAATAGGTAAATCACGCTAACAGTTACTCAAGGTAACTTCTATTTCAGTTTAAAAAAATAAAATCCTCATGGAACATACCTTACTTTTTAAAGTCACATCATCTTATTAATATAAATCACTTTAATAAATGGAAAAAATCATTCAAGGAACAATGGCTTTGGTACATGTTCTACAAAATAAGAACAATTTTGAAAGTTTCTGAAACCCCCCACCCTCCCTGCCCTCCCTGCCTGGACACTCAGGCCTCCAGTTCACAGCTGGCCTCCGGGCTGATCGGAGACAAGGGTCCTGATAAGGGGGCAGGGTTGAGCCACTTCCGGTGTGCTGACTCAGGGAGGTGGCCTCAGTCAGTGGTCGGGGTCACCCGCTAGGCACTCAGTGTGCTGTCCTTTAGATAGACTGAGAAGCACCAATGTCTGCTCACACACGCACACGCACCAGCTTTAGGCCCCATTTTTATGGAGGGTTTCCAACACTCAGGAGAGGCCCTGCCTGACAGACTGTGGGCTCTGAGAGCCTCACAGTGTGTGGTGAAGACCTACCTGCCCCAGGTGGGGGAGGCCAGCCCTAGAGGAGAGTGGGTTTGTACCCCAGGAGCCTGGAGCACAGGCCTCTGGGAAGGCAGGAAACGCAGTGCAGGGGGACAGTGAGGAGCGGGCTCGGTGCATTTTCATTATCGAACCAATTTTTTAGTATGTCATCATAAAACTTGACTATGTGGGCCTTGCCTGTTTCTGAAATTAATGATTACGTTTAGAACATAGACATTAGAATAAGTGTTACTGTTGAAACCAATAACGTGATGTTTGAACAATTACACACGAGAGAGGTGGACTGTCATTGGAAATATCCTGCCTTGAGTTATGGGTCAAGGTGTCAAAGATAATAAAGTAAAGAAGAAGCAGGTCTGGAAAGAAATAAAATAAGCTAAATTATAAGTGATTTGACGTACACACAATTCGGAGGGTTAGAGACCACACCCGAACAACGAAGCCCTCCGGCCCGCCGCGGTGACCCTGCATCACAGTTGCCATGTGCGTGGTGTGTGTCCAGGGCCCTCTGCGCCCTTCTCTCCCAGTCACAACGGGCGGCTGTTTATGTCACCTTGAATCACACACCCAAGGACGTCAGGCCCTCAGAAAGAGCATCTAACTCTCCAGTTGCCGGGCTGCTCAACCCCGTCTTCTGAGGATGGAACGCGACAAATCAAACAGTAAGCAGATTGCTTTGACTTCCCTGTGGCTCCAGGCACACTGGTCCCTGCTCACCACACACACCAGGCCCTGGGCCACCCCGTGCTTCTCGACTACACCCTGGCCTCTGTCTCCATGGCTCTGCTCCAGGAAATGCTCTCCTCTTCACTCGGATGTCACCCTTGTAAATCTCTGTGCTGAAAACAGTGCCTGAGAAAGAACAGAAATCCTCAGGGCTTACCAAATTAAAGAAAAAGGGAGGTTCTGGTCTAGAGAGGTGAGTGTGTGAGAACTAATTCATTCCCCACATAACTATGTAATCACAGGATTCATCACCATTTTGTCCAGTCCTAGCTTACACTGCCTTTCCCTCATTCAGGAGAGCCTGTGGAGTTGACTTTTTCCCCCTCCTGGCACTTTTGCAGTTGCATCCACAGATGAAACGTTCCTGACTTGGCGAATTCCTGGCGATGCCTGTCCCATTGCCACCCGAGCCCTTGTCTACGGGCATGGATTTTCCCCCGATTTAACCACGCTGTGAATACCAATGAGATTTTTAATAATGCTGGGAAAAAAGGATTACCAAGCAACTATTACATTTGCTCACTGTACAAAGTTACAGAGACTAAAATGGACCATCTTTTCTTCGAGGCTCATGATGACAGTGAAGACCGATGAAGAACTTCCTGCAAGGACCGATGACAGGGTCATTATGCCTTTAAGAAACATCCATCTGACACCAGAAATTGAATTTTTGCAAAGTCCAGAGAGAGAAAATCCTACCAAAGTCAGGAATTTAAACAAGATTAATGGAATTAATGAAAGAACAGAAGCTATAGATATGTAAGAGGGAAACTCAGTCCTGATGACTAATGGAATGTGGGAAGAACAGGAGAGAGAATAGTTTTATTGACCCCGAGAATGACTTGAGAAACGGTAAGCTATAAAATATGGATGAGAACAAAATGCTGGTTAGGTTGTTCAGTTATATTTGGATTAGGTTAAATTTCTTGTATTAACACTCAACGGAAAATGCCGGTCAGAAACTCAATGGCAACATCGGGGCTGGAGCTGCAGGTCTGGGAGCATCAATGTTGAACCAGAAAGGGGGGATGCGGGTCATGAGGAGGGCATGAGAGGCTCAGGATGAACTTGAACTTGCGGGAATTGAAAGCAGTAGGAGAAAAGACAGTGAAGCGCTGAAATGTGCAGATTTCTCAGGATGTCTGATGAGAGGGAGAGAAAGGCGCAATCAAAGTAGAAACATGCAGTTGATGGGAAAGGACACAGTGAACTTACTGTGTTTACAAGTTTCACATGTTATGCTTCAGATGTTTCAGGTATTTTTAAGTGGAGATCTCTCTATTTGATTGATGACTGTCTAATTTATCAAGTACACATTTTAAGTTTTGCATTTTCACGTTCGATGTCTCAGTGCACCAAGATTTATGACCACAATATCTTTGTTATTTTCTTGTACTAAGATCACTATGTGAGATATTAGCTTCAGACTCTTGTTTTCTCTTCATTGCCTTCTCATTACAGAACATTTCGTTAGCACCATGTAAACACGGTTTAACTGCCACCTCTGCTTTGACATCTGCTTCTCTGCCATTATTCACTCCTCATGGTTAAGCTCCTGACGTGACTCAGCTACAAGGGGTTTGATAGTCATCAAACTCGTGTAGAGAAAGCACTCCATGTGGGTGTCAATTAACTGTGTACAAAGGGGAAACTATCGTTATAGACTGTACCCTTAATTATGATAATCCTTCTAAAAATTCAGGTTAGTTACTGCAAGGAAAAGATGAAATTGTTTAAATGTATCACCTCCTTGCAAAAAATACTCAACTTAGTAAAACAAATATAACAGAAGTCTAGTCAATAACATTGTTCATCATTTGATCACCTTATATTTTAACTCAGGAGGAGTGGTCTACTGTCTCATTTTGACTTGCGTGGTTGACATGTTGGAATGAGAGTCAATGTATGGATTACATGTTTATCTATGAAGATGGGGAGTTAGCATCTAGAGATGCCAGAGGCATGGAAAACAAAACTTTTTTGAAAAAATCACTACGATTTATCCAAGAATAAGAGGAAGATATGAAAAAGCAAGCAAACAAAAAATTAGATTGTTTGTGGCCAAATTGGAACCGTCAGTAGAAGAGACACAGGACAGAATGAAGAGTGTGGGTCATGGCACATTGTGTGTCACTGCCATGAAAGCCATGTGGATTAGACGAGGGGCTGGGGACGCATGACCCATTGTAGAGGGAAGAGGGGAGGGGCTGAAAGTGGGCTGTGAGCTGGAGGAGGGAAGTTTCATTAAACTGGAAGTGGGGAACTTGTGGAGAGGGATGAAGAGAGACGTTAGTAACTATTGGGGAGAAACTCTTCTTTAAGTGTCTTTTTGAGAATATAACTTTAGACATTTATTACTGTCACATAAACAACAAATCCAGACGTAAGTAAAGAGATATTTTATTCAAGAGACTATTCCAACGAGGAGAATTCTCTGAATGTAAGATCTAGAAAAATCTCAAAAAGCAGCAGAAACGGCCTTTTCCTTTATAGGAAATCATAAGCAGAGATCGCGGGACTTGGTGGTGGCATGGGGCAGGCACCGCAGGGAGCAGATGGCACAGTCTGGGTGGCAAAGTCGGAATCTGCCCTGTTAAGAGGAATGAGCCCGTAAGGAGGGTGTTGGCGCCCTTGAGCTGAGGAGGGAGATTAAGTTCAGGAGCCTGTGAGGAGGAAAAAGCCTAACAAAAATTAGATCGATTCACGTCAACAGGTGCATGTGGGCATGTGGTCAAGACATACAGATGATGCGTGGATGGATAGATGGAAGGAAGGAAGGGCTGGGATGGATGGGTAGATGGATAGGTGATAGAGAAGTAGAAATAGAAGACAAATGAATCTAACAGCATCAATGATAAACTTAGGCACGTTTGATCATGGGTAACATTAAAAATAAGTTAAAACGAATGCTCATGACCCTGACCAAAGCTGTGGTGCTTTCTGGGCCCCAGGCCCATCCGCGGTGTGGTGAGGGCCTGAGCACCGGAGGCGGCCCAGGCCTGCCAGGCCCATCTCAGTGAGGTCCGTGCTGTGACTGAGCTGACACAGGCAGCCTGGAATCAGGGATCTAAGTTTAGGAAAGCGGTGTGCCACCTGGGGATGTGGAAGTGAAGTGACCTGCAGGATGTGGGGCTGGGCCCGACTCTGTCCTGGTCGGCCCTTCCTGGCGTGGTGTTCCACGTCACTGCTGCAGGTGACATCACACTGTGCTGACATAGCGTCGTTTTTTCGCTCTTCAAAATGGCAGAGTTTTTGAGCCTTTTCTCAAAGGTAGAGAAAAATGCCAGAAGAAAATAAAATGGAAGTCAAATGGAAGTTAATGTAACCCATTAACCTACCAGAATAAAGAGTAAATGTGACCAGAACTTCAGAAAACTGATTTTTACCAATTCTGCAGACAATTGTTGTGGCATGTCATTGGAAAATAGCCTATATGCTAAGTGAATTATTGCACTGTCCTATGAGAAATTACATAAGATGGCGTAATTCTGAATACTTTAGTCATGGAAATCTGACAGTGTGAAGGTGAGTGAGCAGGTACTCTGCTGTTCCATCTAAGATGGGTACATGAGTAAGATAAAGAAGCTCTTTTGGAGCTCTTATGAGAGCGTCTGCCTGACCAACGCTGCCAGCTTCCCCATTTCTGCTGCGTGCTCCTGCTTCCTTCCAGGGCACTGACGTTCTAGCCACTGTGTCCAGCAACTGGGACAGTCTGGGAGGGGGTACTCAGCAAGCCAATGGTCAGGGCACCCCCAGGACTGAGAAGAATTAAGGTTCATGCAGGAAATCATGATTCCTTAACATTTTGCTTTGAAAAGAATCAAATTGTGCACGTTACATGTATAAGAACCCTTCCCAGCATCAAACCAAGGCTCCTATGCTTTTTACTTCATCTCATTCGATGAAGCAGTTTCCAGCAGAGGCACACCATCTGCTTCCTGTCTCGTTGGTGATAGATTACGAGGCCTGTGCAACCCCTTCCAGCCCCTTGGCCATTATTTCCAGCGCATTTGATCGTCATCCAGCTTTGCATCCCGTCCTCTGCTGGCCCGCCTCCCTGAAAGCGCAGAACGGCCTCCATCACAGGGGGTGCAAGGAGGCTGCTTGTAATCTGTTTAGCAGGAAGGTTGTGAGGGGCCGGCCCTGGCTCTCGGGGTCAGGTGTCATCTGCACCCCATCTGTCTTGGTTAGGAGGGCCCGAGGGGGACGAGGCAGTGAGAGGCTGCTCTGTTTTGTGCTCCCGGAGCAAGCGGCAGGGTGCTCTGCATATGGTACATTTAAAGATTTAACGATTAGGACGGAGGTTCAGTCTGGGGGAAAGATGGATTGATTTTAGCAAATTGGTGAACTCTGGCTTCAGGCTAGGAATAAAAACCTTACTTCTCAAGTCTAAGGTTATTACTTTTCATTTGTTTTTATTGATTAGCTGTCAGTGATAAGATCTTGCCTCTCAAAACGAGACAGGTGCTGGTGGCCATTTTTCCTTCTTTAAAAGCTTTTGTAGAAGCGACTCGTAGTAAATAGAAATAAAGGAGATAGAAATGAAAACAAATACTCATGCCATTTTGGAAATAGAAGTTAGATATAAAATATTGAAATATTAGAATTTTACTGACTCAGATAAATTTAAGAGATAATAACAAAACATGCTTTTCATGGGTAATCCACACATTTTTTATCTTCTAAGTGTATAATTATATTTTAAAGGAAAATATATTATAAAATATATTTTTAGAAACCCTTCTGCCATCTCCCCTGCACAGCTTGGCTTCCTTGGAGAAGGGGGAACAGGACATAAATATCTTGTGTGTTAGCAGATCATTCTAACCAGCCTTGCCACTAATAACCGTGAAAAAGATAATCACAGTGGCTGGGAAAGGAAAGCAGAGGACAACAGTTTTTAGTATAAATAGTCATGCAAGTAAAAGTAGGATAAACATGTAAGCTAAGGAATTAAGAAGTATATATAAAAGAAATCTTGCAGTATGAGAAATTAAGAAAAGGTAAATGTTTACTATTTTAATTCCATTAATGTATTTTTTTAATAAAAAGTACGTAAATACAAAGTGAAAAACTTTCCCAAACAGCGTGCTTGCCAAAGTGCAGAGAGCGCACACACACGCAGCGGGTTCTCAGACCAGTCACCGTCGCTGCCCCGTTGCTGTTTCTACCCGGTCAGCTTACGGGCGGGCACTGCAGGGCTGGAGATGTGAACCGGACCCTGTGAGCTCAAGTGATTCTCAACTTCATGGACTGACTTTTTGTGGGGACCCCTGTGGTCAACCCTGGTGTTTCGGGGCTTGCCGTGCTATTGGGAGTTCCCCAAATTAATATCCGTGTGTATGATGACCTGTACTGAGTTTTACTTTACTAAATTATAGGTAACATAAATGCACTGACTCAATACTATATTTACATTCAGCAATACCTGCAACAGTTTTCTAAAACATGGACCAACAAAAACATTTTTGTAGGAAATAATGTTTAATTGCTGCGAACAAAAAATGATTTTAAAAAATACAGCAGGACATGTGGAATTAATTTTCTAATATGTATAAATTTCCTGCAGACGATGTGACTCTCATTCCTGCCCCCGGACCAGCCAGGCCCACCTCCTGGGGTGCCCCCGCCGGAGGGAAGACCAGTGAGTACTTGCTAGCGTGCCACATGGTCTTGGTATCACCACACTCACACCACGGTGATGTTAAGTAGAACCCTCTACACTGTGTTTGGCAGAAAGTCAATTCAACTTAATATGAGAAGAAATTCATTATTAATGGACTGGGGAGCTCAGAGGATTGGAGTAAAACTTCCAAGATCCAGAGAGTTCCAGGTCAGTCAGGCTCTGGAACAAGCAAAGAAGTTATTTCTGCTGCTTTTCTTTTTCTCCCATTTTTACATGGTGGGGGGAAACCGGTAGGATCTTACCTGAAATTGGCATTCTCTATTGTAATTTTGCTGCCTTAACATAAAAACTGCTGTCTCTGAGGTTACATTTATAACTTCTGACCAAGACACGAGAGGGGGCCATTCATTACTACTTCCCCTTGAGACGCCTACAACAGAAATGCGGCTGGTCTGGCTGATGTGTGTGCCTTTCATATATTACTATGAGTTCAGAAAAATGGAATTGAAGATTTTTGCTTGACTATGTATTTTTATATTATAGTGCATTATAACATACACCTGTGTGTGTATGTCTCTCCGTTGCCATGGAAATCTTTAGTGATGGAGGACAGCAGGTAGCTTCGGTTCGCCAAAGTCAAGTAGAACTCTGAGGTTAATTGGAATGTGCTGGGATAATAAGAGTAAAACATCAGGCTGGAGGGAAAGTTCTGAGACACTATAGTAAACATCTGTTTATGGGCATTAAACAAATGAAAACTGGTGAAGGGCATTTAGACATGTGACATGCGTGTTCTCAGTGCTCAGCCCAAAACAGATGTGTTAGATGTTGTGAATATCAGCTGCAAGGTGTGAAAAATAGTGTATATTCTGTCTTTGAGGTCCTTGGAATGGTAAGGAATGTGTTAAGTTCTCTAGCAACAGGAAGTTGCATCTGGTTGATTTAAAATGAATACGCGCCCTGGTTGGTGTGGCTCAGTGGATTGAGCACCAGCCTGCAAACCAAAGGGTTGCTGGTTCGATTCCCAGTCAGGGCATATGCCTGGGTTGCGGGGCCACGTACCCAGCTGGGGGTACGCAAGAGGCAACCACACATTGATGTTTCTCTCCCTCTCCTCTTCCCACCCTTTCTCTAAAAATAGATAAATAAAATCTTTTAAAAAATAATAAAAAAATAAAATGAATATCCCCATCAACAGCTCTATGTATTATATATTATATGAATATTGTATTACATTACATTATGCATAAACAGAGGGAGAAAATGCATGGTACACCAGGGCGCTCAGCTCCAGGAAGATAAGGGCTTTGAGCAGGGAAGTGACTAACATGCAGTATTTGGATCTGAGCACAGAATGAGACCAGGCCCACTCCATGTCCAAAGCATGGAAAATAGATGATCTTGAATAGAACATAGTCACAGGAATGACTTGTTTATTACATATTGGGAAGAAATGGAGAGTCGGACTGAGGAGGGTTTGCCATGCTAAGGCGCATGTCTGAACAAGGCAGTGGAATGATGGCAGCAGATGACTCTGACCAGAGTGCAGGGCTGTGGGAGGTGTATGGACATCAGACTCTGGGAAGGAGGCAATAAATGAGGTGGGCCCGGGTGATGTTCAATCCTGAGAGCAAGACCAGCAGGGCCAGGGAGATATAGAAGACAGAGCCACTGGCAGGACGAGGCTCTTCCCTGGAGACTGGAGATAAGGAAGGGCATGTTAAGCCAAGATCTCTGCAGGTTTTGTCCTTAAAACCTCCACCCTCTCTTTAAGCGGCCTCTTTGACCACTGCCCAGCTGCTGCAGTGATCTCAGCAAGGAGGGGAGGCCACAGCGTGGCTCTGCGGGGCGGGTGTGCCGGAACCTCTGTCCTACGCGAGCACAGGGGGAAACGCAGGCCCAGAGCAGCAGCGCTGCACCTCCGTCCCAGTGCTGCCAGGGCCTCTGCTTCTCACTGATAGGAAGCTGAGTTTTACGTTTCTTTCTGAAAGAGACAGCAACTCCAGCACTGGAAAACGGAGTGTCCATTTTGTAGCTAAGGGTATAAATAGTTCTGACATTACTTGAAATATCCTCTACAATGTTGAAAATAAATAAGTTTGATTTTAACCAAGCCTGTTTATCATCCAACCTTTACTTCATCATACAATTAGAGAGTAAATAAATGTGCATAAGATGACATGATTGTTTTTATCTTCAGAAAATATAGATGATGTAAAATTAAAATGTCGGATATGTGCCTCTCTCAGGATCAGGTCACATAGCATGAAATGCTTAGAGACAAAACACACTGAGTGGATGTGGGGGAGATTTTCACTGATGCCGGCTTATCTGTAAATCTCAAATTCAGGAAGGCTATGCTGAGGGTTATGCAGAAAGAAGTGAGGATTTTTCTCCTGCTTGGAATACAACAGATTGTTATGCCATGGTTTCAAATATGAATGAATGCAAATAGCTATGACTGTATCATTCAAAAGAGCATGGGATGTAAATCATGATGACAGGCAGCGATGCGCCTGCGCGCACTGGGACAGCCCTGACGCTCTTATCCGTGGGACTCAGTTTTGGGGGCGGCGTGTGTAAATCCTTGCAAGTGTGTAGTGGGCCCTGTTGACCTCCTGCTGGCCCACATGCCCATGCAGTTCAGAACGAGGGCCCCGTCTTTGGCAGGTGCAGATGGCACACGTGGCAGAGAGGGGCACGTTCCAAGACCCAGTGATATCAGTGGGCTGGGTGGGTGGAATGATGGGCCGAAGTCATATTTTTAGTCTTAACAGATTACTTCCAAAGGAAACAAGGGCAAACATAGCTTTCAAGACATTGGACCAAGACTGGAGAAAAAACACTGGGAAATAAAATAACATTTTACTTTGAGTGTGAAATTAAATGAACAAACATGAATGTCTAGCCCCTTCATCAGAAATCTTATTATCACCCAGGAAAGCAGCAGTAACTGAGTTAAAAAGTAAATATACTGCCTCCCCACAAGCCCACAGTAGAAATAAAGACAGAGAGACTGCGTAAGGGTATTTACCTTGAGTATGGAGTAAAGAAATACTGTCTTCATTATTATGTTTGCTTCTGTTCTCAAAAACTAATAGGTTTGATTTGTCGCTTCAGTTCAAATCAGGGAAGATGAGTGTCTGTTGTCTCCTTTCTCCAAGCTCATCTGCACTAAAAGGAACCTGAAAAACTAGGTCCCATGTCTCAGAAGTTCCATGTTAAAATGGGAGTTCTGTTCCCCACTGCAGACCCGCTGAGCTAATATTTCTGAGGATGTTTCTGTGTACATGGTCGCACACCCCAAGGAACCCCGAGGCCCTCTGAGATTTGAAAAGCACAGGGCTGCCCACTAATATAAACTTGACCCTGAAGGCTTCGTGGGAGCCAGAGTAAAATTAAAGTATGAAAGGTCAATAGTCACATGAATGTAGTAGATACATTTACGTTTATGTGTTATTAATGTAATAACTATGTTTTGATATACAGTATATGTATATATTATGCTCATATACTGTTCTATATCTATCTAGATGCACAGACAGAATGCACTACAGATATTTATGTATCAATCAAAATATCATCTAGAAGGAAATTCTAAACATCTCACAAATGAAATCATTTGTAATTATTCAAACATATTCACTTGTCCAGTAATTAATACTTCTTAAGCTTACCAATTACTTGCATATTCTATTTAGATTATGTCTTGTTGTTTCTGATGAAAACAATATTACTGCCTGATGTATCTTTTATCACATCCCTGAGGCCTGTGCTCTACATTTAGTCTCCCAGACTTGCGGGTTGAAAGCATCTGCCCATGCTATATGGGAACGCATGCTCAGAAGTAAAAGAGATAAGGAACATATTCTAACTTGCACCTGGGATCACACATGACTATGAGGTCGGGCTATGTCTTGTGTGAAGACAATTCATCCAATACTATCATTTCCTCTCAGTTTCTCGTGGCCAACTGCATGAACACTGAAAGTTAAATTTAAGGCTATTTAAAATCAGTCTCAATGGGTTAGCTGACTTTCCTTGAGTGACAGAAGTTAGAATAATTTCTCTGTCCCTGAGGATCAGGGAGGTGACCCGTGACTAGGTCAACCTAATCGGCTCCCGGTCAGTTGTAAAGAGGCATCTGGGACAATTACAGCAGGTGTCATCTCTTACAGCTGCTTGAAAAGTAACTAGCTCAACCATGTAATTTAAATATTAACAACTCGAGCCAAGGGTTGTTAAGTGATTAAGCCAAATTTTCTCAGAGAGATGATTACAAACTGGGGACCAGAACCTAGTTCTCTCGACTTCAACTCTGATGCTTTTGATGTTTTTTTTTCCTGTGCTGCCTCACAGTTTCCACGATCACCTGGTGGTTTTTATCGACCACCCTCCTTCAACACGGTGTTACTGACCTCCCCCCCCCCCCCCCGCCGTACGTGCCAATTCCGCCCTGGTCCTTCTCCACCCAGTGTCTCCTCTGGTCTGTGTCGTTAGCACCCTGACTCTGCTCCATCGGCGGCTGGAATTCACAGTGTGAGTGTCTGCAAGTGCCTAGTTGTGTAGAAAATCCACTGGGTTATTTCAACTGAGGCAACGGTTGTAAAATAACATGAAAAGCTGCAGTTGCCAGCCTGAATACAAGAGAAAAGCAGGAAGCAGAGGATAGTCATAACAGAAAATCGAGGGGAAAACCACAAAGCAACATTATGTTAAAATAATCAAAATATTAACATTTTGCTCACGTAGTGACACTGGTCCCTTTGGACATGTTCAATTGTGCATAAACACAAAAATCCTAACTTTTCTCAGTATTTTCCCTTATAAGAAAGGAAAATATTCCCTTACGGTCCATGTGCAGCAGGACCAAGGGAGGCGCCACAGAGACCTGCTCTCAGGTGGGACTTGTTAAGATTGTTTAACAATAAAAAACGAAGCAACCATTTAAAGTCTTTGGAATGGGCCTCAGGGTAGACAACAAAGGAAGAAACATTATTTAAGAAAATATACTAATTTTTTTTTAGAACGGAAATAGTCTGTGGCATTTGAAACACAACTTACTCCTTCCTTTCCCCTCTGAGGTGAGCATGAGAGAAACTCTATTCCAATCCTTGCAGCCAAGGGTTCACCTGCACCCATCAGAGCCCAATAAGACAGGAACAGGAGTTTGCAGCAAAGAAAGTGGTTTATTTTCAGCAAGTGGCCCACGCATGGACACACAGGTGAGCTAAGGCACAAAGACCTGGCTCCTGGATGGCTTCTCAGGGGTGCGTTTTACAGGGGAAGAATCATTGATCGTGTTGACTAAGGGAGTCGGCATCCTGGTCAGTGAAGCTTAATAGCTGGGTGCGGTCAAGAAGGGACAGTCAGAGAGGGCCTTACAAAGGCACAGGATGACTGACCACACTTAGGCATACCTTCTAAGGAGTAACATCAGATATTATATAATACCCAGACTGCCACAGAATTGTACAGAAGCAGAACAATCAATCTGAGCCACATGTAAGGAGAAAAGCAACCAACAGAGCCTGCCAGCAAGAGTGACTCGGTGCTGGGCGTGGAAGACAGAGACTTGGGAGTAGCCGTAAAACTATGTCCAAAGAACTAAAGACACCTCACTGTAAGAAGTTGAGGGAGGTGTGATAAAAATGTTGCATCAGATAGAGAACATTGACAAAGAGATAGAAATTATAAATTAAATAACTGAAATGAAAACTAGTAGATTTTAAATGGCAGGGGAAGTCAGCTGACTTTCAAATAGATCAGCAGAGATGAAACACTTTGAAGAATGGAAAAGAATTAAAAGAAATAGACTCAGCAAAGTGCTGGGAACTGCTAAGCACGACAAGGGGCAGAGGGTATGAGTGTCAGAAGAAGAGGAAAGGAAAATTCAAAATGATGACAAATTGTTAATCTACATACGCACCAAGCTCACCAAAATCAAAGTAGGATGAACACAAAATGATCTACAAACAGGCACGTTCATAGAAAAAAAATGTTTTCATCCAAGGACAAGAAGAAATCCGGAAATGGCAAGAGAAAAAGGACAAATTAAGTTTTACATAACTCCTAAATATTACCTGTAAATTGGGGGAAATAGAGTCTGTGTTAATAATTTACAGTTAATGCCCAGAAAAGCATTTTGAAATAGGAAGTATAAAAGTTATAAAATTCAACTGTTTGAGAAATGTATAGGTGAGCATGAAGTGGGGCTAATCGAAGATCAAAGGATTATAAGATATATAAAGTGCATGAAGTGTTGTAAGCAAAAATAGCTCTGAAATCAAGCCAAGATTATCAAACATAATGCTTTACAAGGATTCAACGGCAGCAAGATTCTTATTTATAAACTAATCTTTCATACTTTAAATTTTCTTCTAAACAATGAAGTATAGTCAGATGTAGAAAACTTTCCAGAAAACCTGCTAAGTTCATTAAAATAAAAAAAAAGTGGAGGGGACTTATATTAGTGAAATGTTGGCAAAAGCTTAGTTGATGAATCTGGAACATTATCAAATTAGGAGAGAGAAGAGAAATCATGCCAGCTAATTTCCAGAACAAATTAAAGTCGCGGGCACACGGTAAATCTTGTGAAGGTTGGCAGGAGGACAGCAATTATGTAACTGCAGAGAATGTGTGCATCAAACCAGCCTGCACCGAGACGCAGCACATTGGCCGGTGCCAGCAGGTACAGCAGGGTTATTCCTCTGTCATTAATATTAGCCATCATTAGAAGTCACTGTTTTGGGGAAAAAAAAAGTGAAAGTGTCCCATTAATTATAAAGCCTTCATAACTAATATAATTTAAAAGCAAACAAAATCACACTTCATTTTCTACCAGGGGTGCTCACCCACTGGCCTTCCAACAGTGACGCAAAGTGCTGTGTGGGCGGCAGATTAGGGTCTGACCTTCCGAAGTCTACAGCTGGACTTCTCTCTTCCACCCCTCCCTCTTCTCGGTACCGAGGCCCATCTTAGAGACTTCAGGGAGCTGGCTGGTCTCCTATTATTGTTCCTGTGGGTAATCAGTTGTTATTTCTTTTTAAGATACAAGATTCCAATTCCAATTACGTTTTTTCAGATGCAAAGTTTATCCTTTTACCAATATGATCTATCATCATTCCTGGGACAGATTGCTTGTGACCTGAGCTTTTCACCCCTGCGGAAGGCGAACCTCACCCACTGCATGTGAACTTACGGTGCTGCACCTACTTTTAGTACCCTAAGATATAATTCACAGAGACCGAGAGATTTAGGGCCATCTATAGCAGCTGTTTTTAAAAAATCTCACTTGTTTAAAGCCCCAATTTTCTATCTTAAGTATTTGTTCTTTGTCCATAGGACATTTCCAAATAAATGGGTTATCAAACCTTCTATCTCAGCATAACCAAAGAGACCTTTGTCATCTTCATGTTCATCCCCAACACACAGACATAGAGACCCCATGTTCTGTACTTTTCGATGAATCATTTTTATAAAATAATTACAGAATAATTATATGTTTTTCTTCACTCTCTATATTTGCGAGGACATAACCACTCTCATCATAATCTCAAGATAAAGAGCCACTAAAGTGTGATTTAATAAATCAATTCATTTATTATCTCTCAGTCTTTTGGATCACGGATTTGGGGTATGTTCCTGGGGGCTGTATTTTGAATGTGTAGGCAGATGCAGGCACATGGGCTGAGGCAGGAACACTGGGGGTTCTGGGTGCTGGAGGGGCTGCTGGTTAGTCCAGCCTCTGTCTTTCTGTAGGGAGTACTAGTTTGGTTCTCTTAACAGCATGGTGACATCCTGGGATTTGGAATATTTGCACGATCCCTGAAATTTTCAAAACATGTACGTCCCAATATTTCAGCTAAATGGGCAGAAGCTGCATAGTCTTTCATGACCTGGCCTAGGAAGTTGTACAGCATAATTTCTGACACGTTCCAACATTTACAAGTGATTTAAAAACGCATTCAGATCCAAGGGGAGGAGGACGGTGCAGTACCTCATGAAGGGGAGTAGGGAGAATCTAGAAAGTCATGTTAGATGAGAGACAAGATGATTTTGTGGTTATCTTTGGAAAATGCAATCTTCCAAAATATTATAGTCAAAATCAAATCAACCCACCTTCAAATACATACCAAGCACAAGCAAAAAGAAATAAGTATGCAAAGCAGTTTTGGAAAGAATAATATACTATGAAGTAATTCAAAGCAAGCAAATGATTACATGTGACAAAGACAATTAATTTGAAATAGAGCCTCATGGTTATATATGCTGTAAAAATCACAGAAGTGTGGAGTCACACTTTCCTTATCCTTCTGGGACTGACTTCTTTCCCTTAGCATAGTGTCTTCCGGGTCCATTCACGTTGTTGTCAATGGCGAACTTCCTTCTTTTGTAAGGTCGACTGTCATCCTGTGGCATGTAGATATAGATAGAGATGGAGATGGAGAGATAGATACATATCATGTCTTCTTCACCCGTTTGCCTGCTGATGCACATCTGGGTTGTTCCATGTGTTGACTGTTACGAACGGTGCTGCAATGAACACGGGGTGCCTTTGGAGACCCTGACTTTTGACTCTTTGGGGTGTGTATGCCAGGAGTGGCACTGCTGGATCACATGATCACATATGTTTAACTTTTTGAGGACTCTCCATACTGTTTTCCTTAGTGGCTGTGTCATTACGTTCCCACCAGCCGTGTCCCAGGGTCCTGATTTCGGTCCATCCTCACTGATGCATTGTGTCTTCTGTCTTTGAAGACAACTATTCTGACAGGTGTCAGATGGCGAGCAGTCAAACTCTAGAAGCAGAAAATGTGGAATGGTGGTGGCCAGGAGAGGGGGAAGGGAGACACAGGGAGTGTTTGTTCCATGGACATAAAGTCCAAGTTTTAGAAGATAAATAAGACTAGAGATCTGCTGTACCATGTGGCGCCTGCAGTTGACAATATGGTTGATGGACCCCAACATTTGACAGAAGGGTAGATCTCATGTTAAATTTGTCAGGTGACAGATATGTTAACATGGATGTTGCTGGTGGCATCATGAGTGCGTGCCCATGTCCAAACTCATCAAATTGTTCGCGTTAAATTGGTGCAACTGTTGACATATCTATTTACCTCAATAAAGCTGTACAAATCACAGAAGCATGATATTGGTGTTGAAATGTACATATAGAAGGAAAGAATAGATATAGAAATCTGAAAAAATGAGCAATGTCGATAAATACTAATGTGCACTTAGTACTCGATGCTCGTATGTGTTTATAACCATGTTGGTGCACATGCTGATGCATGCCTGTCGGTCAGGGAAGGACGGACTTCAGGACAGCCCCTCAGTGTGGCTGTCTCACAGCTGCTGCGAAGCAACAACTTAAATCCGACTATGTCCTGATTCATAAACAGAAATAAATGAATATGGTTTAATCACAAAATATAAGTAACATAATCATGGCAGCACAAAAAACAAAAAAGTAAATTTTTATATGATCTGGAAGAGGGACGGTCCTACAGCTGTATCACAGGCAATGATACGGAAATACTTTTTGATATGTGTGACAACCTGAAAAAATAAACTTTCTGTTCAAAATATAAATGCAATAAAAGTCTCATCATCAACTAAGGATGATCATTTCATTATACTAAATTTTAAAGAGGCAAAGATAACTCACATTTAAAAACAATTCCAAAATAAATTTTAAAAACAAAAAATCCAGTAATTCGAGCAATTCTACCAAATATTGTATCTATTCAAGCTCACCTTCAGTTATTATTTATGCTGCATCTATGTTCTAACCTAGTTTTTAATTTTTTCGTATGCTCAATTTTAGGTGTGTCATTGAAAATAACCTATTCTGGTACTTTTGCCTGGCTTTTTGGCATTGGGTCTATGTGTTTATTTTTCAGATCAAAATATTCTTTGCAAGTTGTGACAATTTATATAATAAACACTCACATTTACTGTGATTATTGGTGTGACGAGGGTTGTAGCTCTTACCAGTGGCTCTTCTTGCTTCACGAACAAGTTGCTTCAAGCAGAGACAGCGAATATTGCTGGGCAGGCAGTGAAGTGCTACGGAGCCCGTCCACGATGTAGAAAATCAGGGTCTTGAGAGCACGTGAGATAGGACCTATTTACTCTTCAAAAACTGTAAATTCACACTGAAAAGAATTTCAATTCCTGTCAATAGTAATAAAATTTTAAAAGTATACGTAATAAAGCATGCATTCCAAACCGTAGCAGGATGTCAGAGTGCCGATGAACATCAGCAGAATGCAGGCCTTCTGGCGCCGTTGATTAGGCTTCCATTAGCCGTCAAGGTGCATGATGGGCCATTTTCATTACTACTAAAATGCCTCCACTTGACATCCTGTCGCTCATGATGATGGATAGAAACTGCAATCGCATTGCCAATCAACTAATGAGAAATAAAGTGCAAAGACTATTTAAGAAAAAAATGCTATGCATTTATAGCTCATGTAAATAGAAGACAAACATAGAACCCTGAGCCATACATAGAATTTGAAGGTTTGAAATATACCTTGCATCTTTTAAAAAGTACTCATTATGCTTCTGTCCTTGGTAGGTGATAATGCAATGTAAAGTTTATTGGTTCTTACTCCATTCCTAAATTATTCTAAATGCTTTGTATGTATTAAATGTTTTACATCTCAGGACTCCCTGTGAGGCCACATTATTATTTCCATCTTATTTCTGAGTCCCAGAAGTGTTAAGTAGTCTGCACAGTGTCACACAGCATGCGAGGGGTGGAACATCTACTTGTGGTCTCAGTCCACTGACTGAGCCCTCGGGAACCGGGCTCCCCAGGCTCTGTGTGCACAAGACCAAACTTTGGGGGAGGGGGAGGGAGAAGGGAATGGATCCTCAGGGAGGATGGCAAGTGTCCATAGACAAGCAGCCTCAAAACACAGGTGCTAGGAAATACAAACCAGAGCCTCTGAAATGCAGGTTGAAGTTGGAATCTGCATCTGAGAAAAGAGGAAGCAAAACAGGAGTCTGTAGGGACTGTTTTCAAGGTTAGGTTCATCATAAGTCACATGGGAGCAGGACCAGGTGGGATCAACAACACGCCCCACATTTTAGTTTCTACAGACAGGTTGCTCCCATTTGTGTGAAACAGATGCAGGAGTACAGTACATAAATGTCTGCATGTGGCTAAGAAAAAGGGATGTGTCCCTGGAAAAAAGACTCCATCGATACTGAAAATCTTTGCTATCAGAGAATGGAAGAACATTGTACCACCAGGGCTCTCTTTTTCTATGCGTGTCCAAAATAATGAAAAAGAAGGAAGGAAGGAAAAAGGGAACTAATAGAAGGAAAGAGTTAAAGGAAAGAAAGGAGATAGAGAGAGAGAGAGATCCCCAGCTCCGAGGATTGTCCTCACACTAGGTCTCCGCCTTCAACCTCAGGCACAATTCCAGGCCATCTTGCTAACAGATAAGAATCTTTGCTCTGCACTTTTACTTGTGCCTGCCCCTTCTTACACAAGGTTGCTTTAATCGAAGTTACTGTCTTACAGCGCCAACACAAACAGCGTATGTATTTAAGGCCTAGTCTATTCCACTGTCACATGAAACTTCGACTCGCCCCAGACCGCATGTCAGAAACACAGTCAGTCTTTACATCACCCCATTCCGCACCAGTTTTGCAACTTTAATGGCCTGGGAAGTGTGGTAGGTTTACAAACACAGGCAAAGATGGAGTTCCTACAGCTCAAATTTATTTGGCACACTCACGATTCGGAGTGTAAAATAATCAGAGAAAGCAATTCCACGGCAGAGCACATGGTTTACAGATGCACCGCATCCAAAAGGAAGCAGGTCGGAGGTGTCCCTGATTCCCCACGTGGGCGCAGAGAGCACTTTCTGACCTGCCCTGTGTGCGAGGTCGGAAGGACAGGATGAACCCCACGCAGAAGTGAGAACGGCACTCTCCAGTCTGTGGACAGTGTGGAAGGGCTGCCTATGATGGCCATGAGGGACTGTCAATCACGTGAGACAGACGCTGACTCCAACATTCTAACTGAACAACATGAGGAGGTGGTGACTTAGTCACTGAGAGAGAGAATATTGGGGAAAAACATGTTTCCGAGGAAGCAGCGGAGTCTGATTTGGGGCATAATGAAGTTGAAACATCAGTGAAGCACCCAAACTTCTTGAGAGAGAAGGTGCTGTGCCGTGTGTCCCCAGAGCCAACAGCCCCACCTGCCACACGACAGCTCCTCTTCAAAAACCGATTGCTTCTGGCTATCCAATGGGAGAGGGATCAGCCCAAGGCTGCAGCTTCAAGAATAATGTAATAAAGTTAAGTAACAGTGAGAAGATGGCGGCTCAGGCGATGGAAGCTGAGTCCGCTTGCTCTTGCCCCCAGCTCAGATCCGTGACTGAAGTTAAGTAACAACTACACAGAAGAAGCTTCCAGGAAAAAGCAGAAAAGCCAGCACACAGTGGAGTTCCAGGAGCTGATGAAGGAGAGGGACAAGAAGGAGGGAAATTGCAGCAGCAAGAGTTTCAAACTAGTTATTTCATATCAAGACAAAAGGACAAAGCAAAACAAAGTGGCCTTTTTATTTGCTGATATGGATGAAATCAGAAATTCAGCAAAACCAGGTTCAGGGATTTTGATGGGGTTTTTTTGTTGTTGTTTGTATTATAAAATTCAACATAATATTTTATAATGCATGATGCTTAAAATAGTTACTTGGTCTTTAAAATAATACTACAAGATCCTGTTGAGGAGAGGCGGTACTTAAATCTGACACCTGATTTACTGTGAGTGTGTGTGAGAGTGTGCATGAGTGTGAGGGTGTATGTTAGCAGAAATGCCTTTGGAGTTAGAGAAACTGCAATTCAGTTTCCTTTCCAGCTGTGTAAACTTGGATAGCTCTGAGCAACTTTCCTGTTTAATAAAATTGGAAAAATAATATCTTCTAGAGAAGTTTTAAACATTAAATGGAAAAAAAAAGCAAATATAAAGCACTCAGAACAGTGTTTCAAGCTAAGCGGCAGCTGATTTTTCACCAGAGTTTGGAGTCTTCCCGGTTAAATATATTCAGTGAGAATTAAATCTGAATACAAATCTATACTCTCACAGATTCTGATGACCAGATTTAATATTCTGAGAAAGAGGAGGAGAAACAGGAAGGTGAGAAGCACTAGTTTGTACTTTGAATTCTTTAAAATATAGTGCTGCCTAGTTACCCACAACATGAAAGAACGTAAGTTTTGTGATAGACAATTTTGGACACATTCAAGGTATTGGATTCAGACATGAATGGGTTGATGGGAGTTCCTTCTCCTCTCCTCGGGTCTTAGTTCTTCTTCAGTCCTTCTTCCTCCCCACCTGAATCTTGGCCCAATCTCCAGCATCACCTGCTCATCTTACTGTGTCCTCCACCTTTTCCATGGGGAGGTCGACAGTAGACCAGGGCGTTTCTCCATGTAAACCTTGTTGTATTCTCGCTTTTCTTCAAAATGAGCCTTCTGTCAGACAAAAGTACAATTATTTGGTTCTGTTATACCTTTTAAAGATCATTATGTCAAAAGACCCTACCAAAAAAAGGGTTGGATGAAAATCAGCACCACGGATAGAGACATCAATGTGTCCCACCACAAAATAGAAAACAAAAAAAATCTCACAAGGATCACAGACAAGATTAATTTAGAATATCTCAGTTCTTATGACTAAACAAAACTAAGTAAATCATATTATATAGTTAACTTAAATACAATTATGCATAGCCAATTAGGATTGCTTTTTGCTGATCCTCAACTAAATATGGAACATTAAATGTTAAATTGGATCCTTATTTCCATTGGTAAAACTAATCCTCGTTATTTGTTCTGTGGTAGATCAGAGTTCATTTTAAACAGTCTTTTCTGGTCACCTTCCTGAAACATCGTGTTTTTCTACCCCATGCTGGAAGAGCCTGCAGTCCATGGCATTGCACGGGGCACAGGTTCCCCCCTCAGTCACTCAGCAGCTCCATTTCCAACATAATACTGTGCCTTCACATCCTGCATTCTTCTCCATGGATGCTTTATTTTTTAATGTATATCTTCCTTATTAGGATGCAAGCTAAACATGGACTTGGCATTTGGGCATAAATATGGAAACGATGTCTACTGCACAGCATTTTAATGTAAAGTTGACCCAGCAAGGGATGGTGAGAGGATGTGCAGCAGGAGTGGGGATGTGCTGGGGGCTGGGCCAGAACCCCAGCGATGCGGATGTACCCAAGTCCTGGAGGCCCCAGCAGAGATGAGAGAAGTAGGAAGGTGTGGGACTTTGATCCCTCCCTGCCCGTGCTGTAGACAGTGGCCAAGAACGAGGCTGGGGGCACCTGTGAAGATGGTGTCCAAGGCCCTAGGGAGCTCAATAAAGAAGGGACCATCCCCCTCCCCCACCCTGTAGGTGCTGAGGCCCAGCCGGCTGCGGCCACACTGCGTGCGGTGGTGGCAGAGGAAGAAGTAGACAGGCTGGTGGCCGGTATGTGGGCAGCAGCAGCTGCATCAGCTGTGCAGAGCTTGGCCACATGGAACCCTGCGGCTGGACGGCCTAGGGAGCTCGGTCCCTCGAGCCTCCCCTAAAAAATGAATGTAGCAATGGACATGCCAATTTTATAAAATTTAAAAATATACATTTTCTACTATCCTAAAAATTTGGACGCTAAGAATTTGAGATTTTTAAGGGAGAAGGGTGGCACAGAACAAAATGTGTCCTTCAAATATAATTTTATTCAGTGGAACAAAAATCAGAAGACATCTGCTTAATAATGTTACCACTCATTGGAATATATTTCAATGAATAAAATTTTCAGTAAAGCAATTATAGACCTAACACAAAAATTATATTAGATGAGGCATGTAAATCACACAGGCTGGACACGCTTCCATACTCTAAACGGTAATGTGTCTTGCTCTTACGCAACTTGCTCTACCCACTTCTCCATAAAAGTCCAAAATTGACTTGCAGAAATTGCTAAGTAATAAGTGCAATGAAATGACTTTCCTTCGTAGCAGAAGAGCACTGAACTGTGAATAAGAAATGCCTGCACTAAATTTTTAATTCTGCCACTTACCCATCATGACTTAGATAAGTCATTTAATTTTTTAGCTTCTCATTTTCTTCTCTGTCAAGTACAGATAAAGCTAATTTTCAAAAAATATTTATCCACGATTTTTTAATTAACACTCCATCTAAAATGGCTATAAAATTCC
This sequence comes from Micronycteris hirsuta, assembly GCA_004026765.1. Classification (NCBI taxonomy): domain Eukaryota; kingdom Metazoa; phylum Chordata; class Mammalia; order Chiroptera; family Phyllostomidae; genus Micronycteris; species Micronycteris hirsuta. Next base: position 116,006 of record PVJI01000109.1, on the reverse strand, counting down.
TATGTAAACCGTGAGCTGCTGCACAGGATGACGGCTCCTATCTGAGTGCCTGTCATCTTTACTCTGCTCTCTGGATGGGCAATGCCGCGACTCACGGTGCACACAAGCTAAATGCTGAAATCCTGTGGCACCAAAAATGTTCTATTTTTTGCCAAACTGACAAAAAAAACCAGGTATAATTTTGATTCATTCACACTGGATGGCTATTGTTGTGTTGGCTGCTGTCATTTTTTAATTCAATAATTTCAGGGAAAAGAGGTCAGTGCAGCACACTCGTTGAAAGTTGCTGCCTCGGCTAGAAGATCAAGCTTTTATTTATAGTTTTTCTTATTTTTAGATGCCAGGCACCTAATAGGCATTCTAGGTTTTGATCTTTACAGCATTTAAAATCACGTCATGAAACACACGTTTCTGCTTCCCATCTCACATGTTAAGAAAAACATAATGGGAGCTCAGGAAGGTTAAGGTCGGTGTCCAATCTCAATGGCCGGAGACAGCCTGTCAGGTACAAACCCATGCCCGCCTCCTTCACAACCAGCGACATCCACGTTAACTGGTGTGAGTGAATGCCATGTTCACCGTGTAGTGTGTAGAGTGTCGCTGCGTCTCTGTTGTCAGGTGTGTGGTCAAAAGTGTCACCTCTGGGGACGACCTATGATGACAGTGTATCCGTTGCTACCAATTGTTCTGGATGCCAGGATTTGAGAAGCGCCAGCTCTTGAGGAATTCTCTTCATGGCATCTTGACATTTTCAAAACTCACTGAAACGAACAGAATTTTTTTATACAACCCTCAGCTTCAGCGACTTTAGAAGTGGACGTAGAGGGAGTTGGCAATAGATTTTCTTTACATTTGAACTTCGGGAGACTTTGAGCTCACTTCTGAGAGACTGGTTGTGTGAACTCATGGAGACCGTGAAAGAGTGCATTTAGCAAGACTCCCCAGGGGCCAGGCCAGCTGTGAGGTCACCTGTGAGGTCACCAGGCCAGCTGTGAGTCGGTCCCCTGGAGAGGACCTGTGTGAACACGAGGGAGTGGCCTCCTCCAGCCTGTGCTGCCCAGTTACCTGACCTCTGTTTTAGGCCACTCAGGGAGGAAGGATGTAGTCACTCCTGAAGACATTGTCCTCTGCTCACAAATAGCGGTGCAAGCGACCACCCTGCAGAAACCGGTGCACGGAAGATTCCTTCCTCAGACTCGGTGTCTCTGATAAAAACCCATTGTGCGCAAAGGAGAAGGAACACACATTGATACATTCCAAGGCGGTCTACTCTCTAACTGTGCCCTTTTCTTTCTAGCCTCCATCTTTTGGCTGATTTTCAACGAGTTTCTATTTGCCTTCGCTTTTTAAATGATTCACCTGTTTGTTATCACCTGACCTAAATTGAAAGCCTTAATGTTTATTTACAGGGAATATACTCAGAACAGTGTGAAGCAAATAGTAAACAACATTCTAATTGTAAATAATAAACAAACAAATTATTGTTAAGGGAGGGCTGTGGGCATGAGTATGATGTTGCAGGTAGATGTATCCAGGTCCTAACTCCAAGTCCTGGGTGTGTGTGGGGGTGGAGGGGTTTCCTTGCCACCAGTACGCGATTCTCAGACACCAGCAGGGTGTCCGAGAAGTGAGCTCAGTTCTGACTGTATCTACCCACAGACAGCAGCAGACCCACAGGGAAGGGCTCAGCCCTGCAAGCTGCCCCTAGCCTCCCCCAGGTCAGAGGCCATCGCGATCCCAGTTGTGTCCCGCAGTTCTGACCAGCTGGCTGGCTATGACTACTTGTCACCACCACAACTGCCTGTGTTCAGTTAATGTTCCAGCGTGGTTCTCAGAGCTCAGAGAAACATTTTACCTGCTGGATTTCAGGTTTATCACACGTGGATACAATGCAGGGCAGCCAGAGGGAGGAGATGTACAGGCCAGGGACAGGCAAGCAGCCCCTCGCTCTGTCTCGGCACCTGGAAGTGAGGACATCTGGGACTCTGTTCATCCTGCCCGTGTGTTTCCTTCTCCCGCTTCAAAACCACAAAACTGGGAAAACCAAACATTGTCAGCAATGCTACTACTAACATACTCCATTCCCAGGGGACCCCCAAATATCCACACCTGTTTTCATTCATTTATTTATAGACTGACTCTTAAAAATAACAGATTGAATTACCTTTACATGGGATACCCTCCAGCAAACCAAAATCAGTAAGGTAAAGATAAAAAAGGCAGGCAAAAATGCAAATTACAGGTTGAAAACTTTTCCTTCTGAGAATGTTACTGTAGCAACAATCAAAATTAGGCGTAAAAGTAAAAAAGAATGATGTATTTAATTTAATGTTGTATATAAAATTATTAAAAGGTTTAAATCAGTTAGTTACTGGTTTTCTACAGCATAAAAATAATATAAACATTTAAATTGTGTTATTATGAAATGCATCATGATTTTAGAAAATATTCATGAGGTAACATCACGAAAAAATGTGTGATGGAATTTACCTGTGCTTGTGTTTCTGTGTGTGTGTGTGCATTTACAAGAGCTAAGTCTGCCTCCATCAGAGCAGGAGTGCTAATGTGGATAAATCATATGTATCACCCATGCAAATAGCAATATATAATTACTTTTTACCCTGCCGTCAAAATTAATTACCTCTTAAAAATAGTATTTGATTTTCTTTTAAAGATTTTCCCTGAATTTAGCTTATGATAGCTCTTTTCAATCCTTCTGTTTACTTAAGAATTTTTAAAAAATTCTTCCATCTTTGGTAACATGTTCTCTGAAGGTTTAGTTTTCTAACATCGTGATGATTTTCTATTTCCCACTTTAAGTTTTAAATGAGAAAAACGCTCAGGGCAACCGAACTGCATGATGGTGAAGGGATCCCGCCGCCGTGTGTGTAGGACCAGGCTTCTCAGGGTAAGACCTTCCTACCGATTCTACGTTAATTTATCTGGGCATCATGAGTTTGCGCAGACAGAACCCACACACTGTGTGATTCACCCCCATTAGCATTCCCACTCTGCAAGACGTGGATTTGGTTCATTTACCACTGGTCACAAGGACCCCGTCGCTCTCGGTGTCCCCTGTATGTTATAATCCACTTTCATTTTCATGCCCTGTCACCATGGTGCTGGGGCTGCTTTTCTGTTATCTATAAACACACTCATGCTGCCTCTTCATCTTCCCGACTGGGGAGTCAGGGAGGGGGCAAAGCTGAAAACCTTCCAGGGTCATCCAACCACAGCCCAGGATGGCTGTGAGTACAGCCCAATACAAAATTGTATATGTATTCAAAACACCATGGGATTTTTTTGTGCTTATGTGTCACGATATATTTAATGCGTGGCCCAAGAGAACTCCTCATCTTCCAGTGTGGCCCTGAGACACCACAAGTTTGGACAGGCCTGTGAGGCTGCCTTGATTCTGTGTACCGACTTCAGTGACAGCAGCCGGCCGGCTGTCAGCTGCCAGTTCCCATAGTCCTGCCCTTGATTGCTGGGGCCGAGGGCCCTGCAGCAAGGGGTCGCCTGGCCTCCTTAGGGGCCATTCAGAATTTGACAAGGCAGCCATTGTTCATCTGGTGTGATTTTTACACCGGTTTTACACAATCCAAAGACGCTAATAATTTGTTGTCAGGTGGTGGCAGCAGCAAAGACAGAAAGGCTCAGAAATGACATGGAAGCAGCTCATTACTGCTTCCCGCATTTGGGGCTCCTTCCTGTGTGCTGTCTCTTGTGCCAAAGTGCTGCCTATTGTGCCTCTCTTCCAGAACCCTTCCGTGCTCCCTCTGCTTCATGGATGGGTTGACTCAATAAGTGGAAATCCATTAAAAGTATGTTTTGCTTTGTTTTTGCATTATGTAAACCTGCTTCACTACAGACACCATGTGGCTCCTCAGGTTGCCTACTCCCTCGTGCCGAGTGTAGGCAGAGCCTGGGACTTGGAGCACAGAGACAGGAGGCCACTGGGCTTCAGTCTATGGAACCCATCTTGCTGTGGAGTCTCTCTAGCACTCGCTTCTGCCACTTGGTGCATGTGACCGTGGCAGGAAGTGTAGGTGGCTTCTCTGTGCTGTGTGGTGTCTTTAGAAACTGAGGGACCTCCAGCCACCAGAGAGCATGGAGCCAGGTCCCTCAGTCCTTCTGCTGCCAAGGAGGTCCATCATGGGGGCTTGCCCACGGTCCTATTTCATTTCGATTCCATGTTGAAATTAAGATTATTTTTCTGGTCCAAAGTATGTTTTAACAAGCACAGGCCTTGTCCCTTTGTTTGTTTGTAATAAATATCTTTCACTAATGAAAATACACATTACACACTAAATGTTAAAATAGGAGCCAGATAGCTTGACATCAGCTCAGGCAACACCCCCTCCCCCAGGGAAGCCATTGGGCAGCCTCGTTGGAAACGTATTCACTGAGTGACAGGCCAGACGCTGTGCAGTTGTGAAAAGTTTGGATGGATTCCAGAGATCAATGCAGGAATTAATCGCTTACAGTTTCTGGCACACGGCTTGTCATCAGCGCTGAGGGTTTCGAGCAGCCGTCGTCACAAGGATGGCTTGCCTGACAGGTTTGCAATTAGAGAGGACCGGGGGCGATCCGTGGGTCCTAGTGGGGAGCGGCTGGGGGTCAAGTCACCTGCACAGGCAAATTAACCAGAGGGCTTTAAAAAGAACCGTTTAATATTCTGTCATTTAACTTCTCTATCATTCATTTTATTTCTCCCACCGGGGACAGGCTTGCAAATAATTAGACATAAATATTTCTGAGCTTAGCTTTCTTTGTATGTGTTTTCACAATATTGTACATAAAATTTAATCAGTCCAAGAGTTATGCAAAATTGATTTTTATGAAAATAAGCATCTGGTGACATAAATAATGCTTAAAAAATAGCATAATTTGTAATACCTAAGACATTGCATATGGTGAACTTTAACTCAAAGTGATAATGGAAAACATCACTCACTGTCTACAGGTTTGAGAAAAATGCAGATAGATGGCTTATGTATTATAAATTAGATTTAAATTATTTATGAAATGGTAACTTTACTACCTTGTTATCCCATATGAACTTTCAATTTATTAACCACCAGTGCTGATTATATAACTGAATAGATTTGTGATATATAAATATTTTTCAAATTCTTACATTTACTTAATATATATTCTCTCTCTCTCCCCCTCCCCCACTTTCTCTTCCCCACTCTCTCTCTCTCACACACACACTCAATAATTTTCAGTCTTTCCTCTGATAGACATTGCTGTCCATCTTTATTTTCCTGTAGCTCAGCTTGATTTTTGTTTTGGATTGCCTTTCCATTGACGTAGGAGAAAGTTTGTCCTAGTTAACATGCTACTTGTCTCCTCTGTCCAGAGTTGAGTGAAAATTCTGGGGCACATTACACGGGCAGGTGCCGCGGTGCCCCCGCGGAAGCGGCGTCATGGTGTCAGGGCCGCATCACAGCAGCAGGCGCTGGGAGGCACCACGTTCTGTCCGCTCCCAGACTGCCCGTGCGGGGGCGGGTCTGCCGCTCGCTGCCCAGTGGACTCGAGCCACAGGCTCCGTGCGTCTCATGGGGAGGTTCAGAGTTGCTCTGAGCTGGGGTCAGAAAATCTGAGGAGCTCCTTACCGCCCAGAGTGACAAGGTCCACACCGCCGGTTTTTGATGTCTTGCCTATGGAAAGGCGGGCTCAGGGCTTCTCTCTCCTCCCAGCCCAGGGGGCAGGCCCTCCTTTGGGACACAAGGTTCCTGTGTCCTTCTGTGCCTTACCTTCCCCGGGAGGCTGCTGGCTGGGCTTTGGGACAAGACTTAACCTCTCAGTGGCTAGCAAATATTTCTGCCTATGAATAGGGTTTTTAAAATTGCTTGAGCTCTTGGAAATAAGAACATTATTTAAAACACTTTATATTTCTTAAAACTTTTTTGATTAACACCCCTCCTCTGGAGAGATGAGCGCTGAAAATCCTGGGTGAAAATTGGGGAGGAAGGTATAAAAACAAGGAAAACTGCACACATGACCCTAGAAATAAGGAAGACAGAAAAGCATTCCTAGCAGGTTCATTTTCACAGATAGCTTTAGTGACTTGGGTATTTGGAGTATGTGGGCTCTCTCCCGCGTGGTAGAACGTTGAATGTTCTCAATTAATGTCTCGATTGGATTGCTGTCAACTTCAGCTGGTCACCGGACTGTGGAGCATCGTCCAGCAAGAAATCCCCAGCATGAAACTTTGCAAACCACTTTTGACACGTTTGATCAGTCACAGCACCTTCTCCATATTCTGCACAAACCTTTTTTTAATGTTTCAATTGCATTTTTACTTTTCTTGAAGTAATAAAGCATAATATGCTGAAAATGTTGCATATTCCCTTCCATCTTCAATATTAAAAATAGCTGCACAAAAATCCACCATTCTGATAAGGTTTTTTTAAGGCACGCTGATATGACAGCTGTCACAATACAATCTAGCAAAATTTTTTCCAATGAAGTTGAAGACCACTGAGCGCTACTACAGCCATCATAGGGGGGAAATGGACTTTTTTGGCCAACCCAAATGCTAGTTTTATTTGTTCATTTCATCTTTACAGCCATACTCTCGGGTGAGATGCCGAAACAAGAGCACGCTCTTTGAGGAGGTGTGTCGGCTAACAGAGCACGGAACCATCCAGCTGCTAGCTGCCTGACAGGTGGCAGCCCTGGCACCGTGGTGGCTGGCATGGTGATTTATTTTAAGAGAAAGAAGACTTTTTTCATGGGGAGATTTGCTTGGGAACATAAAATATTCATGCTCCAAAAAGAAGAAACAACCATGGTGTCTGGCGGAGACTTCAGTCCAGGTTGCATGTGGTTTGGGGAATGTCTCTGGTGTGTGCGGCTGGGAACAGCAGTGAGGCCAATGGCAGTCTAACAGAAGGAGCCCCAGTGTAAAAGCAATGGGGGCCCGAATAGTTTATATAGCTCAGCAAAACCACAGAACCCTTCCAAAAGTCAAAATGATGAAATCAAATATAACCATTATGAAAATAAACTATAAAGGCCATGCTTACTGTTAAAAAGGGCATTGAAAAATTCAGCTTCAGGATAAGAAACCAAGCCCAGTGTTTACTCAATACCTGTAATGATTTAAGAAATACTTAAAACTGAACGACATAAAAGACATGTAAAAATGGTCATTAAATAAAACATAAATAAATAAAAAAACAGATGTAAATAGTGCATAAAACAGAATCTTCTGTGGCAAATTAAATATATATTTAAACAAATTTACTAATGGAAATAATTTTTACAAATTGAAGTTGGCAGTTATTGGAATGGAAAAGCTGCACCACGCCAGCTGCGGGGCTGGGCCGCCTGGACCGGGTGTGAGTGGGGAGCAGTTTGGGGTCAGAGCTGCACCAGCATCCGGGGCAGGGACCCCTCTCATCCAAATCCGTTTGAACACACTTCCTCTTGGAGAACTTTTAAAATGCAAAGCATAATATTTCTATGGTTCGATGATCTATTTTTTGTGCTTTCATGTTATCTTTTATTAATTTTCACATATCAGGCTTCTCAGAAATACGAAATTAGAACTTGTCAATCCCTTAAAAGATTGTAAAGAAAACCACACACACATTTTAGAGATTAGCAAAATTTGGCTCAAAAAGTTGGAAGGCAGTTGAAACAGGTCTGGGTCTGGACCGAACGCAGAAATCGTGACTTCCTGGCCAACCTCTGACTCCCTTTGTCTCTCTACATGAGTGTGTCATATAAAATGCACCGATAAGCAAAGGTTACATTTGTTTAGAATTCTTAAAATTATGATACAAGAAGGAAGAATCCCACATTAAACTGAAATTGTTGGTCATAGCAGATTTCCTCGGGAACCACGGGACTGGGCCTCTGAGAAGTTTCGCAGAAAGGCGTTTCCGCTGGAGCTCTGTCAGGGAGGGGCAGGCCTGCCATAGTGCGCGTCCCTCGGCAGGTGCTGCAGAGCTGCTCGGAAGTGACAGCTAGTCCTCTGCTCAAACTAACTACACGGTTTCCAATTTATCGGTCGAGAAATTTTAAATTATAATTGCTTAAAAGATAATTCGTATTAATAAAATTATCGGTTGACTTACAACTATCAATTGATGCTAGGCAAATGGTGATTACTTTTATGTTTCCCAAACAAGACATTTTTGCAAATATTTGTGAAAAAGGGAGTCTGAAGTGACATTTGGATTGCATAAAGGCAATTGAATCAGTGTGACATAAAAGAAGAGATTACGCCACAATGAAAATAGCCTTTAAAATAGGGTAACAGGGAGCTGTCCCTTTCACTCCCTCATTCATTTTTCTTCTGTGATGTAACCTCTGCTAGTTTATCTTTGCATTCTACACGGTAATCGCTTTAGGGAAAGGCAAGGCTCACCTTTTATTTTGTGTCGTGTTTTTATTGCCATTGCTGTTTTCCCAAATTGACCCAATAAGGTGTTATTAAATGCTGTCGCCTTTTATCTTATAAAATATTTTGTGAAGTTTAAATATTTCATGATCCCCTACAGCTATAATAATGTGGTTTACAATGACAAAGCGATTTTAATTTATATCAAACTTTCCGTTGAAAACACTAACATGCTTTTGGCACTTTCGTATTTCAGAGGCCAAAAATCACCAAGCCAAGCCGATGTTAGGACAGGTTAGGCCAAGCCAACATCTGCCCCCCTCCCTGTGCACTGCGGTCTTGCTTGGCTGACACAGTGCAGTGACACCCCCTCCCCCACAAGGGTAAGTCCTCACACCCCCAGTGGGTGGCTGACCCGTGGAGAGCACCAAATCCTAGATACACTGGGTTTTCCTGCATGCACATACCTGTGCTGAAGCGCAAACCATAAATTAGGCCCAGAAAGAGATTAACAACAACTAATGAAATAGAATGATGATAACAATGTACTGAAATATGCATTCTGTGAATGTACTTGCTCTCTCTCTCTCTCAAACATCTCACTGTGCTGTACTCACCTTCTTCTTGCGACGCCGTGAGAGGATGCACACCCAAGTGCCGAGATAAGGTGAGGTGGGAATGCCAGACACAGGGCGACCCACACCCTGGGCAGAAAGGAGGGAGCAGCAGGAGATTTCACCTCGCTACTCAGAAGGGCGTACAGGTGACATCTCATAAAATAGTTCTGGAATTTCTCATTTAACATTTTCAGACATGGTGGAGCACAGATACTGATTCCACAGGAAGCCAGACCTCAGAAGGGCGCTGCTGTTCTGCGGATCACAGCTAAGTGCCCTGGGGGCTGGAGGCCAGGGCAGGGCAGGGCACAGGGCAGCGTGGACTCAGCCTTTGGCAGTTTCTCATTCTGACAACACAGCCAGTAAAAGGAAGTTGTTTTTCGTAAAATAAGAATAGTTCATTTATGGAATTGCAAAGCTGGATCCCAAAATGCTGACTGGTGCTGGGAACCTTGGGTTTTATCTATTTCAGTAAGAGAAGGACTTTTCTTGGTAAGGCCATTAGGTGTTTATACCTACACTGCGCAGACGCATTGACTCCCCGGCTCCTGGACTCATGCATCCGAGGTCTGAATGCTCACAAAGATACAGCCAAGAGCAAGCCCAGAAAATAACATATGTTCCCAAAATATGTTCGGCTTATGGTTAAAGTTCTACTTCAGTGTAATTATTTTGATAAAAGAATTTAAGTCATATTCTAGTTACCAGAACAAGATGACTAATGGCATAAAGGATGTGAATAAGTCTACCTGTAAATACAGATTTACTACTGCAATGCTATTTTTGGCTAAAAATTTCTATTTGCCTCATATCATCTTGGAACACGCCTACATCAAAATAGAAACATGTACCACTAAAAAAAAATAACTGCATGAGGATTTAGGTCTGAGGCCTTTACAACGTCAAAGACCATCAGTGGGTCACGACGCTGTGGCCTCAGAGTATGCGGGAGGAATGTTTTTTAAAAATGGGAGTTTACCTGAAGCGATTTTCCTGTGTCTGTGGATCACAGGATTAATGTGAGAGGATGCTGTTTGGAAAGATGATAATACAGAGTGACAATTGATCGCTTTTATTCCATATTATTTTAAGTTGTTTTGAGCAAAAATGGTAAATTTAATGTTTCTCCAAATTAAACACAACAGCAAAAAAAGCTCTCATAGCGATGAACCGCTGACTGGTGGATGCTGATCAGCGGGCAGAAGTCTCTGTGTGTGTCTCCGTCCCACCTCCTTTCATAGTCAGTGTTCCTCTCTTAGCAGTAAGAGTTTTTCTGGAAAGTTATTTTTATAAAAATATTTTTAAATGTCTAATTTTTATCATAGCAGAGAAGAGTGGCAAAGACCTACATGCATGCACTTTCAGTTAAAAGAAAAAGAGAGTTATGGTCCATTTTCCTTTTCCTTGATGTAATGAGACAGATTAGCTGGCCAACAGTGGTGGACCAGAGACTTGGGCGTACAGAGACCTGAGCGGTTTGGTGACGCCGGTCCACGGTAAGAGCCCAGGCAGCGTCGAGGGGCGCTTCTGCTGGGGGCCAGGTGCCGTCCTCCGTCAGCTGTGACATTGCATTCCTCCTGCTGGGCTGAGAGGGCAGCCAGCTGTCGCCATGCAGCCCACGGTTCCTGGGAGAACTGGTCTCGCCTGGCAGGAGGAAAAAGGAGGAGAGAGGGAAGACAGCATGGAGGTGAGTGGGCGGTCCCCGCGGGGAGATGAAGACAAAGATGGACGGGACACCTGAGCAGGTGAACGGGATGACGGGCTGCCCCCTGCAGCGGGCTGGAGGGAGCTGCGGAGAGGCTGGAAGTCGTGTGCTAAGGGAGGGGGACGGTGGTGAAGGGGGAGATTCTCGCGTCCGCCCTTGGGCCCGACCCCTGCTCGGAGGACGGCCCTGTGCACATGTACTGTAGCGGTGGGGGAAGAAAACCTCTCTGGGACTCAGAGTCCTGAGCCGAGTATAATCCTGAGAGTCTCAGAATTCTTAGTAGTCGAGTCCACTCTGCTGAAGTCTCGTCAAAGGAGGGCAGGATCGGGGATGGTCATAAAGCAAGGCGGTGGGGACCAAGGCCCCAGTGACTTCCACGCAGTGACCAATCAGCACGTGACTCCCAGGATCTGGCCAATCAGGTGGTTGGAAGGAAACATTCTTATATTTACCTGAAGAACTAAATGACGACACTATTGTCACGAAACAGGGATTGAATTTATAAACTTAAAATAAATTTCTCATATATTAACTAACATTTCTAACATCACTGAATAAAATGGTGTACACCTATTTTTGAAAACTCCAATAAGGTTAGAAAATAATTCCCCTAGTACTTAAATTTTCACCCTTGAATTCAGTTGAAGAGGTCCTGTCTAATACAGCTAAGCCAGAAAGTCTGTGCAAGACTTAACACTTTCTCAGTTAGTTTCATACTTAAAACTCTCTGACATAAATAAAACTAATCATCGTGAGGGGAGAAGATGAAACAAAATATTTTTCAAAAGATATGAATATTTTATATAATCGAATGCGTTATTTAAAAGCATTCTACAGAGAGCAGTTAAGGCACTTGGAAATAAAATGTTGAGTGTTGACTGCGTTACCTATTGCTCTTCTATAATGGGAGATGCAGAGAGATATTTTTAAAAGTCAGTGAAAAGGACGAAATGCTTACAAATCATTTCATTAGAACTGAGCAATGGTAAGAAAACCAAGAGAAGTGACTTAATAAACAACTCTCTGCCTGTGTGTTTTTAACCCCATGTACTTCGGAGTTTAAAAATTAAAGAAAAAGTTATATCACATTAATATCAATTTACGGTTACAAAGTAAGTCACAGGATGTTATGCACAGCGTTGAGGACATAGTGATATTGCAGGGACTTTGCATGGTGACAGATGATACCTGGATTACCATGGGGATGATGTCCTGTTGTACATTAATATTGAATTGTGATGATATGCACCTGAAATTAATAGGACAGTGCATGCTGATTATATGTCAAAGACAAACTAATAAAATTCAGGGTGTGTGGCTTAACAAGAAACTACTCACCTGTGGAAAAAATCAATAATGTGTTCTACATGAGCGAGAACAGTGCTAAAATGAGAAGGAATAGAATTGTCTTCCAACAGCTATTTGAACAGTGACTGCCCTGAAAATAATTCAGAAATGTTTAATATTTTTGTGTAGAATGCTATACAAGTTTCTGTAAGAAATGAAATGGAAGGAAACCTGGTCATGGCCAGAGAAAGTCAACGATGCAGTCAGGTTGATGCTTCTCTCATTAATGTGCCTGCTTAAAAACAAAGCCCTATCACAGCTTCAACCGTTTCACTCAGGTCATTTGCAAAGCAGGTTCCAAGATGGATATTGAAGGATAAACGCACAGAATAAAGCCAATCAATCTGGGAAAAGAAGATTTCTGGAAAGGCATCAGAATATATTTACACAAGATGAGATAAACGTATCAGTTGTATCAAATAGTCTATGAATTCATTCAGGTATGCAGGGATTTCATTCTATTATGGTGGCTGCTCTTCAGACAAGTGGGGAGTGAATGGATAATGAAGACGACAATGCTGAGCCCCTCTTTGGAAAATTAGGTCTCTTTCTTGGAGCATTCACAAAAATAAGTACCATTAAAAATGGTCTAAAGTATTACTATAAAATGTAAGTTAACACGTGTATGATTTTAAACAAATCTTATAAAACAAAACACAGGCACCATGGATGTCAAAAGTACAAAGAAAAATGTGTGTGCAATTTATACATTTTCATTAAAAAGTTCTGAACAGCAGAGATACGTTGAGATACAGTAGCGGATGGAGTGGACAAAGTCTCATGGAGTTCAAACATCGTCGGGGAGCTTGGGATGAATACAACATAAAAGGGAAAAAGCACAGTACAGAGGTGGTGATGGCGCGTAAGAGAGGCCCCGTTATTTTGACGTCAAGTACTGAGGAAGGAGCTCTGTTCAGGAGACTCTGCGTGGAGGGCTTGGAAGTGTGGGCACGGGTCCTGGCGCTCTCTCTGGAGGGAGGGTGGGTGGATGCTACAGCTCCAAACTCCAGCCTCAGGGCAGCTCTGGAGTGGTGGGGGGCAGATTGGCAGGAGCCCAGGCGTGGAGGGGGGATTGTGGGAGGAGGTCCTCTTAGAGCTTTAGTCAGTGTCTGTTGCATTTGTGATGTGAAAGTAAAATGAGGCTGCGCATGTCAAGCAGTGGGTGGTTGGTGACTGGCCCCGTCCATTCCGGCTGCTGTCCAGCTGGCCTGATCTAGGACTAGCGGTTTTGTGTCTCCAGGGCTTCTGCTCAGGAACTGAACACAGCGTTTCCCTAGAGCTCCCTGAGAATGTGCGCATTAGCAAAATGCTTGCAGAGCATGTGCATGTGTATCCAAGAACATCGGTCTTCAGACCATATCAATGTTTCAATAGATCATCTCGTTATGTGTCTTGGTATATTTTAATTTTTTTATGTTGCATTTTATTTTTTCACCTTTATAGCAGATTTATTGAAATATAATTCACCTACCATAAAGTCACACTTTTTTTTAATCCTCACCTGAAGACATGCTTATTAATTTTAGAAAGAGGGGGAGGGAGGGAGAGTGAGGAGAAAAACATCAATGTGAGAGAGAAACATCTGTCAGTTGCCTCGCCTACGTGCCCCGACCAGGGACTGTACCTGCACCTACCCCAGGCATGTGCTCTGACAGGGAATTGAACCCACAACCTTTTGGTTTATGGGACAATGCTCCAAGCCACTGAGCCACACCAGCCAGGGAAAAAGTCACACTTAAAGTTCACAAAGCTGTACTATCATCCCCACTATTTACAAAGGATTTTCTTCACCCCTTTTTGCCTCATCTGCTTCATTCCGGATGAAACACACTGCCCATCCAATGCCTGCCTTTGCATCGCAGTGCTTCTCATTGAGTCCTTTGTGGGAGCAGCGAGCTGCTGCAGGGAAAGGCAAACAATACACAGGGAGAAATCAGTCACCCAATTCAGAATTACTTCTCTGCTGTTTAATACTTTGGCATTTGGTAAATTTTCTTTTTTTTTAATTTATTGGGGTGACATTGGTTAATAAGATCATATAGGATTCAAGTACGCAATTCTGTGATGCGTGATCTTCATATTGCGCTGTGTTCCCACCAGCCCAAGTCAGATCATCTTCAGTCACCTTATATTTGGTCCCCTTTACCCTTTATTACCTTGTCGCTAACCCCCCTCCCTCTGGTCACCACCATCATGTCTGTGTCTGTGAGTTTCCATTTTATATCCCACACATGAGTGAAATCATATGGTCCTTAGCTTTTACTCATTTCACTTAGCATCATATTCTCCAGGTCCTTCCAGTGTTGTTGCAAACAAGAGTATTTCACCTTATCCTATGGCTGAGCAGTTTCCACTGTATGCATGCACCACGTCTTCTCTGTTCAGTCCTCTGTTGAAGGACACTGGGGTGGTCTCCATGTCTCAGCCACCATGAATAATGCTGCAATGAACACAGGGCTGCATATATCTTTGTGAATAAATGTTTTCAAATTTCTCAGGCAGACACCCAGAAGCGGGGCTGCTGAGTCACATGGTCACTGTATTTTTACTTTTTTGAGGATCCTCCAGGCTGTCTTCCACAGTGGCTGCCCCAGTTTGCAGTCCCGCCAGCAGCGAACGAGGGCCCCTTTCCCCCCAGCCCTCCAGCGCTTGTGCTCCCGTCTGGCTGACGGCAGCTGCTCTGACGGGCGAGGCGCCGTCTCACTGCAGTTTTGATCTGCGTTTCCCTCGTGGCTAGTGCAGCTGATCGTCTCCTCACACATCCGTTGGCCATTTGTATGCCTTCTTGGGAGAGGTGTCTGTTCAGGTGTTCTGCCCATTTGTTTATAGGTATAGAGTTGTATGAGTTCTTTATATATTTTGGATATTAACCCCTTGTCAAAGCTGTTGTTTTCAAATATCATCTCCCATTTGGTTAGTTGCCTTTTTGTTTCTTTTGAAGTGCAGACGCTTTTTACGGGCTCTCAATTCTGTTCCATTGGTCTGCATGTCTGTTTTTCTGCCAATACCATGCTATTTTAATCCTTGTCGCTCTATAGCATAATTTGAAGTTAGGTAGTTTGCTACCTCCAGCTTCATACTTTTTTCTCAGGATTGCTTTGGCTATTTGGGGTCTTTTGTGGTTCAATACAACTCAGATTTTTTTTTCTGTTTTATTTCTTTAAAAAATGACATTGTGATTTTGTTGGGGATTGCATTAAATCAGCATATTGCTTTGGGTAATATGACCATTTAACTATGCTGATTCTTTCAATCCATGAACATGGAATATCTTTCCATTTCACTGTAACTTTTTCAATCTCTTTTAATAATGTTTTGTAGTTTTCAGTACCTATGTCCTTCACATCCTTTGTTAAGTTTATTCCTAGGTATTTTATTCTTTTTGTTGCAATTGCAAAAATAATTGTTTCCTTTTTCATTTTTTCTAACATTTATTGTTAGTATATAGAAATACAATGGGTTTTTGTACATTGATTTTATGTCCTGTGACTTTACTATGTTTGTTTATTGCTTCTAAATTTTTTGATGGAGTCTTAGGTTTTTCCTATATGTAGAATCGTGTCATCTGCAAAAAGTGACATTTTTACTTCTTCATTCCCAGTTTTGATTATTTTATTTCTTTCTTTTGCCTGATTGCTCTGGCTAGGACTTCCAGAACTGTGTTGAATCAGCGTGGTGAGAGTGGGCACCTGGTCCTGTCTCTGGTTGCAGAGGACTAGCTCTCCTGTCTTCACCACTGAGCATGATATTGGCTGAGGGTTTGTCATACGTGACCTTCCGCATGTTGAGTGACTTTCCCAGCTTGAGTGGTTGAATCATAAATGGATGTTGTATCTCATCAAATGCTTTTTCTGCATCTACTGATAAGAACATATGATTTTTATCCTTTGTTTAGTTAATGCGCTCTATTACATTGATCGATTTGCATCATGTTGAACCATCTTATCTTCTCTCCACATTACAAATTAATATAACAGCTTAAATATTAAATGAAGGAAATAGTAAATTCATGTAAACTGTAACTCATAATGTCAAATGAATGTATTTTAAGCAAGTCTAGATCCTGGCTGGTAGGTATTTTATTTTATATTTTTATATCTATTTTATATAACATTCTTTGGTCAATGCAAAAAGGCCACCAGTAAATCAACTTTTCTAACAGGATTTTCCAACATCAAAATGTGTTAATTTGTTCCCTTAGTGAAGATTACAAAATGTATTATTTCTATCATGGTGTTCTATGTTTAGTACACTTTTTATAAAAGAAATAAAAATGTTAAATATCGTAACTCATATAGTGCTGTAAGACAATCATATAAAACTTCATTAAAATAATATTTCATGAAAATCATATATTTATTAAAATTTAGATTTATCTATTCAGGGATAATATATATGTATGTATATAGCTTACTTTTTTAAACTTATCTTTTAACGTTGTTTATCCTAGAAGATTTATTCTGCAATTAATATTTATAAATTTTCATTCAATTCTCACCTCTGATTAAGCTTTGTCTGAAATGCACAGAACATGTTTTCTTCACCATAAATATTAAGGAGATTATTAAATGTAGAATCCAGACACAGTAAGCTTTTACCCAATTTTCTAAACTAAGTGAATCTTTTAAAATTCAGTCAAGACCAAATAGAGCTATTTGCCCTCTCAAAAGCTAATCTGAGCTAGCATTTTCAGCTCTGCTTAGCACAGAGATTTGATAGCCAAAGACACATTTTATAGCCAGTTTCAAACTAGAAAGGCGTGACTGCTCTTGGAGAGAGTGATAAAAAGCCATCCCTGCTTAGTATTCTTGATAGATAAAACTGAGTATTTCCAGAGAGAGAGAGACACCGCACGCTATAGTGGGTGATCGAATGTGCCGATTGCAGTAAGTAGTATGGTTTTGATGTACATTTTCTTTCCTGAGACAGTAAGACCATATATTATAGATCCTCTCAATAAACTAAACTCATCAATTAAGTCTATTTTTTTTAATTTTTAGAGATTATGTCGTATCTTTAGGGAATCCCTGGTGGACTATTTAATGTACAATCTAAGAAAATAGCTTATTTTGAATGACAGTATTATGAGTTAATAATATGTAATTTCTACAAAAATGTATGTCAAAAATTATGAACTTTATAATAACATCAGAATAAACATAACTGTGAAGCAAGCCCTTATTTTTGACGTTGAATGAATGCATATGACTGAAGTAAATTCTGAAAGAAAAATTACTTACCTAATCTACTCAGCTTCAATATCTAGATAGATCCCACCACTGATACTTTGTAAGTAAAGCTAGATTAGACAGTTTTAAGATTCATGTTAGATTAAACAGTCATTTAACAAGTTAAAATTTCCCATCCAGTGAACATTTAAGAACTGTAATGTTTTATGCTTATACAAATATACAAAATATGTAATATATTACAAATCTTGTCAAATTCAAATTTAAGTGATAAATTGATGGGTGATATTCTTGGTAATCAACAATACTGAGATTGCTTTGTAATATTCATCAGCAAAAAAATAATTGTTTATATGTTAAAGACTAAAGTAGCATTTATAAATAAGCCATTGATCTCCTTCTATAAAATTAATGCATTCAACATATAATTATTGGCTATTATTTTTAAATATTTCAATAGTTACTGGAGTAACTTGACAAGTTATAAGTGGACATTTAGGAAATATAACATGGCCAGTCTTGGTTTTCATGGGGCTTTGTATTTATTGGGAAGAGACAAATAGAAAATTAAGCAATTATTTTATTACAATTATAGAAAGCATCATTTGAGTGCAGCATAATAAAGAGTTTATTCCAGTAACCCCATCTGTTAGGGATGGCAGGGGTATCTCTTCTCATGAAGGAACATTGAAGTCGAAGTGCAGGGCCACCTGAGGAAGAGTGTGGCAAAACCTCGAGTTCTGGACGGAGTCTCGTGCAGCTCACTCCAGAGCCCACGGTTATGGGGATTGCCGTCAACCACGCTGTCCCTCCGTGCCAGTACAAGTGGGAGCATCACAGCAGTGGTGTCCTCACAGGTGATGCTCAGTGACCATTCAAAGTCTAGGCTTGCCCGGAGGAAGCAGACACTCGGACAGCTGCACACAGTAAAAAGACATGAGGTTTAAGGACCAAAAGATTGATGTCATCTGCACAGTAAAACAGCAGGTGAACAGCCCCTCTGTCCAGGCGCCCACCCTTGACTCTCTTTGGCCTTATATTCCAGAGGGAGGAGACAGTTAATAAACAACAAATGTAATAGGTTAATGGTGAGAGACACATATAATTTTACTATATTAGTATTAATAAAGACGGCAGAGTGTGGGAGGTTAGGCACAACATGAGAGGAGATTTGTGCAGTTTATGTAGAGGGCGATCAGTCGCTCAGAGTGCCGTGACTGAGGGAAGACAACAACCAGGAGAAAATCAATTTGCGTAGAACAGGAGAAAGGATGCCAGGCGCAGAGAAAGCCCACTGCAAGCAAAGACTGGCATATCTGGCGGCTCATGGATGGGCAGAGGGGCCAGTGGGGCCGGAGGGAGAAGGGGGGTGAAGTCAGGTGAGGGCCAGAAAGTCAAAGGAACAGCAGAGCGTGGTAAAGAGCTTGCCTTTGGGCTGAGTGAAATGGGAGCCATTTAAGAATGTGAGGCAGAAGATTAAATATCCTGAAATATGTCAAACCACGTCTGTACCGGAGCACAGTACTGAGTGTACTGAGTGACTGGGGAGACCTTCACCCGGCTCTAGGAAAGCCCGAGGGTGCGCGGACTACTGCTGCAAGCGGGGTGGCGCCCCGGGGTCTCCCAAGGGAGACGCGGCCAGGCTCTAGCCTAGTTTGATGGTGGGGTTCGGAGGACTTCCTCCTGAAACAGATGTGGAATATGACTGAAAGAAAAATGAAAAATCAAAGACAGATCATCCGTTTTTGCCTCAGTGACTGGATAAACGCAGATGTTGAAAACTATGAAGGGGAAGGCAGCAAGTAGGGCTTGTTTGGGCACATTTCAGGAGATTGGTGCTGAACAGGCGAAGGTGGAGATGCCTGTAGACATCTGACTTCAGTGGTTAGAACTGATGTCTGCATTGAAGATGTAAGTGACATGAATGTGGGATTCTGACCAAAATTAGATGCTACCGAAAGCTCTGAGACTGACAGGGCGCTGTGCTGGAGACAGGGCGGCCCAGAGACAGGGCGCCATGCCGGAGAGAGGCATGGCAGACTGCGCATCTGGGTGGAGAGAAGGAACAGAAGGAACCCAAGAAGAGGGTTGGAGATGCAATGACCCTAAAGACAAGAGGAAGCCAGGACGGGCACAGGTTTTAGCCAGAACCACATCAACCCTGTGACCTCAGGAACAGGCAGCCGAGGCGAGTTACGGACTGGAGGACTCGGGATGCTGGAGTGTCAGCCACAACATTGTTGAAATCTGCAGACACTGCAGTCTGGTGACCGTGGGAGAGAATCGTGACAGCCAGGAGTTACACTCAAGGAGGAAGTAGACAGACGGTGCTGACGGTGGCTTGATTAGCCCGTGAATGAGCAGTGCCAGGTGACACAACTTGATGGCATGCATGTCAACACCCAGCAGGGAGACTGGTTTGAGGTTGATGAGGAGGGAAGAGGCCTCCCAGCCCCTAGTCCCAGCAGGGAGGACTGGCAGGAACGCCAGCCCCTCCGTCACGTGAAAGGGCTGCAGGTAAGGCTGTGTCTTCCGATGAGCTCGGGGCATCTCTAAGGGGCAGACTGTGAGGGCACGATGCAGAGAAGAGGTTGGCGAAGTAAACCAGTTTGCTGGTGAGGGACTGCCGGCTCAACACAGCGGAGGAAGAGCTGGGAGGACATTTGGCCATGTTTTTAGTGAACAGCTCTGCTGTAATCTAAACCAGGAGCTGAACATGCTCGCATTCTATCCAGCCCCCTGCGTGTGCTGCCCCGACACACCCCCACACCCTGGGACGTACGTTCAGGGGTGTTCCTAGCACTGTGAGTAACAGTAGCAGAGCTGGGGAGGTGCTGGGTGACATTCTGTGGCTGTGTAGGTTGTCGTGGCAAAGGGTGATGACTAAGTTCGGGTGAGCAATGTGAACAGAAAAGGTGGAATGAAAACAGTTGTGGTGGATTCAGGATCGATAGAGGGTCTGAAAGCAAAGGTGTCAGGCAGCCAGTGGGCCTGGGGACTCTGGGAGTTGGACCCCTGGGCACCTGGTGGCTGGAAGGAAGCCTGGAGGAGATAGGTCTCGCCCACAGAGATGAAGTCACCTCAGTCCATGGTAAGGGAGGAGGGAGTCTGCACCTGGGCCCTAAGGGATAGCTTCGGATGGTCCAGACCTCTGAAGGTGCAGGTGTCACACTAAGGTCGGTCAAAGCACAAGTTTCAGCCCAGTAAATCTGACAATCTAACTGGTGTCATTAAGCAACTCATGGTCAGGCAGCGTCCCATCCAGCAAGAGGTGGGGCACTCCGAGGGGCCGTAGGAACAGGGGGTTATACGAGGCGGTGATTCGGTCCTGAGTGCAGGATGACATGGGCTGGACTACGCCATCACAGAAGAGCTCTTGCGCCTTCAGTAAACTCCAGGGGACGAGAACAGACATGCGGTAGCGCAGTCAGAGATGACAGTCGTCTGGACCTGGGTGATAGGAACCATGGAGATGGCGGCAAGTTGTAGAAACAAAACCATCCCCTGTGGATTGAGTGGTCTGAGGGAAGAATAAGGACGATTCCAACAGTTTTGGCTTCAGCGGCCACGCGGGAGAGCCTGGCAGCAGCTGGGATGAGAAAGGCTCTCAGTAGGGCGCATGGAAAACAAAAGACTGGAAGTTCCTTGGGACATTTGAAGTTTGAGTCACTTGTCGGGCTGCCAAGTGGGGTGTTCCATATGGAACTGGATTTACAGTCTGAAGTTCATGGGGAAAGTCTCGGCTTGAGACAGGGGGTTGGGAGTTGATAGTTCTTTGAAGTTCTTGGAAGTTCTTTGAAGCCTCGTAGTGCTTATGAAAAATATTTCTTTTTTAGTAGGAGTATACAACCGCTAGAGACCTTACTCAGTACATAAGACTCAAGACGCGGACTGTCATTTTTCTGTGGCAGAATGTCATGGCCGCCAGTCCTGTCACCTGACTGCCGTGGCCCGTGGGAGCCCTTGAAGGCAAGCGCCCCTTGTGCTCTGCCCTGGCACTGGGCAGGGGGTTGTTTCATTTTCCTTGAATTCTCATTAGGAAACATGCCCACACACACATGAACACACAGGTCACACACATATACACACTCACCCTCCTGCCCAGTCCTACAGTTGAGGAGGTTTCTACCAACCGTGGAGCCCCCCACTCACGTCTCCTCCTCTGGAGGGTCCTGCATGAAACGCCAAGCTTCACCAGGCATCCCTCCTTCTCTGTGTGCCTGAGGAATTCCTCCCGATGGGCCGAGACGCCCACATAAACGCTCGGATGAGCCCAGCCTTCAGAGGGCCATTCACTTCTCTCTGAGCCTGAAACATAGATCCGCTAGTGTGACCTGGGGACAAACCGGGCCATACAGGACACAGAGCTGTCCATTCTGCTCATTTATTGACCCCGAAGTTCTCCTCTGGCTGCCGAACACACGGATTAACACCGCAAGTGCCGCATCCCATCCACGTGTCCCTGGCCGGCAGAGCGCGGGCGCTGGTTCCGGGGCTGGCGGGCTCCGAACCCTAACTTTACTCAAGAAGAAATACAGGACGGGCTGAAAGACTTCTCAAGATCACACAGACGTTAGGTCCAGAAACTTCTCTCATCGAAACGCCTTACATTCATCCACTCGTTTATGTTTACAGCAGATTGTTGAGTAAATTATTCAAAACAAATTTCCAGCAAGTTTTAAAAAGAGGGAGAGAGAAGAAAGGAAGGAAAGAAGGAAGGTTGTCAACCATCCTGAAATTTCACCTCAAATGAATTAGATAAATTAACAAATACTTTTGTAAATTCCATTTACTATTCAAAACTCAGTGTTTCTCTTCCAGAAATTTTCTTATGGAAGATTGATTATCTTCCTGCATTCACTTCCATGCTAAAAAAAAAAAAATAGAGATACTTGATGATTTTATATTGTCTGTGGTACAGTCTAAAGAGATTGTGTAATCACTTTATGAGTGTGGGGGAGGGGAGGGTGGAGGTGGAAGAGTGTAAGGGGGGATAAACGGTGGTGGAAAAAATGAAAAATAAAAATGGTTAAGATGATAACTCTTTTTAAAAAGTGAATGAACTCTAGATAAGGGAAAATAACTACAAAAAATTTTAAAGTATATGTGAGGAACAGGGAGTGCATGATGTTCCAAATTTATAAAAAGACCTACTATTCTTGCTAATAGCAGTAATGAGGAGAGTTACTAACTATAAGCTACACCATTGCCAGTGCACAAAAGTTTCCATTTTGGCTTCTAGTGGAGGGTTAAATTCAGTGTTTAGTCTGTGCAATGTTAGAGCCAGCATGGCCCAAGGGTGCATTTATTGGGGTCCACTAATTTTGTTTTTAAATTCTACTCGCAATGGGACTAGATGCTAATGGTTTTCTCGAAAATAGGTCACCATTATTAAATAAAACTTTCTTACCTTCCCTTCCCTCCAGAAATGCTGTTTCTATTTTTACCAGGAGGATGTGTGGTAAATACAGATAGCATAATATTAAGGTCTGTGCAATGACACACTGATGAAATCCAAACAGCAGAGGAGAGTGTCAGGAAGCCGTTTGTAAAAATTAAAGTGCTGGATGAAATGCAGTGAATTCCAGCACAGTTAGAGGTATTGGGTCCTGTGTTCATCTGCTCAGAAAAAATAACATTTACATTCACTGGCAACATTCTGTTCATCAAGCTCTTGGAGGAAACAGAGAGGTTTCTCTCAGTCTCACCACCCGTCCTGTAGTTGCCGTCCTTCCTGTGCATCCAGCCCTCACACAGGGAAGCGTTTCCTGGCGTCAGGCGCTGCCTGTGTAGACAGAGGCCAAGGCCGTCTCAGCTTCTCCTTCCCCTTGTGGATCTCAGCACAGGTAAACTCACCTCAGAGGAGACACTTTCATATGGAACAGACATAAAACCATCTCGTCTGACTCATTTAACCTTTAGAAACTGTCAGCATTCGGAACATTTTATATAGTAATTCAAGCCAGAAGGTGGCACCAAAAGACTCAACTTCCAATGCCTTTATTAATACATTCATGAGCTTTTTCTATATTTGGATTTCCAAGTGCAGGGAGACGGCCATGCAAATGCGGCTTTAAATGGCAGAGGTGACACAGATGGGCTGAGGTGGTATGCGACACAGGGGAGAGACTGTTCTTGGTTTCGGCTGTGGCACTGCAGAAATCTCAGTGTCTGCTTCTCCTTACAAATGTCTGTGCGTTCCTGGGCTTTTAAAAAATAGGTACTTGTAAATCCTCAAATAATAGTCCATGTGCTGAGGGAAAATGTCAAATCTCCTCATTGCAGGATGTTTTTGACACCACGTGGTTTAATTTCCTGTTATTAAATTTCTGCCATTTCAGTCAGTTTGATCACTTTAAAGATATAGCCAGTGCTGCATTAAGAGAAAAGAATTTCCAAGCTCCATCAGTGTGTTCAATAGCATAGCACGCCTTTTCTTATTTTTCCTCCCAGTGGTCAAGAGCTCACCATCTGGTGTCAGACGCGGGACTTAGAGTAGCTGTGCGAGCCTGCGGCACCTGGAGAATGTCTGCTGACTTCTCTCTGTGTGTCTCTCTCTCTGTTTCCTCTTCTCTTCCCTTGTTTAATTTCTTAGGCATATATTTTTATGGACTTACAATGGAACTTAAATAAGATAAACATTAAAAATACAATGATTCTCAGTACCTTGTAAGCATTCAATAGATATTGTCATTAATATTATTTCAAAGAGAAGCCGTTCCTTCTGAAAGTTATCTCCAAACATGCCTTAGTCTTCACTTTCCACATGTTGTAATAAAACTCCTTGATTAGAAATTGTAGAAATTGTATATGATTAGCTTCTTAGCACAGAAAACTACATTGATTTTTAACTTTACCCCCAAGTTGTCACAAATATAAAAATATAAATATTTAACCCACTATTAGAAAGAATTTTTTGAAAACATTTATGCCTGAGTATCATTTTTCTATAAAACAGGCAAAGAGAAAAATATATGGAAGAAATAAAATTTATTCAATGACAATGCTTATGAAGTTGAAAAAGCTGCAGTTAATTTAGCCAGAGAAAGCAAATTTGGTAAAATAAGCCATATTGATAATGAGTTTTATAGACAAGACAAATAATGCCTTTACTGAATTTTACATATATATGTAAATATATATATATGAATTTTACATACATATCAGATATATAAAACTAATGCATGGCTGCTATGAACACATGGCTCATTTATCTTTGGGCCATGAACATCTAAAACTGAAACTCTGACACATTAAATAGACGTGTTGCAGGGAGCAACAGAACTCCATTCCATTTGTATGTGAAGCTGTAGCTGCTCCGTAGGAGGGCAAATGTGTATTTAGTCCATCACTATTTGCAGAACAGGTTTGACATCAAAGCCTGTGTTCATGAGCCACAGCATCCTGTGTTGACCTGGGAGATGTTACTCCATCTCCTTTTCCAAACAGATTCTCTTCTGAGGATCTGGTTCATAAAGAATGTGTTAGAACATCATTCTCTCTCTTGCTCTCCACTTCATGTGGGGGGTTGAATTGCTGTAGATACTTTCTATGCGGGCAAATCTGAAGGGGGGAGAAAAAGTGCATTAAGGCTTTTAGTTAGATAATCTGACATAATACCCATTAGAATTAGTTATACGTCAGATTTAAAGAGTTGTTTTACTACTATAGGTATTTGGGGACTTTTTCCCCTTTCAGTATATGTGAAATTAATGTCCTTGCTTGGCACAAAATAAGATTTACTTCTATATTTATTTGCAAAAATATTCTAATTTTAGTTCTTACATTTGGGTCTTCGATGCAGCTGGGCGAAGTCTGCACGCAGCGTGAGGCAAGGTTCTGTCTTCGTTCTTCAGAATGGGACTCAGGCGGTCCCAGCACCATTTGTTGGAAAGGCTGTTCATTCCCCACTGAATGGTCTCTGTCGCCCTGCTGAAAATCAGTCAACCGAGGATGTGTGGGTGTGTTTCTGGGCTCTCATGGCTGTGCCATTGATCTAGATGTCCCTCTGTCGGTCACACTCTCCTGATTCCTCTTGCTCAGTAAGCATTGAAATCCTCAATGTGAGTTGTCCTCTTTGTTCCTCATGTTCAGGATTGTTTAGGCTATAGGATTGCCTTGCATTTCCACATAGTGTGTAGAAAAACTTATCAATGTCCATAGAGAAGTTAGCTGGGATTCCGACAGGGGTTCTGTTGGGTCCCGAGGTCAGTTGGGGCTGTTGCCCTTTTAGCCACGTAGGGTCTTCTGACCCATGAACACGCAGTGTCCCCCGTTATTTAGATCTTTCCTGATTGCTTTTAAAAATCTTTTGTGTCTTTCAGAGAGTAAGTTTTATACCTTTGATTAAATCTATTCATAAGAACTGTATTCTTTTTAATGCTCTTGTGCGTGTAGTTTCTTTCTTAACTTCATTTACAACTTGTTCATGGCCAGTATATGGAAATATGGTGGATTTTGTAGTTAAACTTGTGCCTGGAACCTCACTGAGCTCACTTGTTAATTGTCATAGTTTCCTAGTGGGTTTCTCAGGATTTTCTGCATGCAAGATTACATTATGGGTGAACAGAGATAGTTTTACTTCTTCCCTTCTAATATGAATGCCTGTCTTTTTTATTGATTTTATTATAGTCAAGTCTATAAGCTCTCTGGCATTTATGAACTTTTGATTTAATTTATCTACTAAATATTTTAAATTTCATTTTAATATTCTATCCAGCACTTTTTTGTTTTGCTTTAGACATATTTCTTCATTTTGTTAGTTAAGCCAGTGCTGGGGAGCCAAATATTGTTTTGTGTTTTTCTATTTATAAATATCTCACTTGTGATATATCTTGCAACAGCCAATAAAGTCTTTCTAGAAATACTGGCTCTTCTGGATATTTATAATATTTAAATTTGCCTATGACACTCTATCAATCCATGGTAAATCTATTTAAGGATAAAAAATACAGGCATTGATTTTAGCATTAACTCCTGCATTGACTTTAAGATTATTTCCAAATCTTTCCTCATCAAAACCCTGTAGGCATCTTTGGAAACTTTTGTGTTTTTCTTTTCCTCACGTCTCACCTTGAGTGCCGATAGCTGCGCAGGAGACAGAATGCAATGCAATAAAAACCAGGCTGGGTGGGGCGCCGAGGGCGTGTCGAACTCAGGGAGACACTCGGTGCCTCATCATTCAGAGCAGTGTGCCATCGCAGACTCTGTGTCCGTACTTGGCAATGAACTGTGAACACCTTTTTTAATGCTTTCCTCTTGACTTACTTTGTTATTGAACTCCTGCAGTCAACTTGTACAAACATTTCTTCACAAACATTTCTTCTCAAATACAATTGTTCAATGTTTTAGGAATCATTTTAAAGCCTGGTAGAAAATTACTGTATAAATTCTTACTGATAAAAATTATCCTCTATCAAGGTCACTAATTATTTACTATAGTTCAAATATAATTACTGAATTATACGTAATATGAAGAAGATGTTTGTCCAAAACAGAACAGTGGTTATTTTTCCATTTTCCCTTCTAAACAGCGGGTCTTTCCGTAGGCCCTTTCTCACTTCACAACAGCCTACATGGGACTATCGTGCGCACGCGACGTGAGCGCCCAGCTTCCCTGACCGGTGGTTTGATTCAGACCCCTGCCCTGACTGGCATGGATTCTACATATTATGGATCTTTTCATCTACTGATTTGCTAAAAATTCTCATAGAATACAAATTGTGAACTAAGAGGGTAGGCTCATAAATATTTTAATAAATCATTCCCCATTTAAGACTTCCACTGGCTGCTACCTCTATTGAAATGCATTTCTACCTCCCTTTCCTTGAGAGCCCTGGGGCAGTGCCAGGCACACAGTGAGTACCCTGCCGGGCCCGTACTTTCCCTCGCATTGAGTTCAGAGGTGACGTCGACATCGTCACCATCAGTCCCGTCTGCAGGTCTGAGTTGTGCCCCAAGGACGAGGTGATGGAGAATCAGAGGGCACAGCTGACATGGGGTCATGCCGTCGATGGCCGCAGAGTGAGGACTCTGTGTGAGGTCATCTGATTCCACGCCATATCACCATTACTACACACACTCTGGCCACAACTGTTTTCTAATGTGAGCCTGTAAAAAAATGAAAAAAAAATTTTTGATCCTGATTTTCAACTAAGGAAATGAAGTCCAGAGTATAAATCAACTGGTTAACTGTAAAGCATTCACTTTGTCTAAGTGTCTGTTTTGCGTTCAGCATTTCTAGGATTTATGAGGTATACAATAGAAGAAAAAATATATATACATATTTTTGTACACAAATATATATGTGAATATTGACTTTAAAGGAAATTAGACAGTAAAAACATGAAGACATGAAGTAATTGAAGTAATCAACTTATGATTTAAAAATGTGATCTACGTCAGAGAAGGAGAGTGTGGGCCACAGCGGAAAAGGGGCTTGTGGGAGCGAGGATGATCAATCCATCGAAAACGGAGACTACACATGGCCAAGGCCCTGGAAGAGCCACCGAGATGACGCATCTCAGAGTCACTGCCTTGGGTGCCAAGGACTCCTGGAGAACGCCAGTGCTGGAAGCTAGCAGGATCCTAGTACACTAGATGAGGAAAGCCAGGAGAGCTGATTCGATTTAATAAATTAAATAACAGCATAAACTTGTATACATAGAACAGGAGGAAGAAAGCAATGACATAAATGTTATCATGTCAACAGCCTTCAGGCTGAAATGAAATACAAAAGACAGTATATAATAACCATGAATTCATTCAACAAATATTTAAAGCCAAATCTGAGAGGAGATGTGATTTTGTAGGGAAGGACAGCCACTTCGGGTAGGAAAGTTTAAGGTTAAGTTCCAGGGCAGAGAGCAGGTATGGACAGCGTGTGGGGGAGGTCGGCCCTCCATGTGCTGTTGCTCTGTCTGGCACCTGGCATTGGTGAGGTTGGCACCACACCTGTGGGCTGCCCAGGGCCAGCACCTCCTGCCACACCACTCCGTCCACTGCACCCAGAAGGGGTGACCATTGTGTCCTGGGTGGCGGTGAAGGCAGGGAGCAGATGCCTTCCAGCGTCTGGTTTGTCCGTGTTCAGAGCCGCATCTGGATGTGGCCTGTGGGCACTGGAAACGTCAGAGAGAAAGTGACTGCCAGGAACCTTAGGGACCCTAAAGGTGGTAGAAAATGTGGGACAGGAAGTCAACTCAGAGAACTTGGTCACAGGAGGAAGAAAATCAGAAGCAGCCAGGAAGAAAACCAAGCTTTTGTATTTTTGCTTTGGTGTAAGCCTGGGAGACACGCAGACCCACTGATGCTGTGTCTTGGCCACACTGCTGAACCATGCTGAGACCCTGTGCTTGTCCCCCTGCCTGTGGACCATCCTCTCCCTGTTCTTCCCTCCCACAAGACTCGCCGCTCTGGAAGCAGGGACTTAGATTCACAGGGAATAGGATGGTGGAAACCTTAACTTCCCAGTAGGTCCCTGGGCGAGATTCGGCTTCTGAGCCAGGGCCACTGCTGCTCCCGCACTTGGTCTCAGGCCCGTCTGCCCCCCCCCCCCATTGCAGCGACAGCACTGCGCAGTGTCCACTGACTTAGGGTTACTCTGCATCTTGGAGGCAAGTGCTGCCGCCCACAGGGTGTGAGCTCCCACCTGGTGCCTCTACATGGTCGGGAGCCCCTCCCTTGCCACCCCCCCCCACTCCCAGGATGCACCTTCCAGGGGACGCAGCATCACTGGGACATGTGTCATCCACAGCAGTGGGACTCTAAGCCCGCAGCAGGTCTGTGGGAAAGCACTCTGTCCTGTCAGCAAGACTCTGGGCCCCTGAGCGGGGTGCTGGGTGAGCCTGGTCACAGGAACAGACTCAGTGAGGATGCAACGCTGCCATTTCCCATGGTGGGGGCAGGCGCTGTGAGCCGCCTGCTGCTGAGATGCTGGGGGACCACCTCCTGCAGGGCTCATGGCCTCGGCCTTTGCTGCTGGCAGGACAGGTGCCCAGTGTGAGGAGTGGTCGGTCAGCTTTGGCGACAGGGGGTCATCACTGTTAGACATACTCAGACAGGTAGCAGGTGCTTGAATAGAAAAGTTTAAAACCTCAGTTTCAGGAGAATATAGAGACTGTAATTAGTTACAAATAGTAAAACATAAAAAGTAATCATATATGTATATGTGTACATATGCCTATGTATATATGTATACTGTATGCATGTATGTATAGATACTATACGTATGCATATACAGTTACTTCCTTAGTTAAGAGATACACACAATGTGGGAAAACAACAGAGAAGTTTGTGGAAATTATAGAAACCACGAGTGCTGGAGAGGGTGGGAGATACAAACAAAAGGCTTGAGCAGAAATTTCCAACGTATCGGCAACTGTACATAATGTAACATGTACAATAAGTTTGGGGGTATTTTTTGTGTCATTATCTAGCTATTTATTTATGAAATAGTTTACAGTGTTTTAAAGAGATACGGTGCTTTTATAAGCCATTGTCAACTTTTGTTCTCAGAGATCTTGCTATTTTTATTTTAAATAACTGAGCCTATTCATAATAGTAATGCACTAAATTTAAGTGGAACTTAACAACTTCATACTTTTACGTACAAAACTTGAAGAAAACCAGAGAAGTCACATGTACCAGCTTTTCAGATCTAAAGAAGCCAGAAATAACAGTAAGTTATTCTGTTGGAAGTATTAGAATCCAAAATGATCCTAATAGGCTGGAATTGTGGGCTGCAGCAAAAATAATTAAGGGCTGGGTTTAGAGGCAGAGAAACTGCCTGAACAAAGGAAGCGTCGCCCTGTAACGCGACGTTCCCTGTGGGAACAGAAACTCCGTGCCTAGTGGCAGACCACCCCCGTCCGCCCTCTGTCTCCCCGTGTGGTGGCGGGGCCCCACCTCCCACAGAGCGGCACTCCTAAACACATGGCAAAGGCTTCTGCGACAGGCGTGCGGCACGGGGCACAGGATGTTCACTGTCCTGTCTCTGGAGGCGTGTTTTGCTAATATTTCATTTTTTTTTAATTTAAGAAACTTTATCTCTAATGACCTTGACCCTTAGAATGTATTATTCTTTCCAATGCGATCTAATTTGTTAAATAAAAAGAAATTATTTTTCCACTATGTTAATAAAGAACAGTTTCATAAAAACCCACATGATGATCACCTAGATTAAACAATTAAGGTTTTTTTCAAATTTATTTGTTCATTCACGACTATTTATGTGACTGATTTGAAGGCAAGTGTCATTTACCATGTCATTTTCTCTCCGTACACTTCTGTACCCATTTCTGTGCAAGCTGCTCATATCCTTACAATCCACATTTTCATTATTACAAGTCACCAGCGTGACAGTAGTAGATAACAATGTCTGAACATATGTTTTAGGAGTAATTTTAAGAGAGAAGAGACCTAAGGCCTAACGCTAACCGCCATCAGATATGGGACGGTGTGCCTTTCGGACAGAGAAGGGTGTATTTCTGCAGTCTCCAGACGGCCGGGCCAAGGCCGGCATTCACAGCGAGTGAGAAGGCAGATAATCGGACGCTGATAAGGCAAAACCTTCGTCTGTCTGCAGTCCTGGAGTGAATTAGTGACTTCCTTGATTTTTAATGTGTATAAGCCAAGATCTTGCTGGTCATGAGATTGGAAAGTTGAAAATGTTCCAGGGGCTTTATGAATAAGGATGATTTAAAATGGAAAGTCGAATCACCCAACCCAGGGATGTTTGAATACTATATTTAAACTGATTATTTTGATGCATATGTGTTTTAATAGGGGAAACCTGTACTATATATAAAACAGAAAGAGTTCATATTATTGTTAAAGCTTCAAGATAAGATCATCTCAGAGACAAAGAAAGGGGCAGCTGCACAGAAGGCTGTCCCTGGAGTAATGCTCTGGTCTCACATACATGGAGTTTCTCACCTCATCATCAGTCCTTCTGGTTTTCCGTGCGCACTGCACATAAACACCAAGGATCATCCATACATATGTCCCCACAAACCTAAAAAAGGACATTTTAAATTGTCAAAATATAAATGTGAATTTTTTCTTATAAAACTAATAGAGAAAAACATATGAAACTTTCAGGGGAAAAACTTACGGGGGACAATAAAGAATAATGAAATGTTTAGTGTGTGTGTGTGTGTATATATATATCTTACCGATAAATAAGATTAAAAAAATACTGTTAGTCTTAGTGTGATGATTTGTCTGCATGTTAAACGTTTCATTCATTAATGCATTATTTAGCTTCAAGTTCAAATCACTAACCACAAAGACTAAGTTCCACAGCTTCACTCCCCATCCCCCCAAATCCCGCACCCTACAGCTATGCGCCCGGCGTGGAACCCGGATAAGACCTGGTCGGTAACGGAGGCGGGTGGGCGACATCGGCACAACGTGACGGTAGGTTCGGAGCTGCCGACCCTTGGATGCAGGTGGGAAAACACGCACCTAGAACTGCAGCTGGAAGGTTTGCTGTGCGTCCTGAGGAGGAGTGTTGGCGTCCGGGGACACAGGCCTGAAGTCAGAGTGCCTTCAAAGGCACCTCACATTTCGTGCAGGTGGCCCCGGGCTGGGTGTGTGTCAACACTGTCACTAACAGATGCCGGGACGCTTCTGCCTGTGTGATTCCAGCCGCAGTATTGAAGGTGCTGTCCACTCCAGGACATCGACACTGGGGTCCCGACCAGCTGCCGGGTCCCAGCACACACTGGTGGAACACAACAAGGGCAAAGGGAGGGACAGCTGATCGTCCTCGCGGCCCCCAGCGACTCTGCCACAGGGGTTTCACTGCGTGTTTCTGCAAAGAGAGGCTAAGAAGTCAAGGTGACTTTTTAAATAGCGGGAAGTATCCCTGCCTGTATCAATGTGCTTTTCGTCACTGATGGAAAAGCGGAAATAGGTTTTTCAATTGGCAATTAGCAGCCTGTCACATTTCCCACATAAAGAAGTTTAAGTGCCCATGGAAAAAAATTACTTGAAAATTGTGGGAAACAAGATTTGATTTAATTATTATATTTGAAATATTCTTTTAAAACATATTCATATTAATAATTTCAATATTTCTTGGATGTAAAATTTGAAATTTTAATGATACATAGTGTATCATTCTATATGTGCCATAATGAGAAATGTTCATTCCAATTCAAATTACAGTCATGGGCCCTGAATAATGAGCATGGCATGGTTGAAATAATCTTTTATAAAACAGAGTTCATGTGATCAATAGTCATTTTAGGAAAATAATTGCAATTATGCCCCTTACAAGAAAATATTAAATTTAGCCCTTAATATTTTGTTTAATTCTGTTACCAAGAAAATAATATGAAAGAAATGTGGTTTCTTCTAAAATCACTATATTTATTGAATTGCCATTATGGTGTATATTTTTATATTTTTATGTTCCGTGCCTATGACTGGGAATTGGATCACAGAAACATGATTGAATGGCACATGACTGGCACATGTATGTATAGGATTAGTTGTGTGAGGCTTTTTATGAAACTCTTTTGTTGGTTTTATAAAAAACTAATAAATTAGTTTTATTAGAAAAGCTTTCATCATCATTATGCCCTGACATATTTCCTACCCTTTCTCATTGTATTAGCACCTTTCACTGTAAATACTAGGCTTCCTCCTAAAACATTCAAATATTGGCTCAGCACTCAGGTGGATCTGCACCAGGAAACCACAGCCTGGTCCTGCCCTGGCCACCCCTCGCCCACACCCCTGGCCCAGCCTGTCCTCTGTGACCCTGACCCCCTCACCACTGTGACAAAACCAAGCCCCTGGAATGTCTGAGAGGGCAGGAATTGGTCAAGAAAAGGCTAAGAAGCAGTCAAGTGAGAGGAAGAAAAGAGAAAGGGAAAACTGGAAAAGTCTGCACTACATTCCGGTTTGACCTCCTTTTCAGATCTCAATAATCCATGAAGTTATTTTACTATCTTTTGACACCGTCCTCGAGAGTGATTGGACTCGGCAGTGAACAACGACTCAGCTTTCCTTGTTGGCAAATGAAATCCAAACAAGAAAGGCAATGTCGGGATATTTTTCCTTTTTCTTTCCAGGAGAATGCCCAGCCATACTGATAAGTCAGGTGCCGGCCAGGCCGCAGCTAAGTGGGAGATGGTGTCACAGCCCGGCCTGAAATGCTGCTGCACGTGCTCTGCCTGCTGCTCACGGAGACCAAGGCTGGACACGAGGCAGCGAGGGCAGTGGCACGCCCAAGGTCCTGGCGGTCCCC
Source organism: Micronycteris hirsuta (assembly GCA_004026765.1). Classification (NCBI taxonomy): domain Eukaryota; kingdom Metazoa; phylum Chordata; class Mammalia; order Chiroptera; family Phyllostomidae; genus Micronycteris; species Micronycteris hirsuta. The sequence continues at coordinate 82,534 of PVJI01000109.1, read as the reverse complement.
CCATTGTCCTGGCGGTCCCCCCCACAGGTGTCTCTGACATCTGCCTCAGGCCCCGGCAGGTGCAGAGCAGCTGCTCTGGGCACAGACGGCTCCACACCTCCCGAGTCACCTCGGAATGTCCCCTGGCCGCCCCTGTGCCTCAGCAACTGCCACCCCCGGTCCTACATCGGTGAGTTGCAGGCCTGGCCCTTTTGGGCTGTGGCCAGGCCGTTGCACTTCACCTTTGAGCTGGTGGATTCACGCGTGTTGTCACTCCTGCATTTCCAGTCAAGGCATCCTGTGCGCACCGAAAACGCCCACAGCAGGCGACATGGGAAGGCTCACAGGGACCCCGCATTCTCAGAAGCCTTGTCCTGCTTGGGGCTGCATCTGGGAGGCAGTTCTTTCTGGCGGGTTTGCTTGCGTCTCCTTGCACTGTACCCCCCAACACAGGCCCGCTGACTGAGGCAGGGGTGGGGCTCGTCTGGGGAAGACGAAAAGAACACTAACGAGGAGTCCTGATCTGCTAGGAAAAGCAAATACATAAAAAATAGAGAAGAGCAAAAGTTAGCAGGTCACAAATTCAAGGACTGTTTGTAAATATTTGTATTTATTTTTTAATTGTTCAAATACAGTTTTCTGCCTTTTCCCCCCACCCCAGCCCAACCCCCCAGCCCTCCCCACCTGCCTCCCACCTTCACCCCCCTCCCTGTTAATTTTTATCAGGCTGTAGAAGCACAAGAATTTATACTGATTTATACTCTTTGCTATTTTATATGGTAGATATGAATGCTGACAACATTTAAATATTCAATGATATTTCCTCAGGAGTTTCTGACCTCTTTATATAGTCTTCAGTTCACTCTTCTCGATAACAATTTTTTTTGCTGCTTTTCTAAGTTACTTTGGCTCATTAGTGTTTACAGTTATTAGAATATAGTACTTTAGAGATAAAGTTAGGTTGTATTCTGTCACTCAGTGCGTCTGCTTTACAAGATATGATTATTATTTCAAAAAGCAATAGGTGAGAAGAGCCTGCACTCAGCATCCCTAACCCAAGGGTTTCAGGAGAAGCTTTCTCTCCCAAAGAAAATAGATGTCACATTAAACTAACCCAAGACACTTTAGATAATGTTGGCCTTCAGCTGTTCACATCGCTACCCCAATATCCCATCTGTGGTCTTCAGCGAAATTACTTTTTCTACGGGAAACATCTGGAAAAGCTTCTACCCAAAGAAAACAAAAAGAACTATTGCTTCTGAGAATTTTATGCAGATGGAAACTTTGAACTAAGTTACACCTTATTGTGAGGGCATAAAAAGATCATCTTAGTTACATAAAATTCATTAATGTATATTCTTTAGTAATGGTTTTATATATACACTTGACTCAGTGATTGGATATTTAAAGAAACATGTTATTTATGTTTATTACCTATAGAAATTAGATTGAAGACAGCACAGTGCTTCTTATTAAATATCCCGTCTTCGATAAGCACAGTATAAGGCAGCCACATCTGTTAGCCTGAGCATTTCCATGCCGGGTGCGGGCCTTGCAAAGTATTCTCACCCCTGCATGTGCTGTGGGAGTGACCCTCAACCTTGGCTGAACGTTAGACCCACTTAAGGTAATTTTAAAGGTTCTGGCGCCAATGAGATCTCTAGATGGGGGCAGGTTACCCATGGGTAGTGTTGGCTAAGCTTCCCAGGTGATGGTGACACTGTGCAGCCAGCGTGAAGGGCCTCCATCCTAGAGAACACCCTCGGTGTGTCTTAGCCGAGGTCTCTGCTCTGTCTCATGATACTCGTCGCAGGCAAACTCCCCCACCACTTCCATCACCGGGAACCCAGAATGACCGAGTGGGGAAAGCGCATGACCTTGTTGTTCTCACGCTCTTCGACTTCCTTCCAGAGATTTGCTGATCACTCCAACCTTCGGTGCCTTTTTAACGCCTCTGAAATCATAAAGAAATTAATTTTCTCCAACAAGTATTCAAGAAATTTTTATGGACACACTGTGTAGCAGGCACTTTATTATTTCTTCCACACTCACTTTTTTGTGCCGTGTTGTTTACCCCTGAACTATAGCTAACACATCTAATACGAGTGTAATCACTTGGGTGGCCGGTAAGCAGCACGGTGTGGTGGTGGCGGGACGGGGTGGCCTTCGCTGTGGAACGACAGGAAACGCGCAGTCAGATGTGTGTGGGCAGGCATCCCGGCTGCGCTGTGATAGAGTCTCAGACAGAGTGGCTTCTGTGAGCCACAGTCGTCCTGGCTAGAAACCAGAAGCTGTAGGCGACTTCACCATCAGGCTGGGAGGGCAGCGGAAATACCAAATGTGGAGTGCCCGGGGCAGACCCGAGCGTGAGAGTGTGCCTTTGTCCACCCGTCCATTTGCACAACTGGTGCTCCAATGTCACTTTTGCAGATGCTGAGAGCACTGGGGTGAATTGGGACATATTAAAACTCTGCCCCGACAGTGCTGGAATTCTCGTGAGGAACCCAGGCAATAATAGAAGAACACAATAAAAAAAATACACATCTATTTTGTGAAGAAAGCAAGGCAGGGCAAAAAAAAAAAAAATGACAGAGACACAGGTATTATATTAGGTAGGTAGATTAGTGAAGGGCTTTGGGAATACCAAGCATTTCAGCAAATGAAATGAAGCAAAGGAGAATCTGATGCATGCATCTTTTCAAAAACTTCTTGTTCAAGGAAGAAGGAAGAGATAGTATAAAGTCCCTGCCACTTGAATGAAATGCATGTTTTCCAGGAACCCCAAGGAGCTGATATGGCTGAGATGTACTGGGGGGGGGGCACAAAATGGCAGGGAAAGAACGTGGGGCCCCCAGGGGTGGATCGTGTGAAACTAGAATCAGTATGGGCGGTGGGTGGGATAATGGTGCCCAGAGTCATCCACATCCTAATCCCCAGGATCTGTGAATGTTTGGTTCCATGGGATGGACAATTAATATTTCAAATGGAATTAAGGTTGCTAATCAGATGACCTTAAAATAAGAAGACTGCCCTGGTTTTCTCAGTGGGCCCAATGTAATGGCAGGGTCCTCCAGTAAGGAAGAGCAAGGCAGATGGTCAGTGTCAGAATGACACAGCGTGGGACAGCTTGGCTGGCCACTGCTGGCTGTGAAGGTGGAAGGAGCCCCTGAGTCAGGGGGACAGATGCCTCCAACAGCTGGAAGCAGACTCCCCCCTGAACCTCCACACTGAGCACCACCCTGCTGACAGCTGGTTGGAGCCCCATGAAAGCCACTTCAGATGTACAAACTCTAAAAGCTGGCATAATAACCATGTGCTGTCTTCAGCTACAAAGTTTAGGGAAATTTGTTATAGCAACTGCAGCAAACCGGTGCAGTGCTATAACATGACCTCGGCCAGCCCACAGAAGAGAGCAGCCTTATCTAATGCACACTGTAGAAAGGCATTCGGCTCGGGGTGGAGAATAATGTGCAGAGAACGATGGGGCAGCAGGGAACCCCTTGGGTAGGTGTTTCCACCGTTCCGGTGAGAGATGACGGGCACTTGACCTGGGGGTGGGTAGGTTAGGGTGAGAAGGGGTCAGATTCAGGATATGCTGATGACAGAAGCAACATTGTTTGCCAGTGGATTTGATACGTGCTGTGAAAGCAGCGAGGAGCCTGACTAGCTCCAGGCTGCTGGCTCTGAGCTGCCCTGGAGCTGGGAGGTGTTCACTCCTATGCGTCTGGATGGGCTTCCCCTGTTGCACAGGTCACGCCAGCACCATCACAACACAGGCAGCGCTCCATGACATTCATGGAAACCAAGGTGCTGGCCATCATGGCCACGTCCACAGTAACAGGGCAAAGGATTCTGTTGGTGATGACAAAGCAAAACAGAATCTCAATGGCCTCTATTGATCATTTCAAATAAGCATATTAAACACCACTGGGTAATTTTCCCCTGAAGCTGTTGTTGGAATTCTGCTGAGTCATTTACAGCAAGACAAACAGGATGTGCTAGCGAACATTAATTTCTATGGTTTTCTTATAAATCTATAATGCCTCCATATCACATAATAAACCCCTAGCAAGGCCTGTACATTTACCCTCGTCAGCATTGAATTACAGAAGGTGTTTTCCGGTGGGGCGGAGCACGGTTTAGTTCACTGCAGGGCGCTATCACCAAGAAGAGCAAATTGCATGTAAGGTTCTCAGTAAAGACTTGTTGATAAAATGAACAAGTGGATATGTCTTGTCTAATCTTTGCTTCTTCAACATTGCCTGAATAATGTAGATCCTGAAGCGATTCAATTCACCACAATGTCCAATAAATTAAGTTTGGCTGACATTCTGCATGGATTACACCAGAAACGCTTTTGAGGAAAACATAGATCAAATCCAAGGCCCAAAGTTCAGACTTTATTAAAAAGGAAATTACTTTTGTGTGGGATGATATGTTTATTTTAGGGTGCTCCACAAAAATAATAAAATACAACTTAGATTGTTGTGTTTATTAATATACTACTAATTTTATCTCTAATCTCATATAAGGAAACATTGCTAAACAAATACTTCATTACTTTCACCTGGAGAATTACAGAGAAAAAAATCAGATATTTAGGTATGCAGAGCAGTTAACATTGTGTTTGTGACTTGTTAGGTGAAGAAAGCTCATTTGTCTTCCTTATTTCCAGTTTCCACATTCATAACCCTAGAGACAAGTCCCAGCCAAAACCTCCAAGTATTTAGACATATTTTAGAACGTATGATATTGTGAACATTAAAAAGGGGTCTCTATTAACAAACATACTGTATTTAATACAAAATGGAAGGAGCATGTCGAACAAATTGAATAATTCTAACTTTGAATCAGAGTTGAATTTAATGTCTAATTTTAATATTAGTTGCTTTTATGTACAATTATCCCGACATCATTTATTACTAACAATATTTAATTATTTTTCAATTATTAGTTAAATTTAAAAATTAATGTTTAACCAATCTCAAGTTGCATATGATCATAATGAATTTAAACTGTAACAAACTACCACTTATTTATGCACCAAGCAAAGCAAGCAGACTGTCCCAGCTTATAAATGTGTTGGCATTTCTATTCCTGATTAGTTTTATCCTGCTAAGCTTGCATAAAAGCTCAGTTAAGAAATTTTTTAAATGCTTAAAATAATAATATTGCACTTAAATGTACACTGAGTGGGAAACTCTTTTCGTCTTGGGAAATGTGTTTCTTTATTCACAAAGAAATTGTGTAGATGTCTCGTCGATGTCGTTGTCATTCTGTAGGTTTAGTCTGGTTTTTCTTGTTAATATTAAGATCTTGGAGTCTCGGAACTGTTGTGTATTTTGGTGGCTTGGTGGCTTTTGGGCAGACTTATATAGGGAAATGAGCTTATCATGTATGTGACTTGCAATAATTCTCTGCGAAGTACATTTGAGAACAAAGAATCAAAGTGAATTTTGTTCAGTCTTTCCAATAATATTCTCCTCTGGCTTTATACCAGTTCAATGTCTGATAAGTAGAAAATATGTCATATCATTTTCACTAGTGTCTGTTCAGAGATCTATATGTGCATTCACAATTTAATGTTTATAGTTTACAGTTAATTTTTTCATTAGACTCTTTTCTGAGTTGAGTTGAAGAAATGACTATGGTTCATTACACTCTATGTTCATAATCGAGTTCATTTCATGGCCCAGCTGAAGAAGGAAAACTTTGGCTATACATCCCTTATCCCTTTAGGAATTATGTGGTAATCATTTCTCTTCACTCCCAAACTCATAAACACCTGGGGTCATTAATACCATTCCCTGAATGTTCTGTTCTCTCTCTGTCACCACTGCCTTGGGCCATCTTTGTGAGTTACGTTTATTATTGTTGTTCTTGTCATTAGCACTTTTAATAAAATAAAGAAGATGATGTTCATTGGGAAAAAGTAAATAAATAAAAGAAAAATAGTATATAAACTTGAAAAATCTTAGTAATATATAGATTGCTACAGATCTTTAGAAATTGAGGACATAAATTAATACGTGTCATTGACTTGCTCTCCATGCATACACGTAAGGACATAAAACTGACCGTGACCACTGCAGAAATGGGGGGAGACCATGTGATTGTAACAGGCAGCCCATTGGCAACTGATGTTTTTATTGATGATATAAGACTGGGGGTTTCCCACTTAGCAGTAAACTTTCTAAGGGTACACTCATCACAAAGCACAGTATCAAATCTGAGGTAGACCCTACACAGCGTGCGGTCGTCAAAAGGAGGCAGTCTTCAGAAGGAGGTTCCTCTCTTTAATGTGCGAGTTGGCCTGGAATGCCATACAAAATGCCACAGGTGGTGTGGCTTAAATGAGAGAAATGTAGGTTCTCACCGTTCTGGAGGCTGCAAATCCCAGATGAAGGTTCCAGAGGGTTCGGGTCTGGGTGAGACAATCCCCTCCCCCTGTCCTCTCATAGCCTTTCCTTGGTAAGTGAATGTGGAGAGAGAGCATTATCATGTCTTTTCTTAGAAGGACGCTAATCCTATCAGATCAGAGACAGCTTATGACCTCACTTAACCCTAATCACCTGTGGTAGGACCTTCCTCCACAGACGGCCACAACAGGCATTTGGGCTTCAACATATGAACTTTATGGAGACAAAATTCAGTTTGTTTCCATTATTAGGTAATACTCCTAAATGCTATAGACTGAGTTTTGTTTCTACAACACTATATGCCACACCTTCTTCTAAGCATTTCACAGGCATTGGCATCCAGTCTCCCAACCCTGTGGAGCAGATACCATCATCACCATCACCACCATCATCACCATCATCACCACCATCATCACCACCATCATCACCATCATCATCATCACCACCATCATCATCATCATCATCACCACCATCATCACCATCATCATCACCATCATCATTACCATCATCATCACTGCCATCATCACCATCATCATCATCATCACCACCATCATCATCACCACCACCACCATCATCATCACCACCATCATCACCATCATCATCATCATCATCACCATCATCACCACCACCATCATCATCACCATCATTATCATCACCATTTATAAATGAGAAAAAATGATCAAAAGACACTAATACATGTCTAAGTTTATGCATCCCGTACATGATGGCATTTGGAACTGAAGTAGTCTGTCCGCCTGAAGCAATACGTGAACTGAATCACTATGTAATATACTTTGTAAGGGAGATACTATGAATAAAGGAAAGAAAAGAAAAAGTGTTTAGTTAGAATGTTAATCAAGAGAGTGTCATTTCTCAGGGCATGGAGAGTCTCAGATTTTAGTCATAATTAACACATTTTAGTGATTTTAAAATTATTCCGATATTAAAATTATAATGTGAATGCTGATTAGATACATAAACATCAAACATTTTATGTGGAAAGATTCTAAAAACTTAAAACTATATTAAGACTCACTAAAAGTCGACTTCACTACTATTTAATTATTTTTGCTGTTTATCTAAATTTCTGCTACTTCTGCTGCATTGATGCCGCAGGCTTCATCTATCAATTTATAACATGTATCTCCTTTTCACAACACTTTGTAGTTTCCCCACAGCTTATAATGCACATTTTTTAAAAACAATCTGAGTTTTCTATCAAATAATACTCTACTATTTCCTGTGCAGTATAACAATCTCAAAGCAGTATATTTTCAGTTCCTCCCTTTAAGATTTTGTGCCATTGAATTCACATGTTTTACTCTTCTCTGTGTTACAAACATGCCCTAACCAGTCACTTATCCTTCACAGGCACAAACAATTAGAAAAATATGCCATCCTTTATTTATTCCACGTTTGACACTTCATTTATTTGAGTAGTTGTCTTTCTGACTGCATTGTATTTCTATCTACCTGAAGACATTCTTTTAACTTTTCTTGTAGAGCAGGTCTTCCAAAGCTCCATTTTTGATGACTATTTCCATTGGGTATAGAATTCTCAGGTGACAGTTTTTAATTTTACTCTTTCAGTGCTTTAAAGTTATCCCTCTTGTCTTCTTGCTTCCATGGTTTCTGATAGGAAGGTTGCTGCAGTCCTTACCCCTGTTCCTTTCTAGCTAATATGTACTTTTCTCTGTTTGCTTTCGAGAGTCTCTTCTCCTTGCATTTTCATCAATTGGAACAATATGCGTTGGTTTAGGTTTTTGTTTTGGTTTGTGTCTTGTGTTCATCCTGCTTGTTCTGTCGATTAGTGTCTGTCTCTAAAAACTGTCAGCCATTATTTCTTCATATATATTCTCCACATTGTGTCTTTCCTCTATCTGAGATTTCAGTTATGTGTGTATTAGACCTCTTGCTATGGTCACACAATCATTAGGTATTTTGTGCCTATTTTCCCTCCATTTTTTTATCTTTGCATCTCAGTTTGAGTAATTCATAATAAGCTATATTTTTAACTAATTCTTTCTTCAAATGTCTTAAACCAACTAATGAGCTCATCGAAGGCATCCTTAACTATGTCATTCTTTTCTAACACTTGTGTTTGGTATTTTCTAATACTTTCCATCTCTCTGCTAAAGTTGCCTATCTGATCTTACATGTTGTCTACATTGTCCATTATCTCCTTTACACATTTATTGTGCTTATTTCAAATTATCTGCCTGATAGTTCTAATATCTGTGTCATATCTGAGCCTGGACTGATTATTCTTTTGTTTTTTATGACTTATTTTTACCCTTTTGTATGTCTTCTAAATATTGGTTGAAAGCTAGACAAATTGTATAGAACAGAAAGAAAATGACAAAAATACAACTGTCGTGCAGAGAGATGAGCACCTCGTTCCCTCTGGCTAGCCTAGTGCATTTTAGCGTTCGTGTAGGAGAGCCGGATCGCTCACATTCTGGGTATGATCGCTGCTCTCTGATTGGCCTTAGGCCTCCTCATTTAACTCTGGATTTTCCCTTTGTGGTTCTCACCAGAGAAACTCTCCCACTTGCAACTTTCCCAAATGGGTTCTGATTTAATTTTACTCGGTAATTGTTAGCATGGTAGCAGGTATGAGGTAGGGAGGTCATTCTCTGATGGTCTGAGTAAACCTCAGGCCTAAGGAGGCACTATGAACTTTGAACTTAGTGTTTGACCTTCACAAGTGTTCCTACTAACTCTCCAGAAGTGATCCTAGTCCTGCAAGGTACATCTGACCCTCTTCCAAGTGTAAGGTTTCCCTTCCTTCTCTCCGTCTCTCTCTGTTTCCCTCGTCTGTTCAGCTGCAGTGGGTTTCTACAGTTAGGTCAGTGCTTACCAGTTACTATTTTGTTGTCATTCTCTCCACGCCATACGCCTTTGCTCCACAGGAGAGGTAGGGGCAGATTAGGATAAAGACAGATTTTTGAGGGTGACCTCCGCTCAGCTCCCCAGCTCCAGTGCAGATTCACCCATCCCCCGAGACTGCCTCTTTCCTTGGCCCTTCTTCCTACAAACAAAGGCTACTGTTTCATGGGAGACATAGAAGACGTTTCTAGACATATTTTGGCAGTGACTGTTAATATTTCTCTCTGCACAGCACGGGGAATGCTCTTCTCAGGATTCTCACTTGTGTTTCCTGCAAGGCTCTCGGGGTTCTTGAAGAAAAGCTTTCAAAATGGTGTAAACGTCCCTATTTCTGTGCCTCCCAGGAGCTTTACATGCTCAGCAAGACCACACTCAGTCTTTAGCAACTTTTACAAACAAGTCTGGCTGAATCTTGCTCATCTAACACCCAGCAGACTCTGCACCAGGTGGGCAGATTCTGGGTCCTTTCTTCCCTGCAGGGGCCAGGATCCCTGCAGATTTAAAGGGAGTTTTTTGTCTTGTGACTTCCGTTCCCTAATGGCTTCAGGGATGGCTTGTGCCTTTGTCCTTATTGTGTGGACTGATCCTCTTTCTAGCTCTTTATATCCGCAAACTAAAACTGCACTGCCTTCTGAGAGTTGCTTTGTTTTGTTCAAGAGTACATTAAACATTAACTTAAGAAATATTCAGAATACCTTCCTCGTGGTAAAGACAACACTTGTTAACAAGTGTTTGCATAGAATAAGGACCCAGGGTGTGGAGCACTCCAGCTCCAAAGGCACGACCTCAGAAAGTTCCCTACGATGGAGAGAGCCAGCGGGGGCAGCCCGCTCAGCCCTAGCCAAGGTGTTTGACGGGAGGAAAATGGCAGGACTGGGGCCATGCTGATGTGGGTGCCCATGAAGCTGGTGTGCATGAAGGATGAAGGGCGGGGCCTGTCACGCTGCGGACGTTCACAAGCATCAGGCAGACGCCGTTATCATCGCCAAGGGAAAACTCAGAGAGATCCTCTGCAAAGGTTTTACATGAAAACATCCACCAGAGCCTTCCTGAGTGTTAAATTCTCTCACCGGAAGCTACATAGTTGCATTTAATGAAGTCTGGCCAGCCATTCTTTTGAAAAGGCTTTTAACAGCCGTCTTCAGCAGGCCTTGTAGTGCCTGCTTAGAGAATACGTCATATCGCAAGCTCACCATCATGCTGGGCCTTTGTGTAACGCACGCACACGCGGTCACGTGATTCTTAGCTGGACTTCATGGCCACACCAAGTGGTGAGATAAAAACTCAACAAAATTAGAGAAAATGCACATGTTTTTCTGTTACTGCAGATATCAAGTTAGGAGTTCACTGAGGAGACACACACAGTTGATCCTCATTATTCGTGGATTCCTATCAGGTGCAGCTTATTTGTCATACCACGATTAATACCGCGTGCGGGGCTGTCACACCCATTTGCGGGTGGTAGGCAGAGGCCAGCAAACACGCGCAGCTCCCGGTCTCAGGCTCCATGCTGAGGTGGAGGAGGCAGCCCCCGACTTCGTGTTTCTGACTCCAGAAAGCAGACTTTGCCAGGATGGGTCGCCCTGGTTACAACCTGCGTGAGAGTGTGCACGCAGGCGGAGCTGGAGATGCGCGATCTCCTCTAGGAGTAACGGTTCCTTGGCTGGTAACTGGGGGTCCCGGCAGAGCTATAGAACACACCGCCTGTATGTAGGGGAGTCGGCGGTGTGTCGCCATGAAAGCAGACACGTGTGGCTTAACTGTGCCTGGTGAGAAGCCATCTCTCGTGGGTGAGACTTCCCAGTGAAGACAGGACTGTGTACTTAGAAATGGCAGCGCTGTGAGAGGTGTGGATGGGGAGAGACGTTGGGAGACATCACGTGATGGGCCGGCCACTCAGGTACCAACCTGAGCCGTATCGATGTGACGTGCTAAGCAATTCACCATTAGCAAAAGGTGTTGACCATGGGAATAAGTACGGAAAGAATGTTTGAAGAGAATTAATCTAGAAACCATATAGACATTGTCATCTGATAAATGTGAAAAAAAAGATTGGAGAATCTTACTGTGACAGGCAAGCAGAGAAGAAGATGAATCTGAGGGCCAATAAGAAAGGAAAATTGATCAGCGATCTGATCAGAGATGAGGCAGAGATAGGGATCATGTCATGCTGCACCGTGACCCAGAATCATGGGGCAGAATAGCAACGATCTTGACAGAATCATGAATTCAGGAAGCAGAGCAGGAGGAGCAGACAGATGCAGAGCATGACATCGGACAGCTGCCGTTTCCCCTCTTACAGGGAAGCAGAGGGAATCTATCAGGATGCACAGCACAGCGGAGCCCACTGTGGCAGAGACGTGGACGCAGAGGAGCAGTGTGGAAAGCAGCCCCAGTGCCTCACCGCCCAGCCAGGATGAGTGAGGGGCCCTTTTCAGGGGGGATAAAGGGAGCAGGGGCTGCCAGCTGCCACATTCCTGCTACAGACACCAGCAGGGCCAGAAATGATGCTGCACAGCCAGAGACTTCTGAGGAGTATGCGGGTACAAAGGGGAGGAGGTTTTTACCCGATGCAGTCACAGGATGAGTAGTGCTAATCCATTGTAATGAGGCGTCTGGATGTCAGAGCTGCTGTTTCATCCCACATCTTCCAGAGGCGCTCCCTGTCCCTGGGGAACTGCGGGGCATGGGTGTGATCAGAGTGCAGGGCGTCTCTCCCTGTCTGAGGAGCACTCCCCGACTCCATCCATCCCTCCCTGGTCAGTGGGGAGGGTTTTCCCTTCAGCCCCCACCCCACACAGGGTGGGCAACACCCTGTCTTCACCGGTTTGGGGTGGGGAGGGCTGTGTTTGCAGATGGCCCCTCACAATTGAGCAGAAGGAGGGCCTGTGTGTTCACAGGCACTTTATCCTCACGGCCTGACCCTGGACACAGCACCCCCCACATCGTGCGAGCCCCTTCTCCTTCCTCTCCCTCCTCAGGCACTTATGGGTGAAATACTGCTTCTACGAGCCTGAATTTTTGTTACACCAAGATTTCTGTTTTCTCTGAATCATTGTTTCTGATCTACTGTGGTTAGGGAAGAAGTTGTCCTGGAAAAAGGAGGTGGACAAGAAGTAAGCACAGGAAAAAACATTTCTGATTGCTGTTGTCCAGGTCTGTTCCCGCCACAATGGCGTGAGTGTTGTTTCTGCCCTTTCATGTGGGAATCCGTAAACCGTGGATGTTAGAAAAATCACAAGTCAAAGAAAAAAATGACAACCTGGAAGAAACTATTGCCAAATTACCAAACGAATTTCACGTATTTTCTTTGTGGGAAATAAAAATGTATTAGATCTCAAGTATATTTAGGCCTGAAAAGTTCACCAGAGTTGATGTACAAATAGTAAATTTGGATAGACTTTGCACAGACAGGCAGGAAAGCACTTCCTGGGCGTCTTCACTCATCCCGCTCACACTGATGGGTCGCCTGTCACCTGGCGGCAGCAGCGGGGATCAGGGTGCGGCCAGGTCTGTCTCTTGCCTTCTTGGTGCCTCCTTTCTGCTGAAGCAGCTGGTTGTCAGTCCTTCAGCTTTACTGATGTACAATTTACACAAAATAAATTTCACCTATTTAAATGTTCAGTTTGATAAACTACTCATATAGTAATGTAACCACCATCACAATCCAAATAGAGGGCATTTCCATCAACTAAAAATATCCCCATGTGGGTTTTCCCTTGAGCTCTGCCCCGGCTCCTGCTCTCCCTAGAGCCCCCGACCTGCTCCGTCGTGACTTTCCTTGTCTCCAAGGCATGCAGTCTACCAGGCGTTGTGTTTCACTTCATGCTTTTATAACTATTCATGCTCTTTACACCCATCGTCTACTCTGTTAAATCTCTAAGCATAACAGCATCATACGCACATAACATTGTTTTTAATTCACAAGTTGAGGGACTTTTGAGTTCTATCAAATTCTATGAAAACAACACTGCAATAAAATTTGTCCCATTTCTAAGTCTTTCTCTGAAACACGTTTTTACTTGTCCAGAGTGAATTCTGCAGGATGAGATTGCTCGGTCATCCGACACACGGGTGTTTAATCTTATAAAACATGGTCATACTGTCATCGAGACAGATTACGTCATTTTTGTGTCCCACCAGCTATGTACGGGTGTCATTCGGTGCCTATCTCTGTCAACACTCCCTATTCGTGGCCTTTTCATTTTTAGCCATTCCAGTGAGACTGTAGTAAAATCTGGTTGTGGTTTTAATTTGCATCTTGAAACTCTAAATTTATGTCTTCTATCAATTTTAGAAAATTTTGTTTGTTATTTTTTGAAATATTTTAGATACATTCCTTCTCTCCTTTCACACTGGAATTCTAAGTCCTTGATATGTTACTTTAATAATATCTAATAGTCCCCCAAATTGCCATTCAATTTATTTTTCTATTTTTCTTTTCTGTTCTTCGGTCTATACATTTTATTTATCTGCCTTTAACTTCACGTACTCTTTCCCCTGTTCTCTCCATTTGGCGGTTACGACAGTTTATCGATTTGCTCACATAAGACAAAGAATCCTCAGTTCCACAATTGCCACTTCTTTTTTAGCATTCAATTACTCTGCTGAGATTTATTATTTCATTTATTACAAACATTTTGTTTTATATCATTGAAAGTATTTTAAAGAATCACTTTAAAATTCCTTAAATGCCAAGTACTGAGTCAGTTCAGGGTTGGAATCTGTTACTTCTCTTTTCTCTTGTGAATGAGCTTCATTTGGAAGGATTTTCATATTTCTGCAATTTGGGGTTTGGATTGGATCATAAGTAATCAGAGTTTTAGAATCTGTTGTTGTTTTTTTTCTGATAAGTATTGTTTCCTTTTTTTTTTTTTGTCCTTAGCAGTTTAGACTTGGTCAGAGTCAATGGTCACTCCTTATTTTTTCCCAGTGTTATTGAGGTCCATGTAATTAACAAATAAATATTTAAGGTATACAAAGTGATATATATGTGTGTATATATGTACATACATTATGGCATGCATATATCATGTACACACACACACACACATGAGATGATTACCAGTGATTAACACAATCAAGCTAATGAACATCTAACACTTGGAGTTACCTTTTTTGGTTGATGCAAATAATAAAAAAACATTTTCATATTCCTATTGGCCATTTTTATGTCTTTTTTGGAAAAGGGTCTATTCAGGCCCTTTGCCCATTTTTTAATTAGGTTACTTTTTTTCTTGTTATTGAATTGTATGAGTTTTGTATCTACTTTGGATGTCTCCCACTTGTCTTTTTGCTTTTATCATCTGTGCTTTTGGTTTTATGACCAAACAAACCATTTTCAAGACTAGTATCAAAAAACTTTTTGTCTTTATTTTTTCTAGTAGTTTTACGTTACAGGTCTTAACATTTGATCAATCTATTTCAAGTTCACTTTTGTATACGGTGTGAGAGAAGGTCTAATTTCATTCTTCTGCATGTGATGTCACTGTTTTTTTTCCAACACCATACACTTATTTTCCTTTCTGGCACTTCTGTTAAGATCAATTGACCATAAATGCCTGACCTCTTCCAGGGCTCTCTGTTCTGTCTCACTGGCCTGTGTGTCTGTTTTCCTGCCACCTAATGTATTGATGATGATGCGGCGCCTTTGTGGTAGAGGTGGGGTCAGGCAGTAGGATGTCTCTGCGCTTGCTCTCCTTTCTCAGGGTTGATTGGCTATTTGGGGGTTTTGTGGTTCCGTGTGAATTTTAGGATTATTTTCTGTATTTATGTGGAAAATGCCATTGGAATTTTGATAGGGATAACATTGAACTTGTAGACTGCTTTCTGCAGCATAGGCATATTGACAATATAACTCTCCCAGTCCATAAACACAGGATATTTTCTATCTATTTGTGTCTTCTTCAGTCTCTTTCCTAAATGTCTTGTAGTATTCAGTACACAGATTGTTTGCCCTCTTAAAGTAAATTTATTTCTAAGTATTTTATTATTTTTGATACTGTCATAAGTGGGATTGTTTATTTTAATTTTTTAGATCATTTATTATAAGTGTATAAAAACACAACTGATTTTGGATGCTGATTTGGTACCCTGAAATTTTACAGAATGCATTTATTAGTCTAATGGTTTTTTTGGTGGAGTCTTTAGGGTTTTCTATATATAAGATGATGCCATGTCCAAACAGAGATAATTTTACTTATTCTTTTCTGATCTCGACACTTTTTATTTCTTTGTCTTGTCTAATTGCCGTGACCAGGACTTCTAGTACTTTGTTGAGTAAAACTGGTAAAAATAGGCATCCTCATTCCTGACCTTAGAGGGAAAACATTGTTTTTTACTGTTAAGTACAACGGGCTGGCCATATTTAGCCTTTATTATGTTGATACATTCATTCTATATGTAATTTGTTGACATTCTTTATCACGAAAGGATGTTGTATTTTGTCAATGGTTTTTCTACATCAATTGAGATGGACATACGATTTTTTTCTGTTAATGTGGTGTGTTACACTTAATGATTTGCATATGCAGAACCATCCCTGAATCCCAGAAACAAACCCCACCTGTTCCTGGTGTGTGATCATCTCAATGAGCCACTGGATTGGCTTGGCTAGAACTTGACTGGGGATTCTTGCCTCTATGTTCATCAGGGATATTGACCTGTCATTTTCTTCTCTTGTGTTGTTCTTTTCTGACTTGGTATCAGGGCAATGCTGGCTTTGTGAAGTGAGTTCAGAAATATTTCTTCCTTTTCCACTTTTTGGAAGAGTTTAAGAAGAACTGGTGATAATTCTTTTTTCAATGTGTGGTGAAGTTCCCCGGTGAAGCCATGTGGTTCGGGCTTTTGTTTTTGGGTGGTTCTTTCTCTGGTTCCACCAGGTGATTCTCGATCATGTCTTGATGTTGTAGCTGTTTTCTGCAGAGAAATGTCATCTTCAGTAGAAATGAAAGCTTGTTGTGCTTTGATAGGTGGAGGTTTTACTTCCTCAACCATATTGACGTCAACACATTGATTTTTCAGTTCTGAGAAAATGTTGAAGAGCTTTTATTTATTCAAGAAAAATATTAGTTGACTCTGTTAGGAAAGAGAGTATATTCTATTTAATTTTGCATCCCTAGGATTTGGTGTAGTGCTTGACAAATTGCATTTTTTTGTAGAGCCTTTAATTAATGAACAAACTTTTTAATCAATCATTTTATGAATCAGTTTATTAATATTGCAGCACAAATTCCCTGTGACGATTTATAAGAAATAGATGTTCTCTCTCACAGAGTGTGATGAATAAGGATGGCTTTGCTGACACAGAGGTGTGTGCTATGGGACATCTGTTACAAGAGTTCTTCCAGGGAAAGACACAAAACAATCCAGATGAAATGCTACATTTCTAGATATTTATCTCTGGGTGACTTACAGCCTAATTAATGTGTCTCCCTTCACAATGCTCTAATTTCCATTGTTGTGCTAATCTCCCAGTGACATCCTGTGGGAGAGCCTCTGTGAAATCTGTTTTGTTGTCTGTCTCTTTAAGGACTAGAGTCCTCAGCAGGAGCACAGCCTGTGTTTCCCTGACAGCTCTATCCCAGGTCCTAGAGGAGTACTTGGCACGAAGGAGAAACAAATGCGTGTCGGTGCCCTTGTGCACTCATTCAGAACACACTCACTGAACACCCGCTAGATGTGAGGCTTCATTCCATGCTCTGGGCAGAGGGAGACAAGAAGCAACGCCTGTACCTTCCCTGATGAGTTTACACCATGGATCACTTCTGAAGAAAAAAGGCAGCAAGAACCCAACACATATATGCATGAAGACTATAAAATTCTAAATCATTGCCATTATACGTGGCTAGATTGACATCAGAGTCGAGCACAAAGTCATCGATCTGGCAGTAATTTAAATACATGCAGGAAACAAAAAGGAGAAACATATTTGGCTTATAAATAAAATGAACAGTTTATGTTTCATGTGTTGAGATATTTTACCACTTTCTTTATACTCCATTAATTATATAAAATATTAAAAGCAGTGCTTTTCTGCAAAATAAATTAGAAAAAATATATCTCACTGGTTTGAAAACTTGACTGTTTTTTTATTCATTCTAATGAAATTCTGTGTAGGCAAGATTACCTCTTAATTATTGCTGTGAAGAAAAAATATTGAGGATGTGGCCACACGGCATGTCCTTTAATGTATGAACTGCTCTATGGAATTTGTACTTTTTTATTCATAGAAGATAACTTTTTATGTATTTTATTCTCAAATGTGCTATACAATACAGAGTTTAATTATTATAATTACTTTCATAAGAGAAACAATGGTTAGAGAAAATTTGTTGAATTATTTTAAGAAATGAAGAGAAAATCTTGAGTCTCCTCATTTGTTGCTAATTTAGCAAAAAGCGACCATGTAGGAGTTTAATTAAGAGCCCCCCCTTGCCCCATTTAGTGCTCAATGAGCTGTAACAGGTTTGGAGGAGCTGAGCTAGGGCTCTGAGTTAATGCAATATTTAACTTAATGACATTCATGGAGAAGAGATGAAACTTCTAAACTGAGTGTATCTGAGAACATGGTACCTAGTGTGTGCTTTGGTATTCATCTAGGAAAGGCATCACTACATTTGCGGAAGAAATATAGGCTGACACACACAAAATGTGCGAATCGCATCGTCTCCTGGATCCATACATTCCCGTTTCTCACAAACGTCGGTTACTGATGGCTTGGGTCTTCCCGACAGCACACTTTGGTGATGTTCCTCGTCTAAGGAATTTTCCGTAAAAATGTAAGCCTTCCTGTGCTGCAAACTCAGCGGGTAGCTGAACTCTATCTATACTCACCTCATTCTAAGAAAATTACACACCTTCTTTGCAGTGCGCTGTCACTCAGAAGATGAAAACATGTGTCTGAAAGTATGGGATAACATAGCAATACTTTAGTCATAGTCAAATGTACAACTTCCATAGCACACCAGGGTTCAACAATGGATGTTTTATATTTTGCCCATTTGATAATCCTCAAATAATGTAAAACACCAATTAAAGTGCAGAATAAATAATTCTAGCAATCATTCTGTATCAATGTTACCTTATATCTAACCAGGATGGAATAAATTGAAAGGGTTTGCTTTAGAAAAAAACAATGTTTTACTTTTGATGGTATCTTTGATTTTTATAAATTTTTGAGTGAAACACCACTTTAAAAAAACATGTTAAGAGAGTCAACAAGTTATTGAGACAAATTATTAAGTCAAATCCTGTTTTATATTAAAATCTACTGTTTAACTTATAAATCCAAATTCACTTTCTTTCATATAAAGTAACTATATCATAATTATATTTGATTTTAAATATAACAAGTAATAAAAAAAGTACAGTGCTATTTCCTCCAGCTGAAACCTAAAGTCAATGTGTTGACAATTATTTATTATGTATTTAAAATATTAGCAAATTAAAATCCTGTGATATTATTTATACAGTTTGAAAGTATATAAGTTCTAGTGAACTGCCCAGAAAATGGCATTCTATTTGTATTCGCTAACTCATCAGATCAAATTTAGTGAAGCATACTAATAGTTTGATTGCTGGGCGCTTTGCAGGATACCTGGATTCCAGCACCTGCTACACAGAATGATCTTATTAAAGTTCATAATGTTTGGATTCTGCAACACTGTTATTAAGATGATAATTAGTGATACTACTTTATGTTCTTTCATTTTAAATAGCTCACTCCCTATTTAATAATATAGTCATTCTAAAAGGAAAAAAATGTTTTATTATGTTGTTATGACATGTAGGCTCCAAGCGCAGATCTGGATGTAGCCAGAAACTTCCCAAGTCCATCCCACTATAAATGGCGTCAGAGGTGAGAACTCTGCGTCCCACAGGAAGGGCTGCCTCTGAGGCAGAAGCTGGGATTGAACTCGGGCAGGAGGAAAAGTGACCCAGCTCCATCTACCATAAAGTGTCTCTGTTTGTCCATACTTCTGGCTAAACTAAGACTTAATTTATGATGTATTTTTAATATGGGAAAAAAATAATAAAAGATGAAAATGATCTAAGACATTTTGAAAGTAAGACAACTTTAATAATCTAGGTAAGGCAACATTATTTTGAGTGAATATTATACTGGAATTTTTGATGTTATGATAATAAGATCAATTATATAAAAAATATTAGTATGCATATGTATGAGGTTAAATGTTTGATGGCTGCCAAAATGTGAGGCTGAAAATGGGGATGTGATCAGTTTGCCATCTGTGTGATATAAATCTCCTACTTCCCAAGAATCTTCAATGACTAAGCAAAGCATTTGGAGGTATGAGAGAGATGGTTTTGCAATTTTATGTTTTATATAACCTGTGATAATTGTATGATTTTTATATTAATTTCACACTGATTATACAAGCTTACATTTGTATTTAGATATACAAATTTCATGCAGAAATGGCTCAACTTAGTTTTAGTATAATTTTAATTGGGTAATACATAGCTGAAATGCTAAGCTATATTTTATTGTCTTATTTTTATAATTGTACATTCGTCTGTGGATTTATTTCTCCAAAACCTTTAAACCAATCAAAATTGAACATTTAAAATTATGATAACATCATATATCTCCTTAGCATCTTACTTTTCCTCTCCTTAAAATGTGTTAGTAAACACAACCTGAAATCGTGATTAAACAGTAGTCACCTCACCATAATATTAAGAAGTGAAAAGAACAAAAAGAAGTCAATGAATTTTGATATCATCTCTCATTTCTTAATGAACATATTTACTTTGTTACAAATCAATAACCTATTTTCATGCTGACTTATGGAAATCAGCTGGGCTGAGACATCATTAAGTATTCATTTTAGAAATAGGTACTCAGACTCTACATTTTTATTTTAGAAAAATGTCATCTGTGCCTGATACAATAGTTGATATTATCCTTCAATTTACCAATATATCATTTGAAGATAGGAAATATAGATTTCCATTTGAACTGTGTTCTAATAATGTCTTTTCTTTATAATAGATTCTTCTCAAATATATCTTTGATGACATATATGTTTTGCATTTACCTCCCAATGCAAGTATTAGCATAATTTAATATAACTTCTGAAATATATTTTAAATAATTACTGCAGCAATAGTTATTAATTTAAAAAGCTTCTTAATTTTGCTACATAGAATTTTTGCACATTTTATACCTTTTATTGGCAGAGGCATAAGTAAAAATAGAAAGGAATTACAAAAAACAGCTGCTCCCATTTCAGTCCCATTTAACATTTACCTGTGCTTTACAATGTTTTTCACGTAGAATACCAATATACCAGGAACAATTTCATTATTTCTTTCAGATGATTATCATTATGCCCTCACTGTAAGAAAACACATCCATAGGCCCTCACACATTTCTAATTACTCAAGGGCAAACCCTAACCGACAGACCCCAAGGGCGAACCGGGCTCCAGAAGGCCACCTGGCAGAAGACACAGGGGCAGGAGCTCACTGCCCTGCCTGCCGTTCTCAGCCTCCCTTCTGTAGGCAACACCGCCGCCCCGTTGGCAGGTCGCCCTCCCTGCCTGCTGCGCTGTAGCGGTCACTGTCGCAGGGGCTGTTCCCTGACCCAGCTTCCAGGGGACTGCGCGTCTTTCCTCTCCCTGCGCACAGCGACTGCTCTTGGGAAGGGCACAGAAAACAGGTTGCGCTGAAGAAACCATGCGTTCTGGAGAAAGCCAAGTGACAAGAGTGTGACCTGCTCGTCCCCGGGGGCGGCAGCAGGACCCACCACATTGCTGCTAGTGGGCTTGAAGCCTGCTTCACCGCGGTGCTGGTGCACTGGAGCCCACCCCCCACCAAGGCTAGGTCCTGCGCAAGGCCAGGAGACAGAGCAGGAAGGCCAGTGGACTGGAGCTTGGGGATCTAGCAGAGCTGGGAGCAAGAAGCGCCCCAGGACTTTGGTCTGGGCAAGTATCAAACACAGAAGTACAAGATGGTAAGACCAGCATCAGACTTTCCTATTTGACACTGGAATATACTCGTATAGTTAACTCCCGGGTGGCGGATAAGGGGGGAGAAGTGAAAAAGAACTATAATCTACGACCTTTATAGCCACACTGACCTTCATGTATCAGGATCGGAGAATAAGCCTTTCAAGTGTGAGGGGTCAGCGGGCACCCCTATGCACTCTGTCTGAGGCCGGCAGCCCACGGACTACACTAACACAGCTATTGAACTAGAGGACACACCTCCACCCAGGAGAAGGCACTGCATAGACAAGATGAATCTTGATAGTTAGTTTGTCGCTGGGGGTTCCGAAAAAGAAGAGATGACAGGTGTTGTTAAGTCAGCGTGGGGAGGTGTCTGATTACAAACTCTTGTCTGAAAGGTACTTGCCACAGTCTTATAGCTAATTTAGGACAGAGCACAGGGCCCGGCTCAGAGACAGACACAGCAGAAATGGCAGGCAGAGCAATCCTGGGAGTCATGTTTCCACGCCCAGGTCCCACGGAGAACAGGACAGCAGTGCCTGGGCCCGCAATGGGGCTCCCCCAGGAACACCAAAATGATTGGGCTCAGAGCTCAGACACAATGAGGGCTCACACTTCTGTCCACCCTCCGTTCCGGGGACAGACTCTAGGGAAGGGAGAAGCTTTCCTGGCATTGAAGGCAAGCAAGGGAGGAAGCAAATCTCCGCGGGAGGAAGACTTGATTCTGACTGTTTGGGGAGGCTCTTGAGGCCCGTTTGCTGCTCAAACGTTCTCTTTGCTCGGAAGGTCCAGACCATGCAAGAATGCAGGATGTCCCTGAAACACTGTCGTCCGACAGACGCACTGGGAGGGATAACATGATCCCGTTTAAGTTTTCTCAGCGAAGCTCTGGGGTTGGTGAGGGAGCAGGAGACCGAAGGGTTTTAAAGCAATCACCTTGGAGGAGGAAGGGAAGGGAAATAACATCGGTCTCTGGGAAACAGTCCCTCTTCGCTTTTGTGACGTGTACTTTCAACATGGAACTCTAAGTGTGTGACTGCAACGGGTGGGGAAGGGAGGAGGCATTTTCTGAAGCATCGTGGAATGTCCCACGCAAGAAGGGCCAAGACCAGGAGCTTGGGACACTCAGCAGAGATACAGACATAGAAAAAGATAAAACAGTATTGGGGTAGTATAGGGTTAAAGGTGAACCGGTAAAATTCCATTCCATAAGACAGAGTCAGTCAACGTGAGCTAAACAGGAATAAAATCCTGCCAAATATTGTTTCATTTGTACTCTAATAAAATAAAATGCATCACAATATTATTAACACATTGTACCTGAAACATTAATATCAAAGTAGAAATTAAGACTCAAAGGGTCACAGAGTTAGGAAAAAATAAAATCACAATGATTATCTAAAATGTAACAGTAAAATACAGAAATCAAGAAATTATTTAAAAGCAAAATATGACAAATGAAATAGAGAAATTAATATATTTTATTCTTATATTTAACAGCCATATTTTTATTCATCTTTGGAACAGTATCTAAATTTCGCATTACTATTTATAGGCTAAAAGCCAAATTTTATATTTGTACATTAATAACATAACATTACACATAATAAAAAGATAACCCAGATCCTTAACTACTTGTCAATTAAGAATAATTTAAGAAAATAAAAACTGAAATCACATGTTATCTAGAAATAATAGGAATAAGAATGCTTCTTTCTAAAATCTCTAACATACTCTTAAAATATCTGGTGATATTTAAATGTATTTAAAATATGACCAAATGTTAATTAAGTTTAACTTAATAACTTACAAATATAAAACAAAGTAACTGATAAGCACATAGAAAGAACTTAATAAAGTAACTGAAATGTAAATAGCTGGGGATTGTTTGAATAGTGAGAATGATCAACAAATGTAACACTGGGTTTTTCAAGCAGCGTAGCAAGGAGCAGGATGTGGATGGGCCTGCCATGCCGTCACCCAGCTGGCCGGCCTGGCAGAACTTCCTGTGAGGTGACAACATCAGGGGACCATCTGGCTTCCGCCAGCCCTGGCTTTGTCCCCCACAGAGCCCGTTGCAGCGTACTTGGACTACGTGGCTCTAGTCGTGTGTGTATCTGTGCATTTTGCACGATTCAGTGGTACCAGTCAGACATCATCATAATTCAGAGGCTTAGCAGAAACCAATGCTTGTTTGTCTAATAGGAAAGAACCTCAGAGGACAGGGGATGCTGGCCCAGGTGGTCACTTATAGACTGAGGTCCCCTGAATCTTCTTTTTCCCAGTGGGCCCCCTGGCTTGCATGTCCTGGAGGAGAGGGGAGGTCTGAGGTGGAGCCGACCTGAGAGGCTCTCTCTGGGCCAAGTGTCCTTGGCTCTTCAGCCACCTGCCCTGGCCCTGGTGAGAGCTGGAGGCTCCCCACTGACCGGATGGCCCAGCTGCTGCTCCGTCACCAGAAGGGGGGGCACGGATCCCAAGGGGCTGCCAGTCATCTCACCCCAACTGGACAGGATGCTGCAGGTCCCTGTGAGGGGCTGTAGGTCCCAGTAAGGACAGGATCACTGTATGACTTACTCTAAAGTATGAGAAACCAACATGTACATACTGTTTAGTTTCAGAGAGTAATGTTTTCTAACTGTGGTATTATTTAACTTTTAAAAGATAACATCCTTAATATAAAATTTGATGATAATTTAGAGGCTTTACTTGAGACTTATATAGTGTAATTTTTAAAGGAATATGTTTCATTCATACATTTCTATAAATTTATTAGAAGAACTTTGTTCGTCGTGTTATATGAAGTACTGTGGAACCTGAAAAACTCCAAGCCTCCTTTCTGTTCTGAAGAAGATGCACACATTTGAGTTTATCTTGGATTTTGTAGGGAATAGAAAACCTTTGGAAGATAAATAACTTTTTCTCAAAATAAAAAATATTAAGGAGAAATTTTCTAAAAACAGTGCCAATTAATCTGGTGGCGCTGAGCTCTCACACAGCGGCTTTTCCTTGGCGTTAACCAAACTGGTCCCGGTAACTGACACAGAAGCCTGGTGTGGACCACGCCCCTCTCCCAACCTTGGAACTTCTCATAGGGGCTGCCTTTCTCTCACTGTGGTTACTGTAGTTGTTTGCTTGCATGCAGTTCGTGACCCTTGAGAACATCAGTTATGGCAGGTATGTGTGCGTGTGTCTATATGTGTGAGGCAGTGCCATCCCCATAACCAGCAGTGAGTGGTATACGGTTTATACAATTGGCTCTGGTATGGGTAGAGAAAGGCTGTATCTTTTTCAAGTGTTCATGCATTTCCAGAGCCACATCCTGCACTTTCTAAAGGCAGACATTGACAATTAAAGGAAAGCTATGGAAACCCATGTAACCCTGCAGAAGCAGTTCCCAGCTCCCGCCAATAAACCAAAAGTCACACTGGCCACTTTCTCTTCTCTGCTTCTGTGAGACAACATTGACAGACAGGACAGGGATGCACTTGCCCAGACAGCCGCTTCCCAAGGGTCACCTGCGGTTCGGCGTCCCTTTCCCAGCCTGGGGTCTCAGGGTGTCCTTCTCCAAGGGCGCATCTGGCTGATTCTGCTGCTCAGACTGCCAGCAGCCAGGTGTCAAGGTGGCCAATCGGGGCTCCGGCTCAGCCTGCTCACTCCCTGCAACGGTGCAAAGAAGAGGCGAACAGGACGGGGCCAGGGGCCCTCCGCACTCCCCATGCCCACATAGAATGGCCCAGGGGAGGGTCAGGGGGTGCAGCACAGACAGGGTGCCCCAAACAAAAGGTGCCTGCCTCTTCAGGGTGACACATTTCTAGGCAGAAGTATCAGAATAGTTGTAAACAGAAGATGAACCTACTTTTATGTCATTAGCGGCATAATTAATCCTGAACACAACTAATTCAGCTCATTTGACTAAAGACCTTTAACTGAAATAGCTCTGTACATAGTCATTAATATCTTCTAGTTACTGGAATACATTTACTAATAAACTCAGTTCTTGGATGAATTTATAGAATGTAAAAGCAATTTGAATCTAAATATACTTTGACACTACAGAAAATGACATCAAAATTAAATACAATAATGAAACATCTAATTCTCTATTTCTCTCTTTTCCTTAATGCTTACATCTGCACTAAACACAACAAAACTAGAAAAGAGTTTTGGTACTCTCATCTTCAGAAAACATAGATATATTTTATATATGTTTTGTATATTGTTGCTAAAGAGAATTATTTTGAGATGTCTGTTATGAAATGTACACCTTATTAAAAAGAAATTCTCTTCAACATCTAAAGACAAAATTAATTTTTAAGTCATAATTAATGAAGCAACAAATCATAACTTTCTTTTCAACATTGCCACCTCTTATGAATTAATAATAAAGCTATTCATACACTTCATAACATTACTAAATAAAACAACAATGTACCTGAATCTTTTAAAATCTAGCAATGTTATGCATGAAAGCAGGCCTCCTAACTAGAATTCCTTCCCGGGGGGTGTACATCTTTTACAGGGCCAAACAAAACCGAAGCAAATGCAAACAAGGGACTTGCGAGAGGCTGTTTCTCCCCAGAGCATCGTTATGCAGAAACCTCGGTAATAGACAAGTTCCCTGGGGACATGGGCTCAGGCCCGTCTTTAATCCTCAGGAATGATGGCTTGACGTCCCCCGTGGTGTGTGCATGGGAGGGAAACCTGGGCTGCGAGAGGGAACACAAAAATCATGACAGGATTTTCGTTAACCTTTTCCATGCGATTTGACTAAAAACTAACTGGGACTTTTTCAGAATATATTATTTGTGCTATGATATATATGTTTTAGATGACCTTAACTCTACCTTTGTTTCCTTTTTTACATATGTATTTGTAAGTGTATTTTATGGATTAACTTACTGAGTATCGTTGATGCTGGTGTTAATTTGAACGAGACAAACTACAGCTGGGGAAAACATTCCAGCAGAGAGACATGGAATCCGTCTCCGGTGAGCCGTACCGGGGTTGGATGTTGAAGCCATGGTGACAAGTGTCAACCCTAGATGCTCCTGAAGGGTCCATGGCATGGGATAATCACTTGGGACAAGACAACAAGACAATCGTACATGTCAGCATATCAGGGAATCTGTGAGGTGTTTACCAGGAAAGAAACTGCCTGCGGTGAGTTGGTTGAAAAGCCTTCCTAGGCTAGCCTGATCTTTCAGAAATGAATTAAATCCTTTGCAAGTGAAGTGCCATGACCCTTTCCGAACAGATGAGGAGTGTGAACACCTATTTCCAAAAGCCTTTGTGTTTCACCGTCACGTTGGAAGACAACTTTCCTCCCCCATGGAGTTGTGCGTTGGAAGGAAAGTCCGTATGAAGGAGCCTGGGGCGTGTAGATGAGCCCAGAGGGAGGAGATGCCAGGCTGCGGCAGGGGCATGCTCGCTCCTCGCTGCCTTTGGTGAGGCTCATTTAAAAGCATCCAGTCCCTTGACATTCCTGAGAGTTTGACATCAGCATCTGGTCAAACGAATGCCCCCATGGCTTTCTGTAACCAGCACTCGGTTTTCACCATTTCCCTGTCCAGTAAATGGCAATTTGGGGGCATAAATACTTCCCTGACAGCTCAGGAAATGGATGAAAATTTGTTCCTCTGGATTAAAATGGGACAATGAGGTGTCCGGACAAAGACAGTTTAGAATAAACAATATAAAGAAACCAACTCCATTTAAAGAGGCATCAGAAGTATTTGTGCTTTGTGGTCCAGCTGAGTCTGGTGAAGGTCAAGTTGCAGGAAGGCTCGATGTTTTAAATGAAATCCAGCTTATCCTGACTCCTTTAAAAGGAGCCAGACTCTCCAAATGCATGGAAGTGGCATCTCAGGAAAATTCAGCCCCAAACACCCTGCGCCCTGAGAACTCCCTGCCCGCTGGTTCAAGCGCTTCCTCACCCCGACTCAGGGTTGGCTCTCACTCACCATGACTGACATCCTAACAGAGAAGGGAAACTTGTACCCAGAGACAAGCATGCAGACGGGGAAGGCAATATGAGGGGACAGGGAGGGAGGCCACCTACAGACGAGGGGAGAGGCCTGGGACAGACCCTCCTCTCCTCCAGGCACCAGAAGGAAGCAGCCGAGTGGACTTTCCAGCCTCAACCCCTGCGAGGCAAGACATTCCCGTTTGTGGCACTTTGTAGCAGCAGCCCCGGCACACTGCCTAATATAATAACTTTACTGACCTGGTACTGTTGCTGTATTACTGACGTTCCAAGTCCTGAGGTCGTGGTTTTGCAGCAGTGTTTTCACTGCGTTTTCTCCATAAAATCATGGCTCCTGAAGAACCATGAGAATCTGGAATGTGATGTGTAGCAATTGAGAGTTAACCCTTACAATGTTTTAAATTCTGGGCGTTTTTCTCCCTCTTGTTGGGTATTACCATGTTTTCCACTCGACTTCTTATCGTACTCCTTGTTTTAACACAAAATTCGGAGTTCCAGGGCTCTTCTTTGATAGATGGCATTTTTGCTTTTGGAGAAATTCACTCCTCAGATCCCAGCCCGGTTCCCAGACAACAGATGTGTGGGGACGGCCACGCCTCCCACTCAGCACTGTGCAGACATGGCAGACCCACCCGGTTCTTTTAGACGTGAACCTAGAAAATGCGAATCCGTGTTCAAATGAGCCAGGTGTAAAGACTCAGCAGGTATAGAGATCTGAAAGGGTGCTTTCAAGATGAACTACTATGCACTTTATTGAACCTTCAATAATACTGCTTAATTGTCCGAAGCATGTGAGTTTTCTTGGCTTTCTAAAGGTGAAAATGCCTTAACAATGAAATCTAAAATTTGTGTTGGAAATGAAGTAGGAAGGGCCAAGCAGAGACCCCCACGTTCTTTGTTTCGATGCCGGGTGGTGGGGAGGGATGCTTTGAGAACATGCGGGCACAGGCCTTGAGGCGGGAACGGGGCTAGGGGGACGGGGACGGGGACAGGATACAGGTCTGAACCGAGAGGGATAGGGACGCAGTGACGCGGGATCAGTTTAGGGCGATGGAAGCACAAGGAAGCGCTTCGCCGAAAGTGCTTGCCCACACCATCCTTGCAGTGCTCCGAGGTTTTCTTCCTGCATTTTGCTCATGATCCCCCTCAACCCAACATAAAAGCTCCCAGATTTGAATTGTACCATTTGTTCTCACTTCCAAGTTTCTGATTCTGCTTCCATCACATTGGGGCGGCAGGTTCCTCCACACGGGACCGGGTCTGTCCCTTTGGTGTCCTCCAGAGCCAGCCCTACTGTGCGGTCCTGTCACGACCTTCTCGGGAGACGGCTCATCAGAGAATAAAAGAGTTTCAGATACCAGGGCAAGTGTTTGGCGCTGCTCAAGAGCGAGCCTAAATTTACTTGTATATTCTTTCCAAGTTTTAGAATTTGTGCGTTGTGCATCTGAGATTAAAATCAGTGGATTTGGGTATCTATTGTTATTTTTCTAGGTTTTGTCTTTAGCAGAAAACTTGATGTCTCTGGCCTCTCATTTCTGAAATCACCATCCACTGAGAAGGACAGACACTGACCAGAAAGACCAGATTCTGATGGGGAGAGGTGGCGGGGGGGTGGGGGGGGGGTGGCAGGAAGAAAAACCGTGCCCTGGTCTGAGCTTTGGCCTGGAGAGAAGGGCTCCCAGGAAGTGGCTGTGGAGAGCGAGCAGAGAGAGATAATATAAGATTGACTGGATTTACCGTATGATAATCAACCAGACCAATTCAAATGGAAAGGTTTACCACAACCCGTAAGTTTTAATGAACGAAGCAGAGAGGACAGCGGTATGAAAGCACCACAGCTGGATGCACTGTGCAATTTTAGGCTTGTCGGTAGCATTTGGGAAGTATCTGTACATACGTGAATGTTTGTGCTAATGTGTCTTCGTGCAAGTGAACGTTTCACTCTCACTTCTCCCTGAGTTGACCAGGGCCTGGGAAAGGACAGGCACACTGGACGGCTGTCAGTCGGCTCCCCGTGGGGAACCCCCCCGCTCCCCAGGAAGCAGCAGGGCAGCTAGCAGATGGCCACAGTAAAGTCACACAGGAGAGGTTCTCAACTGCGGACGGAGTTACAGGACACTGGTCACCATCTGGGGTATTGTAGGTTGTCATCACTGGGGTGGGCCATTGCTCCTGACATGGAGGGCCCCATGGGTGGAGGTGGGCCGTTGAGCCTCCTAATAGAATGCACAAAGCAGACTCGGCAACAGCGCAACCTCCCACCCCACTGTCAGCAGTGCCAGGGCAGGGAGACGCCGCCTCCCAGCTTGTTGACTTGACTCGCCAGCCCTGACTGTCTGTGTCCTGCCTGGTGAACACCTGTCTAGTGAACTCTGAGAGACCTTGGTGAGTGCTCTTTATATTCTCGACCTCACACCTTGCGACAGGGGCTGTCCCGGGCAGTCATCACCACTGTGTGAAGCCGTCCTCGTTCGGGTGGGATTTCACTGCCCAGGGAGTGAGTGTGTTGTGAATGCAAGTTCATCTGCGGCCTGTCCTGCCGCCCAGAGGGGAGGGAGCAGTTGTTCGTTGTATTCGCTTTTGTCTTTGTTAAGATGCCATTTTTATCCTCAAGCTTGTGAAAACCACAGGGCTCTGTGACATAAACTACAGCCCAGTCCTAGGAAGACGTATTTGTACCGCGGCACCTCCAGCAGGTACACTGGCAGCACTTAGCTCACAGACGATGCAGTCGCGGGTGGACACGGGGCAGTTGTGGTCTTGGCCCTTCCACCTCTCAGCCTCCCTGGCTGACTGGGGGGGCTCCCCAACCTGACAGAGTTGTCACAAAAGCCAGGTGTCCGCTGGCAGCAATGGAGGGAACAAATTAAGGACATTACATTCTGGTAATGGGCCACGATGCCCTGTGTGATGTGAAGACAGATGTGGCAGCTTACCCTCTGTGGACACGCCCAGTGCTGGGAGCCCAGGGTTTCCTCCCAGCACCACCCTCTTGCTGGGAGAGCATTTGAGAGCATTCCCACTGGTGGCACTGCAGCCAGTGAGAGAGACCGAGCCTTCCCTGCACCCCAGGGCATGCAAGTCCCTGAAGCCTTACTGTTTTCTGGGTAAAGACACAAAGAATGCAGACTCCGAATGAGAAAAGGCTTCTGTGGAGTGTCATAGAGCTGAGGTCTGGGAACCCATGGAAGGCCTGGGCTTCTAGCCGGGTCCCACAGAAAGGAGCCTCGCTGGAACTGGAAGTCTTCTGCGAAGAGCAAGACACGGATGAGTGTTGTAACAAGATCAAGGACAAGCATCCTTTTTGGTCTTCTTGAACGCATGTGTAGACAGAGGTGATGGTACCAGGAGAAAATGGAGTATTAGAGATAATACATGGAATAATAAGAGATAAGACCCCTAAGAGATGCTGGAGGAGGCAGACAGGACTTCAGGGTGAGACAGTGCTGAGGGCAAGAGAAAACCTGGTTTCCCCGGTGACTCCTCACAAAAGAAATCGACATTTCCAGAGGAGGAAAGGAAGCTGCACTGCGTGGCCTATCTGTTATACGTAATGCAAGGTATTCTGCGGAGCAGTCATGAAGGACCTGAGGTTGGAAGCTTTAGTGGCATGGAAATATCCAGAAAAACAACTGTGGGAAATGTGACAGCATCGAAAATGAACCGGTGGTTTCCGAAAGAGCCAGTGGGTATAGCAGGCAGTGACTGCCTTACGCTGGGGTAGAAAGCTGAGTCTGATCTCCAGGCCCAGGTGAGGAAGCCAGGGTGCGGGTCCCTTTAATGGGAGCTCAGCCAGCTATGAAGGGAGAGCAAGGGGATTCTCCACAATGACATGAACTTACCCACTGAAGAGTCAGGGACAGAGGCCCAAGGTGCAGAGGGGAAGAGAGCCCACTCTGTCCGTGAATGCATTTATTCAACAAATGTGTTATGCCACAAGGCAAGTTTTGCAAAACAAAACAAAACAAACAGAAAACCCAATAGCATGGCTTGCTTTGCTCATTATCCACTGAGTAATAATTATTTGCAGTATACAGGCTGAGGCATAAGGAGGTTCACACTTGTGAGTATGCAAAACGCAGTTTATTCTTGTATTGTTATTTATTAATTGTTGTACTATTTTCCATATGAAAAACTTTAACCTACTTTGGACCCACCGTGTACAGCTAACTATATGTCAAATATAATCTTTACTTGATGACAAATGTTATATTTGAGTATAATAAATTTACCTGAGTTTACTTTAAATGATATTTTATGTAACCACTGTTCTATATCTTAGAAATGTCAACTTTAAAACTCATAACTGTTTCTTCTGAATGCTACAAAGCTATTACTAGGTATTCTACTTTTTATTCCCTGACAAATAATTAGAATATTTTTGCCATCTAAACAAACCACTTTCAAGTAGTGCTATACAACTAAAAAATCAATTTTTAAAAAAATTTCATAGTATAATCCAATTAATCAACCTTCAAAGAGCACACCATGTAACTCTCTTCAAGGGGAGACTATAAATGTGCCTGTCACCGGAGCATTCTGCCCAGAAGTAATCTGGAAGCATGGGCTTCCTTCTAGTGAGTAAACCTTTGTCCTTCCTCTCCTACATATTTTTGAAGGATAAGTTAAGACTTCATCATGAAGAAGCGGGCTGAGGTTTGCTTTTGTACAAAGGAAGGCCCCAATCCTGACCCAGTCGGTGGATTCGGTGGCTGTCATACTAAAGCGTGACCACCATACCAGCTCCTGGCCTGTGATGGGTGAGGAGGGGCTGGCCCACCTTCCGTCCACCTCAAGTGTCGTCAACAAGCAGGGACGGGAAGGGCAGGAAGGACACTTACAACGCGCGCACACCGTGTGGAGTAGGAAAAGAGTTCACAGATCTTTGAGCTTCAGGTGTCCCATCCAGACTATGAAGAGAACTGTGATTTTCTGAGATGCTGAGAGTTCTCTGTAAACCCTAAGAACTGCTATTATTTAGTCAGATCTGCAGAATGGTGAGATCTTGAAAGAGATCTTCTGACGCATGCTCCGCTCACTGTGCCTGGCCTGTGCAGCGGTCTGGAGTCGGACCCTGGAACCGAGCTCAGGACCCTTTTCACTTCCGACTTGACATTCAGAATCTTTCTGACTCCACTGGGTGCAGCCGTTCTTGTATGTCATGTTCCTGTCAAGGAGGAAGAAAGCTCGCTCGCCAGAAATCCAATTAAAATTTAAGCTTGATAATAATCTGTTACAAAGAGTTCCCAACATTTTCAGAAAGTATGTTTCTCCAATCAGGTAGCACAGCACCCAGACACTTAGCGAGCAGGAAACACGGTACAGTTACCGAGACTGCCTTGCTCCTCTGGCCTGCCCCCCAGGACGCCCCGCCCCATCGCACCCCTGCTTGAGCCAAGAGAACAGGAATCAAAACCGAGCAAGGAGAGGTGCATTTCATGGTCTCCCAAGAACGCGAATGACGTGTTAGCATCTGAACGCGTGTCCTCTGCCCCGCCCGTGGTCTCCTCCCGGGAAGCCTGCGGCTGGAGAAGCAGCCCCTCTAATGAGTGTTGATGAAGGACCAATCCAATTTCAGTGCCTCAGTGAGACAGCAGAACAGGAGTTACAGGCGCAGCTTTCTGAGCAATCGGGGGCCTCTGCAGCAGCGGTCCTGGCAAAAGGCACACGTGGGGGTCTTTGAAGGTGGACATGAAATGGTGTTTCCCGAAGGAAGATATACCATGTGACCCTTTTTGGACAGAAATGAAGCCATTAAAAAGAAAGTATTTCCTGTCATTTTGAAAGAATAAAGAGCTTCTTGATTAAGAGTATGGTGCATTTACACATTTTTTTTTTGCATCATGTAATTACTACCATGTAACTCTTAGCTGCATTAAGAAATAGAATATCATCCGCATTCAGAAGTTCCCACCTCCATCTTATTTTGAAGAAATAATTTCCTCACAATTATTTCTACATGTATTAAGTTACAGTAACAGCTTTGTCCCAGCCTTAAGTTTTCTGGAAATCATTTCTTCCCAACTGCAGATTTTAGACCAAACACTACCCACCGAGGGTGAAAGTCCTTATTCCCCATCGAGCCGATTGCAAAGAAAAACAAGAGTCTTGGAGCTTTTCAGTGAGGCTGTTTCTTTCCTCAGGAGACGTCCCCAGGCTCAGGGGGGCAGACCTGGGAGCCTCCACCGCTGCGATGTCAGTCGCTCTGGATGACAGTGCCTTCGGGTCCCAGCAAAAGAATGACCTTGCGCCACAAGCCAGCCTCATTTCCAAAGCTGCCGCATGCAAACAGGCAGGGCTGGGGCTGCTGCTCCCTCACCTGCAGTCTCTGCGAAGATTTCCATGCTCCTCCGTAACCTGTCGGGAGCCTCAAACCTCCAGGACTCTGCCCAGGGCTCGCTGCGATGGCCCACTCGAAGACATTGCTGCACTTGGCAACCTTCTTTTTGTCACGCAGGAAGGAACAGACATAGTAACAGGGATGGCTCATAAAATAGAAATGTATTTTAATCTGCAATTGGACATCTCCATACATATGTTAGATGATTTACCATGCACACACAAACACACACATGTGCACACATGTGCACACTCACACACATGCACAGGTGGAGCCCTGACAGCAAGTTAGTCACAGGCACACGTGATGAATGGGCAGAGAGCTTATATATAACTCCTGAAGTTTTGTAAAATCCTCGTTTTTCACTTTCTGTCTACAAATTCAAAATGGAAACACAGTGAATAATTGGCACTAATGGTCTCAAAGGCGCAAGTCTATTTTTTAGGAGGAGAAATGAAATGCCCAACACTGAGAATAATTTATGCCTTGGCTTTTAATATAAGTGATATTAAAAAAATTTAAATAATGGCTTCAAGAATGGTTTTATAAAATCTACAGAGAGCCTCTGCAAATGAGCATTTCTAATATCTCTCATTGACAGAGGTTGAGTCTGTCATATGAAAATGTAACCCTCTGGAACCATATTTTGAATTTGAAATGTGCAAAAGTCCAGAACGGACGACTTCACTCGAATTCCGATTGGTTCAGTCGCGGGTTTTCTCCCAGCGGATGCTGCAGCCACACGGCTCCTGCACAGCAAACCCTCGGCCTCTGCCCCTAAGCACAGTCACATGGGAAAAAGAGCAAAAGTGTACGGCAAACTTGCAGCAGTAATAATTATTAATCCTTTAGCATCTTGATGTCTGCTAATTGACAAATTTACAATGACTGTAGTTTCTTCTTTGCATAAAAGTTTATTCGTAAGGAGCTTAAAGAGCTTTCCTAATGCTATTTTCCCTTTAACAAATCAGAATAGTGACAATTACAGCAATTAGAACATAGTGTCCAGCACAAATAATGCCCCTTTTTATTACAAATTCTTTTATTACAGAATCATAAGCATGTAACTCCGTAACATAACAGTGTCACACTCAGGCATACCATACGACAAGTGAAATGTTCAAATTAAAACTATACATTATTACATCCATGTTATCACCCTCCAACCACACTCAAGCAGGAGATACTTCTGCTAGACCCTGTATTCTGAAATCAGAATGAAATGGCAGAAATGTAAATGTTTTCCCCAAGATGAGAAAGTCTGCCGAGCCTTAAGGAAACAGTGCTGATTCATTTGCCTATCTTTGGGGAAGGTCATATATTAGTTCTGAATAACTAAGTTGAAAACTAAACATTTTTCTGCACACCAGATTTGAACATGTTGCCAAGGCACAGTCTTACCACGAAGGGTTCCTTTAGTACACAGATGCTGTCAGCATTGCGTGGCTCTGTCACTTCGGCACCCAGCTGTAGGTCCCTGCACTTGAATGGGGGGTGGGGGCCGGCAGGGCGGGAAGGGCCCTGACCAACAGTGACCGGAGACATCACAGTGGCACAGGGTTGGCAGTTACCAATATTATTTCCATTCTAAAGGACATGAACCTTGAGGAAACGACATAATAACCATGCCAAAACTGCATTTTAAAGGGAGTCGCATTTCCCATCCTCCTCCCAGGCCCTTCTGACGGTGCTAATGAGGCTCGGCCTGGAGTGGGGTGCTGAGAGCTCAGTCATCAACCTGATCTAGGATTGCAAACTCCCCTTTGCCTAAGACTTATAGAAAAATTAAAAGTGAGCACGGATGGCCATCAAAGGGGCTGAGATAGGAAGCAGTTGGAGGAATTTAGGGGTGGCCAATGTCTCTGACCTCCCTGAGGGGCTCCCGGGATGATGGGCTGCAGGTGTTAGCTCTGAGGCACCTGCGACCAAAAACAGCGAGAGCCCTTCACAGAGATTCGTATACCTCGTGGACGTGTGTGCCGCACAAGCTCAAATGCGTGCAAATGCAGGCAAACGATGGAAAAGCACTCATCACGTGTTCATATCTCCTTACTGGTGAAGCTAGTCATTTCCTTCTCCAGATTTTGGAGGCTTGACCTAAGTTAAAAGATGACTGTTTCAGGAAAGATGTCTCACTGTTCTCCAAGTCCCCACTGTCAGGTGACAGAACACACAGAAAGCTGGTAATGACATCACATCTGTTTCCCTTCATTTCTTTCATTGGCATCAGCCACCGCAGCACCTGTATTTCCTCTCTTTCAGAACCTTCAGGTCCTCACGCACCATTTTCTACATTGACTATTATCACATTTTTCCCAGGCACTATGTCTAACAAATGCCCGGTCACTGGGACTAATGTCAGGGATGTCTTCACGGCAGGCGTGCGTGCGGAAGCACATCACGGATATGGTATTGATGGCATAGAGAGCGTTCTTGATGCACACACATTACAGCACTTGACAGCACCACTCTCATTTTCAGCCCTGTTTTTGGTAATTTTTCAATATAATAGAATGCTTAAGGCAAGCTATTTTTTCCCTGATGTGGCATTGACGTCTTTGGAAGACCAGACAGCATAGCAAATGGCACCAAACTTCAGTTCCGTGTAGGGTCTTGTGCCCCCTCTCACCACACAGGTGCCATCGTGGCAGCGGGGGTGAGTACCCCTGTTTCTGCATACAAGCCGTTCCTAGTTCCAGCTTCTAGCCACGCACCCCCTGCGCTCAGGTGGTCACTGAGCATCCAGCACCCTGCACATGCTCACAAGGGCACACAGTCTGTGCACCGGGCTCACGGAGACATGAGGCAGCACAGGCTGGGAGTTGCTCGCACGCCAGTGGGAATGCACTGCCTCCTCTGCACCCCCAGACTTGGGGGTGGAGTGGCTTGCACAGAAGGGCAACACCCCACAGGGGTGAGAATTGCAATTTCCCCACTCCCTGAGTACGCCTGTGGATGGAAATTAGGCCTAAAATGTGCAAAATTAAAGGAACAGTGGGAAGGAAAATCATGTTTTCAAGAGAGTTTTAGGCTGAATGCAGGCTTATTTGATGACACACAGAAAAATATTAAAGTTTCCTGCTTGTAGAACGAACAAAGAACCTCTGATCCTTGCATGTTGGGCTTGTGGGAGAACCAAGAAGACAGTGTGCTTCTGTTACGTCTAAAATAGACTTGGCTCCATGGGAAACTGATGGTTATGACTAACTGTTACTGCATTTAAGAACCAGAGAAAAGGGGGATTAGAATTGTGACTTCCACTTACAATCTGAAAGAGGGGCGTGTAATTTCCCAAGCTGCAGGTGTCAGCGCTTCGGGAAAAAACCGGATGAAGGAAATGATAGTTAACATCCAAACAGCTTTAGAACCGAAGACCTCTGCCTCTCTGTGTGTGAGTTTGTGTGAGTGTTTGTGTGTGAGAGTGATTGTGAGGGTGTGTGAGCATGTAAGAGTGTGTGTATGAGAGACTGTGTGAGTGTGAGGTGTGTACTGTGTGAGTGTGTGTGTGACTGCCAGAGTGTGTGCGTTTGTGTGTGTGGATATTAAAATGCCAGGAGTGAAAGTGAGCAGAGACCTTTTCTCATTCAGTTCCAATGAACAATGTGCCACCAGTCCTATTATTAGGATGTAAATCTAGACAGATTACTTCTAACTGGCCTTTTTTCAGAATTTCCCGCTATTCTTTTACTCTTAAAATTGAACTCCTAAAACTGCATTTTCACCTTTCATTATATTGAGTGTATGTGCCTTTGCCTGTGCAGGGTGAGTGCATGTGTGAGGCTCAACACCCTACACACTGCATGTAGTATACATATCACATGTGCACAGGTACATACATAGGGAATGGATTTTTCTTTTTCTCTTTTAATTTAAATATCTGTTTAGATCTGTCTCTACAGAAGTTTGGTTCATGCTTTGGGAATGTTACATACAAAAAAATCTTATTTCTAACTTCATTTATTTAAAAAATGACAGATTTTGAATGGGCCTCTCATTTTGATTAAATTGACCTTACGTGATCACTGCATAACACAGTAGCCGTAACAATCTGTGAATAACAGCGTTTTGCTATGTGTGATGAGCACTCTTTTGCCCACATTTTTTAGGGAAAAATAAGGGTGCACATCATACATGGGCAGAATGCTTACACACCAGGGGGTAATGATGGGCACAACAATCCCGTGTGTAATGCGCCCAAAGAACATGGGCGCACATCATACACGGGCAAAATACAGGAAGTTGTAGATGTGTTGCATTTTGAAATTTTCACAGACATAATGCAATTGGTTACATTAGTTTATATACACCAAACATATTCCAAAATGTAGGCTACAAGAACACACAAACTCAAAAATAGCCAGTGCACGAGTGCGTGCCGTAGTTTACCTGCTCTTGATGCAAATCTGCTGGGTTGCCTCCACAGATGTTAAAAGCGTGAATAATTCAACACCTCAAGCTTTCTCATAAAAAGAACTTGTTAAAGTCCCACCCATCTCACTTATTTAAAAAGCCTGATCAACAAAGACAATTATGGAAAGAACCTACTGAAACCATTGCATACCTTCACAGTTAATAGTATATATACAAATTTTGTTCATGCTGACAAATTTGTTCATATTTCCCACACATATATTTGGAAAAGACTAATTGTAAGTAGAGAAACTCTGCTCTAGCTGACGAATATGCCTGGGAGTCAAAAGGTCTGTCGGAACTATTTTCAGTGGACAGCCTGTAGGAATAGTGGGTAGTTCTGTAGATAGATACTTAGTGGATCTACCTAATAGTGGATACTTCAGTGGATAGTTCTGTAGTGATGGGAGCTTGGATGAGAACAGGACCTAACATGCGACCCCCACTCCGCTGCCTTCTCATCTGGCACCCAAGCCCCATCCCCCAGTTGGTGACCTTGACCTCCCAGCGGCCGCTGGCACAGTCACAGGGAGACTTCTGCAGGCTCACCTGCCACAGTGGAGAGTCACAGCAGCTCGTCACCCCCTGACCCCGTGCCACAGCAGTGCAGCCTTGTGGTTTCCCTACAGCCAGGCTCTGGCAAGCAAGGGTCCACACCGAATCTTCTAGAACTGGGAATTTTTTCTGCAGGCTCTATGAATTTCAGAGGTGTGCCCCAGAACTGTTGTCTGAAGGGAGAAGTCACTGACTAATTGGCCTACATGTTCACAGTGAATAATCGGTCATCTAAGCAGATATTCTCTGGCCCACATTCTCTACTTTCAAAATTTGGTTAGTATATATGGCACATGAACTAATTAAAATAACATAAGAAAAAACTGTGTGTTGGAGGAGGTCCAGTTTCCTACCTAGTGACGGTTTACACTGTTCAATCAACTCTTCCCACCTTGTGTTCCAAGGAAGCTCAGGGGCTGTAGAAACTGAGGCATAGAGACGATCTCACACCCAGCGCCCGCACTCTGAGTAACATGTAAGGCGTTTTCACACAGTCTCCCTGACGCGCTCTGCACACGGTGCTGATTATTCAGGCAGAGCCACACGGACCTGCTATTGAACCTGCTGGAGGTCACTCAAACCATTAACATCTTCTGTGATGTAACTTTATGCAGCACCTCCTACTTTCGAGCCCTTTGGAGTGATACTAGGACCGCGTCCATAAAGCCTCAGCGACCATCGTGCGTGTGCACTCCAGTCCACGTCAGCCACAGCTCATGTGCATCGGTGCCTGGAAAACGGTGTGGCAATTTGTGTACAAACTGAATATCAGGAATCGTTATGTTGTCATCTCTGTTTTCCTGATCACTGAGTCCTTCTCCCAGGTTCGAACTGAGGTAAGACCGGGACCCAAGCACATTGCTGGGGTCTCTCCCTGTAGGTCTGTCCTTCAAGTCTTCCCATGCGTTCCAGGGCAAATGTGCCTCCCGCCTCCCTTTCTTCGGGCTCCACACAGTGTGAGTTCTGTTCTATTACCCGGTTGAAACTTGAGGCCATTGTAGTGGACCCTCTCCTCAAATCGTTACTTGTTGAGGTTCAGTTGCCCCCTTTCCTTTCACTCTGTTTGATGACTTGGCATGTCTTTGTAACTCCCATCCTTTCGTTTCTGTACAGAGTAGTCTCTGGGTGCCCTGCTCCATCCGGGGCACACCTTGTCAGCCTCCTCACCATCTTCCTTGGGGAAGATCAGTTCTGTTTCCGGTCTCTTTCTAACTCTCTGATCTAGGCGTTTTGGGTCTCACCCAGCCCCAGATGTGGGTCATTTCTGTTCTTTCACCTGTAGTGTCTTCTCTAACTGTTCCCAATGGAGCAGAGTTGTTATATGGAAAAGCCATGGAGTCCACAGGTTCGACCCCAACTTCTCGCCGAAACTGCAGTCCCACCCCAACACCAGAAGTGCAGAAGGAAATATCTCAAAGTGAGCATACTTGTAAATCATATCAATAACATGTCCCTCTCCTCACACGTGTGTGGTCTGTGCAAATGTAGCCATTCTCTCCTGAGCTCATTCTCTTACAGGAAGCACCATTTCCCTTCATCAAGGTTGTTACCTTGAATGTGTTGTACAATCTTTAATCTCGTTCAACATCAATATTCGGACTCCAAGTCTTGTTGGTTATTTCAGTGTCTTTTCCTCTTTATTATCACTGTGATCACAATACTATCATTTAAGAATTAGTTATTAATAAATTATGAATAATTAGTGTCAGATAGCAAGCTACATTTTAATTTGAAGTAAAATAAAGTACAAACTAGAAAGTATGTTAAGGTCTTGGGGAATGATTGGCAAAAAATATAAATTAAGCTAATTGGTACCTTCTTAATACAAATATTTTACAGAATTTTCAGTGGTATTTATATCATCCCAGCTCAATCTATTTGATAACTGCTTTTTGAAGCATAAGTGAGAACTTCAGTATTAAATTGATTTTTCCTGAAGATTGCAAATACATAGTTTTGGGTACATACATTTAAAGCCAGAGGAAGTCATCTGGACTGTGAGCTTGATCCTGGATTGGTTGCAGTCAACTGCTCTGTGACCTTGTCTCTTTGTGACATTCACATATTTCCCAGGGCAGGGACCACGGTCTTTCATTGTTTCATGTCATTGACGGAGTTACATCTATGACAAACACAAAAATCTGGGAAAGAAAATTACTGGAAATGGCATGCATGTAGGGCACACTTATTAAATAATTTGAGCAGCCAGAACACAGAAAATATATCTATAAACATACAGGAAACAAACAAAAACAAGTTACTAAATTAAGGAAAAATGAGAAAACAACAGTAGAACCAATCATTTTTGCAACAGAAACATTGCAAAAGCTAGGAGGTTTTGAGAAAATTATTTAGACCTAACACATCATTGTCACGGCCATCATTTTTCTGTGAACAGAGTTTTAAATAATCTGAAAACATACAAGTCATGTATTGTTCTTGAAAAAAATTGCTTAAAGATGTAACCCAACCGACAGTGTGAAATGAATCACAATACAGCATTGGAAATGAAGAATGGTTTGGCTACAAGTATTGGCAGGAGCGGGGCACTAGATAAATGTGGAATTCCCTGAACCATTGAAGAGATGAACATTAGGGGCATGCAAAGGTCAGAATTGCCCTTCATAGAGTAATATCTTAATTTTAAACTCTAGTACTAAAAACCAATTTTACTATCAAAGATAAGTAAGTGGTGTTGTGGATAAAAAATTAGAGAATTAACATGTGTTAACCTTTTTATCATTCATCACAGTTTACAATAATAAATGGAAAATACATTAAAATATTTTGAGATGCATGCTAAATAATATAAAGAAAATACACAAAATTAAAAGTTCTTGAGCATGAGGTGTTAGAATTGATACTCGAATTTGTCTTCATAGATTCTATATTTTGAAGTATTTCTAAAATGAACATAGCACCTTTATACTTAGAAATACATATTTTTGAAACTAGCCCCTAAATTTAATAACTGCTAAGAAACAGTTGTTATAGATCTATGAACAGAAATAATGTCTCTTTATAAATTTATACTTTTATACAGATGACCTTTGAGCTAACCTGGGCAAAACTTTGTGAGCCACATCATACCTTTCCCCAGAACTCAGCCACAGTGTCCAAAATAGTGAGGATAAGAGTACAAATATTTAACACTGAAGCAAAGAAAAATCCACAATGACTAGCCCATGCAATAAAGCCTACCTGACAGGCACTGAAGTCTAAGCTCAAACACATGTATCTGCTGAGAGACAGGAAAGCACTCCCCAGACCTTGGGCAGGGAAGCAATTTCTCTGGAAGTAGGTGTCCCAGGAATAAAGTCGCCCTTCCATGACACTTTAGACTAATTGGAGAATAAGGACACAGTAGGGGCAAGAAAGTCCGAAGATGCTTCTGAAGTGTCCTTGGAATATATTCCTCCTATAAAAAAACTAAAATGAATCCATAAAACCTAACGACTTGCTATGAGAAAGAAGCAGCAAGCAAGAAAAAGGTCATGGAAAATAAAAAGACAATTTTCTAGAAAAAAAAAATCAATACATGTATGAGAAAATAAAGCCTAGGAAATCTACCAACGTCTGTCTAATAGAAGTTTCTGAAAAAGAAGAGAATGGTAATGAATAGAAGGAAGAAGTGATAATGGAAGACATTCTTAGGTTGCTAACGAGAGGCTTTGGATGTGATTTGAAAGACCCGGTCCAGAGTCTGAACAATGGACACCCAGGCTGCAGGTCCTGGACACGTCCTACTGCAATGGTGGGACTCAGACAGGAGAGGTGAAGCCACCCCGTCTTCGCGGGTGGGAAGGCGCGCACATGCGGGCCGTGGGTGCTCAGGTGGACAGCGGAGCAGACCTGTTTGGGGACTGTGAGTTGTGTCCTCATGCTCGTCCACTGCCAGCTACCAGAGCCCGACTTTCTGTGCTGGAAAACATCCCCAGCTCCTGGCTCCCAGGCCAGGGCGCCCTGTTCCCCATTCAGGGAGTTCTACAGCCCAGGCCTGGCAGAATTGGGGTCCAAAGTCCTAGCCCTCCCACCTCAGGCGGCGCTTCCTGGAGGGACGTCACCCACGTGGAGTCCTGAGACCCTCCGCAGGGGTGGGGTCAGCCGCCCCGGAACCGCTCTCTCTGTTACTCTTACTCCCACCCTCCAAGTAGTTTTTAGATTCACCCTCCAAATCAACTCTTTGGAATCAAATCCTGGCCTCAAAGGCTGCTTTGAAGAAACCGAAACTATGAAAAAAATCTACAGATCTTCATCAGGCTTTTCATCAGCAATGGTAGGGAAAAAAATATCTGCAACGTTCTCAGGACAAACAGGTTTGCATCTAAAGTATTACCCCATCCATTCCTGTAAGAAAAATAAATGTACCTGACAACATGCAAGGATCCAGATACATTTCTAAAGTGCTGACGTATGACTGAAAAAAAGAGATAAACAGAGTGAAAAATGTCAGAATTAAAGAAGGTCCCAGGACAAAAACCAAATAACCCACCTAAATGAAGTTAGCAGGAGCTTACTTGTTTTTATTAAGTAAAGATGTTAATAACTTATTAACTTTTAATAACAAGATAAAAATCTATTAAAAATTCTTGTGAAAGAGATTTGGAAACAGAATATGTACAAGAAAGTAAACAATTTAAGATGTGTTTAATTAAAAATTCTGACTGGTGGACAAAGCGTAAGAAAATATACTCCATCTGATCTTGGTGTTTGAAATACTGTGTTTAGCGATACACAATAATATTTGCTTCTCTATGATTAAATCACATTACTCGGTTTAGAGGAAATGAGGTTTGTATCATAGGGGATGATCTCCGGAGCTGGGAAGACCTGGCCAAGGTCACAGAATGCAGCGTGAAGGTTAAAGCCTTGGCCTGTGAGCACGTGGCCCAAAAGGGCACCAGCCGTGGGCCAGGGCTGTTTTCTGCAGCGTGCACAGTGGGTGGGTCAGCAATAATGTCTCCCGTTGGATGATCAGGGCACACAGGTCTAAACGTAGTATTTAAACACAGCGCTAACCAACACAAACTACAAATCGAAAAGTCAAGTAGTAAATAGTAGAGGTGTGCTTAGATTGCAATATTTTCACTCAAATAAGTACCAGTCTTTTCAGGGAAAGTGACTTAGGAGCAGCTGAATCTGTAAATCAAGCAACCGAGCAAAGGCAGGCCTGGCGACACCGTCTGCGCCAGAGCCCTGCGGGAAGCCGCCCCGCACTGCACTGAGCTGGGCTGCGCTCTCTGTCCACATGGAGGGCCTGCTGAGGCCCTGGGGAGGGCTCTGCGAAATGCTGCACTAGAAGAGGTTGTGTGTCCAGCAGGAAGTAAATCGATAAATGTGTGATATCATGCATTCACTAGTTCACTAGGGCTGCTGCAACCCAGTGTCACAAACCAAGTAGCTGAGCCAGCAGAAACTCGCTGTCTCCCAGCTCCGGGGCCAGAAGTAGGAGACCAAGGTGTTGGCAGGGTGCCCGTCCCTCTGAAGATGCCGGGGAGCACTTTCCTGGCCCCTGTCCCAGCTCCCCTGGACCGTGGCCTGTGGGAGCCTCCTGCAGCTGGGCCAGGGGCCAGGCGTTCTCTTGAGGAGGCAGAGTCCAGATCACCCCCTTTCATAAGGACACCAGTCACAATGGGGTGGGACCTGTGTCACCCCAGTGTGGCTGCATTGTAACTGATGCCACCAGCAGCACCCCTCTGTCCGAGCCTGCTCCCTTCCTGAGCCGCTGAGAATGAGGACTTCAGCATCAGACTCTGGGGCAGGGGACACGAGTCAGACCCTAACAATCGCTGTGACAGAACCACATGACATATTCATTAGAATGACGGGCTTAGGTGCCGACCCACTAGAAACAGAACAGGACCAAGCCAAGAGACTCGTGAGGACCACAGGAAGGCTTCCGTTTAACGTGCTGTCCCTTCGCCTGCTTCAGCGTTACCTTTCCGTGCACATGCGTCCCTTTAATGACAATAAAAGGAATAAAATGGACAGTTGTTCCTTCTAAACAACTAAAGATGAATGTGCATTCTGGGGCGACCTTCAGAATTTATCAGCATTTACCCAGGGAAGAGCCTGGAGTCACAATTGGATTGGAAAATCCCGTAAACTGAATCTCACTCTACACTGCGGGGCACGGCTGCGGCCCAGCTTACTTCCCGTTTTGTTTTAAATTTTGACAGATGGCTTTAACGGGGGCACCGGGATGGAAACATCAGCCCTTCCTACTAGGAAATTTGACTGAACAGTTTACTAGCTAAGTTCAATTTATCTGTCAGACATGATATATATTCGTAACCTCATTTCTGAAATTGC
Source organism: Micronycteris hirsuta (assembly GCA_004026765.1). Classification (NCBI taxonomy): domain Eukaryota; kingdom Metazoa; phylum Chordata; class Mammalia; order Chiroptera; family Phyllostomidae; genus Micronycteris; species Micronycteris hirsuta. The sequence goes on along the minus strand of PVJI01000109.1, from coordinate 37,672 downwards.
AACGCCATGCGTTTAGCCCTGATGCCAGTCAGATGCGCCTGTCGGGAGGCGGCACAGGTTTCCCATGGTCTTAGCACCACGACGGCTTCTGTCATCGTCACGGGCCACCCCGACCCGAGTGTCCCCTCATCTGAAACCGTCTCCCGGGTCCACCCCACACTTCTTTCCATTATCCTCGTGTTATTTCTTATTCACTTTTTTACGTAGCCCTTATCGACTTGAATGTCGCGTTTTACTAAAGTGTCACTTACCGTCTTCACTAAAATAGTAGATGCCATTAGAAGAACTAATGAATCTGTCACATTTCTGTTGGTGTCCCCGGATCTGTGAGGCACGTGCGTGATGCGTACGGGAAATGCCATGACACGCAGGCCTAGCTGCTGAGTAGCTGAGACACGAAAGGAATCAGACATTGTCAGGGTGGTTGCAACTGTCCTTTCATGTGCTGTTCCCATTTTCAGCTCAATTGTAAAAAGAGAAAAAACAAAATATGGAAAATATGTTTCTGTATCTCTCATCAGAAGGTGGTTTATTTCGGTTGTTTCAATGATAATTTGTAGTGAAGCAAAATCTTTTTATGTAAATATAAAAGCCTTTGTTGCTTAAATTTGTTCATTTTAAGTTGATTTTTAAAACCTTTTAGACAGTTAAGATAAACACAGGAAAACAAGGTCGACCTCTGAATGACGCATCTTTATGATGCCTGAGGACAAAGACCCAGAGAGGGCCCACCTTGCTCCCAGGGCCCCTGGGCCTGGGCCTGGCCTGCCAGCCTTCCTGTAACTTTGCTGTGTTAAGTTGCCTGTAAACACACAGCTCCCCAGCACCCCCTGAACTGGTCTGAACACTTTTCTGAGTCTCTCCTTTATTAATGAGCTGAATAAAATTTTTGACACGTTTTCAAATTTGATATGTGCATTAAAGTCATGACTTTAGCTTTTTTGAAAGTTATGCTTCAGTATCCAACTGTAAAGACTGTAAGTACTATTTATGTTAATTTTGAAAAGAGTCACGAACACCGACGCAGGCATTTCCCGGCGCAACGACGAGAACAGGACCAGCGGCCTGACAGCCTCCCCTCGGCGTCTGCACTGTGTCCTCTCTCCGCCCCGGAGGCAGACGCATTAGGCTACACTTTGAATTATTTATTCACCTTGTCATTTCTATTACTTAACTTCTAGATTCCATCAAGCCGATTCAAATGAATAAAGGCATTTTGGCACAAATATTTTTTGAAAACACGCATTCAACAACCTCGGTAAGCACAGCTCTCCCAAGCCCCTTCAAAAATGCAAAATACTGAGCACTCTGGACTTGTGATGGAATTCAATGCCTGTAGATGCTCTTACTAACACCAGGGCCCACCTTCTAAAGTGAGTGATTTAGAATCAGACCCAACGCTATGCACGGATCATAGACGGCATAGATAATGCATCACACACAGGGAAGCAGTGACGTCACACCTGTGCCAGTGGACCTCAGCGACGCTCATCAAATTCCCCCTACAATAGGAAAAAGGGGCCCGCTCAGGAGCCTTGCTGATTCCTCTGTCCCTCAGGAAGACCACAGGTGGACTGTTGATAAGGGAAGAGATCTCTGTAAGAGAAACAGCTAGCCACGCACTGTTTTAGAAGGCAAGTGGGTGTCTACGGTCAGAACACAGCAGAACTGGCAGAAATGGAAGGAGGATCTGGGATCAACCTGCAGAAGAACCGTCTGACAGTGCGGACTTGCCGTGGATGGAGCGGCTTCCCTGCGGCTGTAGCAAGAGCCAGGAATCACATTGCTGAGCGGGTTAATGGTGTGATGGCTGTCGCCCAAGCAGCCACACTGGGCCCAAGTAGTGCTCCAGCACCAAAGCCATTGGTGGAGAAGCAATAAATCAAGGGGAATCTCTGACTTCACAGAGAACTGAGCTTGCCAGCTCTGACCTACCACTTCCACCGCTTCCCAAAATGTGAGGGGAAAATGCTCACTGTTTTTGTGGCTTAATCTGTTACATGCACCTGAATCTAATCTTAGCCCCGTTTTTAAAAGGCCTTCAATACTAGAATGCCAGTGCTTGTTCAAGCATCACCAGCACTCTATGACCAAACAGGGTTTAGCCCAGAATAGACGGAAAGTGGAATGTAAGACTATCTGTCTGCATGTGGGAGCTTATTAATGGGGGAGGAGTGGTCCCCCACTGCCTGGGCCCCTGGGGGTTTCTGGAGATGCTGGCAATTAGGTGCTAAAAGTGGATAGTCCTATACAAAATGGGATGTTGGGTTTGTCCATTTAGTCTGTACTGTATACAAAAGGAAGAAATAGAATCTGATTCTCAGAAACAGTGCTCGTTAGTGGAAACCCGTCCCTCCCTCCCTTCCTCTCCTCCTCCGGCCCCTCTCTCCTCTCTCTTCTTGTCATTTTTTTATCCATGGCGTGAGGAACAGGGCCCTCAAATTTTAGCATGTATCAGAATCACCTGAAGGGATTATTAAAATATAGATTATTTGGCTTTTTCCCCAGAGTTTCTGATTTGGGTTGTAAGGCCTAGAGATGGAGAATTTGCAATGCTAATGACTCCCAGGTGATCCTAATTGTTCTGGACTAAGCGTCAGCCTTGGAGAACTTCCTTGAGAACGGATTCTCATTTGTGAAATTCTATGTTAGGACTGTAATGTATCTACTGACTGCTTTTACCTTCCATTTCTATGAATATTTTCAGGTAATGTTTTTGTTTGGCTAAAATGCATATTTAAATATAAATATATAAATGTTATATATATCATAAAGTCATATGTACATATATTTGAACAAATTATTACTTTTGTTACTGAAATATTCCTAAACTTTTAACTGTTTTGGCTGTTCATAAGCTGTCTTTTTTCTGGTAGAGGTGATTTCACTTTCCTACCAATATTATGTCTTTGTCAATTTTATGTTACATTTTCTAGGACGTGATTTATTCCAAAGCTAATTTCGGAGCTTGAAAAGTCTAATGATATGTTTGCTGAGTAGATTGTCTTTTCTCCACATAAAATATTTATGTGTCTTTTCTAAGATTTCACCTTGACTTCTCCGTTGTCTGATGTTAATGTTTACACATTTGCCCTCTATTTCTTAATATTTTCCTGGTATATATTTTTCTGGTTCTGTATTCTTAACCTTCCCATGTCATTTTGATTCTCTTATATTCCTTTTACAGAGCACATAGCTGGATTTTGTCTGCTTAGGTATCTTTTATTTTATTTTAGTCTCAGAAGGTAATATAACAAATAACCGATTCATATATATTATGGTATTTTCCAGATGATTTTGATACAATATTCCTTACTTTATCACGTAATTCTTCTACCCCTCCCACACTTACTCACTGAATTGTTGAAGATGTCTCTTCTCTCTCTCTACCTCTCTGTTTTAAATTCTGTCTATATCTAGTCCTATTCTTTGAGTTATACATTAAAAACACATTTGAGTTCATTTTCTACTTTGGCATCAGTAACTACCAACCACAGCATCCTGTCATTCAGGACGCTCTCCCTCTAGCACCCAAGCCCTGTCTACAAAGGGCCCAGAGCCTAGGTGGGTTCCCCATCGAGCCGGCGCTGAGTCAATGGCGGCTGCCAGTCGCTGTCAGGAGAGAGGAGACCTGGGTAGGGTGGCTAAGACCCATGGCTCACAGGCATGGCGAGCTGCCTAAGTGTCAGCCTTCCTGTCCTGCCTGTGGGCACGAGCTCCTCAGAGACCAGGGTGCCAGTCTGCAGCCGCCTGTGGCTCAGCTCTGCGCATGGAGCGCCGGCAGTTACCTCCGACTGGCTCCTCTGTCTTCTGTCTTCGAGCCTGAAGCTTGTGTCCAACGTGTCCCCAGAAGCCCCGGGGCCCGGGCTGCGCTCCAGCCCAGGACAGACGTCCTCGCTCCGGGAGAGGAGGGGGGGTGTGTGGCAGACTGTCCACTACATTGCTGTGCTCTCTTCTCTTTGAACAATGGATGAGTCTGGTTGCAGACATGTCCAGGGTGACTTCAGAAGAAAACCTCTCATCTTTGTCCTTGGAACTGCGGCTTTAGCTGCACCCATCCCATCCTCAATCTCTCATTCACAGGAATATAGTCCCTTGGTAATCAACCGCTCTGGGCTTTTCACTGCTTGCACGAGCACACACATACACATTAAGATACTGGTGGAGTCAGTAGGGAGGGAAGGTAGCTGGTTGATTCTGAGCATCACCTTAATGCATCTTCATTTGTCCTTAATCTGAAACCATAAATTCTGTTGCAACTACTAGAGTTTTGAAATCAACAGTGATATGCATAGAATTTAACACTGAGAGCCCAGACATAATGGAACAAAGTTGTTTATACCATGGGATTCATAGATTACAGCTGGCAGAGTTGGGTTCTTGATGGAAATGAAGCTTCATCTGGATTACAAGTTAAAACACAAACAAACTTCTTAGAGTAAAATAAACCTGCACAAGTATGCTTTTAACTGCCAAGGGCTTCTAATGCTTTCAACTGATTTTTATGCAATAGATTTTCCAAGCTACATCACATAAAAGAGATTGTCTTATATTACACGTGACTTTAGAGAAGAGAAAAGCAGCCAAGAGCGGATCAATGATTTTTTACACCAAGGAAAAGCTGTGATAATCTGGGCCTGGTGGCGCACTCACCTGAGCTTCTCCCGCAGGCGTCAGGCCAGCCCAGTGGGGTGGGGGGTGTTCTGGGCTCCATTCTGCCGTGAGGTCTGGGTGCCACAGGATGGTTTTTCTGTGATGTTCCCTGGTGATGCTGGTGGTGTGTCTGGGGAACCACCGCTGTGAAATGATCATGCAAAATATGTATTGTATCAGATAGAGAAGCACAATTCAATCCGCAATACAATGAGCACGTAATGAAGTTTTGTGAGAAGGGCGCAGCCCATTCAAAACATGTGAGATGCTAGCTAGCCCGTGTCGCTGCTACCCTCGCCTCCCCGCAGACCCTTGTGCCTGCTCTCCGAGTCTGCGAGCCTGTCTCTGCAGGACGGCCCCACAATGACCTGCATCCTTTCCACCTCCAGCAAGCCTCTGAGGACCAGAAAGAAAACACGAAGTCATTTTATTTATACACAATCACTTTCCCTAGACTTTCCTGTGCCCGGAATTGTCATTGTAGGTGAGGTCCCTCCCTGCCCAGGCCCTGGCGCAGCCCCAGGGATGGACCTGGCTGTGGAGCAGGGTGCGGAGGGTACAGACAGGGTGAGGAGCGGGCCTTGTCCGCAGGGCCCCACGGGGAGGGCCCCTCACAGATTCACGAACACCAGTACAGCATCTCCACCATGAGGATCCTTTTTGTTTTATGTTGAAGGCACCCCCGATCGCATGCGAAAGCTTAGAGGGAGATGTTCTAAGACCATGTGGGGCAAACCAACCCGATTCACAGCTGTTCTCGGGGGCTGCCTGCAGGGCCACGCATATCCGTGAGGAGGTTTTGTCTACGCCTTTTGGGGTCCGGTCACTTGATCATCTAATGACCCAAGAAGTGGGGAGCCCTGGGTGGGAGCAAAGCTGTGTCAGGATGAGGCAGGAGGAAAGCCCAGCATGGGGCGGGGGACCAGGACAGGAAAAGAGGTAATTACTTGTAGAGATGATTACTCTTGAGAGAAATTGGATTTTTCTCATCAAGCATATGCATTATTCAATTACCAAACTGCTCCCCACAAAACAAAGGAGGGCTGGGAGATCATTGCGTGCATGCGGCTTTGCTGTACAGTTTGAAATCATTTCTCCCATAAGGAGAAACAGGATTATCTACTGAGCAAGTCCAAAGCGCTCTTCAAACATTACACGCTGTACCATTTAGCATGTGTGTAACATTTAGGGATCTTACTGAGCTGGAAAATAGAGAGATGCACTTTTTTTACAATTTGTTTTCCCCTCATTTTCCAGTCTGGTAGGAAACACTGCCTAGGAATCAAGCCCGTGACAATGCCGTGGGCTGTTCCCAGGTTCCATTAGGAAGAGCTGCAGAAATATTTGATAAAATTCATAAAGGTCTGAGGTACAGGCATCTGGGTGTCAGAAGTAAAGTATTTTTTAAAGTGCTTTTGCAAAGTAACTGTAAAGATGCCATCTCCAGATTGAAAACATGTCAGATATGTTGCATAAATTGATTGAAAAAGCACACTCTTATGAAAATTTTCCTGAAGTTGATGTTTCGGTGGCCTGTTCTAAGGAAGTCTGAATCTAATTATTTATCAGCAGTAACCGCTGGATACCACCGAGGGCAAGTCAGACAAGCTCTCTCAGGCCTGCATCTCCTTACAGCCCAGCTTCTCCCTACAGCGCTGCTCTCTGCCTTAATGAACAGAACGTAATGGACATCTTAGAGGGCAATTCTGGGGACTAGGAGAGTATGATTCTCAAGCAATGCACCCCTTGTTTGTCTGGGGGCTGCTGTCTGCTCCCCTCTGCAGCCATCTGCTGCAGAAAAGAGGGATCTGTCTCCCCGCATCCAGGACCGGCCCCCCAGTACCAGGACCCATAATCCAGAACCGCGCTGCACAGCATGTGCTGAGAGACTTGGCAACTGGGTTCATTATTTCTCTGAAAGAAACTATTCCACTTAGAATATTTGTGGCCACTTCCTTCCGGTCTGCAAGGTTTCTGTTAGCAAATTAGCTGACATTCTTATGGGAGCTCTCTGGTAGGTAACTAACTGCTTTTCTCTCACTGCTTTTAAAACTCTCTCTTTGTCTTTAACCTTCGGCATTTTAATTATGTCTCGGAGTGGTCCTCTCTGGGTTCATCGTATTTGAGACTCTCCACATTTCCTGGACTTGTATGTCTATTTCCTCAGCCAGGTTAGGGAAGTTTTCTATCATTATTTTTTAAACAGGTTTTCAATTTCTTGCTTGCTCTCTTCTCCTTCCGGCACCCCTGTGATGCAAACGTTGGCATGCTGACAGTTGGCCCAGAGGCTCCTTACACCAGCCTCTCTTTCCGGATTGTTTTTTTTTTCTTTTTTGCTGCTCTGACTGGATGTTTTTATTGTAATAGTGTCAAAAAAATTTTAGAGAAAATATTCTATTTTATAAGGCTGAGTAAAATACATTGGTTGAAAGAGTTAAAATAGCTAGGAAAATCACTTAATTTACACCCACAGGACAACTTGCATTAAACAAAATCAACATTTTAGAAGATCATTTACTTTAGCATCTCTAGGCTTTTGCATCTTCATCTTTCTGCACAGCTCACACTTGGCAGTGCATTTTGTAGGTTGAAATAGGTTGAAGGGTACTCTCTTCTTGTTATTTTTTTTATTTGTTTTAATTTGTAAGGAAGATTTTTCAATGCATATTTCTTATGACATAATTAAGCATAAAGGTTTTAGAATAACAGGGATTCAAATTTCGGAATCATTTAGTCATCAGTCCTGACCTCATAGTGATACCCCTGCAAAATCCATGCCTACCCCAAATGAAAAATAACAGCAGAAAAAAAAGTTGTTGCTCTGAAAACAAACAGAAATACATCAGAATTCACTGTCAAGGACCATCACCCAGTTTAAATGGCTGCTCCCCACCTTCTATGGTATGACTCAGCAGATGGGTCACATATTGATTTTGGGCATATGCTCAGTTCTGCTGGTAGTGCTTGAGTGTCATTCCATGAATTAGCTGAGACTTATTAACAGCAATTATGTATGATGCTATTAGCAGTCCCAGTGAAGACAGAGAAAGCGATAGCCTGATCGAATGCAGGAGGGCCCTAATCCCCACTCTCCCTGGAAATGGGTCTCACTCCATCTCACACGCAATAAGCCACACGCAGGATCGATCGAGTTTTACGATCTAGTTGCTGAGAAAAGCTACTAGACACAAGGATACTGATAGCTAATGTAGGACTCATTACACAGATTTTTCACTTAATTAATGGAAAATATGCTTGAAATTAAATAGTTCTTTCTGAAAACCAAATTTCATGTCATTTCATGCCAAAACACCAGGATTTTATAATTTTTTATTTCTAGATGTGAAACATCCATCTTATAGCTGTAATACTCACGTTAAATTGTCTTGTTCTGCCATGTGTTTTGCTTTTTGTGACATTTTTATGTTACACACGTGAACTGGGTGTGAGCGGGTTATTGAACCCACACGCCAGTAGCCACGTAACTCAACCACCCGGGATAACACCCGAGGAAAGCATGACATCACTGTGACTGGCCCAAGCTTGTCCCTGGTGAAGTGCACCCTATCCTGGTGGAGAAGCGGGTCTTCATTTTGTGGAGCTTGTGAGAATGGCGGTGCCTCATGCCAGTCACTGCCGGGCATTGGAGTGTTGAGCGGCCCTGGGAGAGCGACAGGCAGCTGGTCCCTAGAGCCTTGATAGACGCAGTTCTAGGATTCAAGTGAGGCTTATGCAGGAAACCCATTCCGATGAAGGGGAAGTGTTTGTAAAAACCCACAGAGTGAATGAGCTTTGCCACCATCCGTGCTTTCACCGAAACTTCATGAAATTCACAACCCTACTCCTTAATGCTTCCGCCATCACCTTAATGAATGGCAGGTGGTACCAGAATGCAATTTCTAATTACACAGGAAAGAAAAGTCAGAGCTGCTGCGAGGGCAATTTATTACAGCAGCTGGAGCCCACAGGTTCACGAGCAAAGCCAGGGGAGCCCTCTGGTCTCCAAGCACGGCACTATGCTCTCCTTTAGTAAACTACAGTTCACACTCAAACATTCGGTGCAGTGGAACGTGGAGCAATGAGCACAGTCAAACACAATTAGCTGGAAGTGAAAATTGTTACACACTTTTTGGGGAGCAATTTGGCATCATCTACTAACAGGTAAAATGCCTGTAACTGCGGACCCGGCAATTCTATGGTGTGGACACTTTGTTGTGTGAATGTACTCACAGGAGGGTTTCCACATCTGTTACAACGCAGCTTAGTCTCAAACAGCAGAATTAAGACACATTCAAAACACTAAATTAATTGACTGACTATTCATACATAGTAAACGCGCATGAGGTGGGTCTGCATGTACTGAAAGGGAGCACTTTCCAAACATACTGTTTTCATTAAAAACTGAAACCCAGATACAATATAGTGTGTGATTCCAACGTGCAAACAAAAGTGAAGAGAAAAGAATTTTAAAAATTGAGGGTGGGAAGACGTGGTTTACCTTCCTGGAGGAAGCGGCAGGGATCGTCTGAAACAAGTGATTGTTTCTTTACATCCTGACCTGTTTGGGGTTGTCTTTATGTTTCACTGGAGCTGTCCCGATCCCTACAGTAGGCTGGTAGTGACATCACGTTCGCATTCTGCTAGTGACTAACGACACAGGACCTGTCTGCATCTGTGTGGTGTCATGTCAGCGAGGCATCCGGAGGTTTCCATACCGCTCTGCGGTGTCACATTCGAGGCCCACGATCCACTTTGAGCTGATTGGTATAAGGAGTGAAGTTAATGTCCAGGTTCTTTTCTTATTTTTTTCTTCATTTATTCATTTATGCTTTTGCCCCAGGTTGTTCATTTGTTCTCACACTTTCTGTTAGTAAGACCGTCCTTCCTCCACTGAATGGTGTTCACACCTTTGTCAAAAATTATCTGGAGGTTTTTCTCTAGCAGCACCGCAGCACCCTGGAGGGGAGTCAGGACAGCCCACTCTGGCCCACAGACAGGCGGGCCTCAGGTCCCACAGGTGGGGGATGGGCGGAGGGCTCCACGGGACTTGTGTGTGGGACGTGGTTTCCATGGGTGCAAGCCTGGACAAGCATGGGTGTTGACAAAACATTTTTTGTCATTAGACCACCGTTGCCTCATCCCGTGATATGAACAAGGGGAGCAGGCTTATCTTGAAGCTGTTTTGTCTATGTCTGTTGGCAGTTCCCGCCGGGGGCTTCGGGGTTCTGTCCCTTACCTTCAGGAGCCACACAGGACCCAGCCACCTGCCGTCCTCTGCCATCCTGCTTCCAGGCATGTGTGTTAATTGCTGTCTTTTCATCCGGTGTTAGAAAAATGCCTCAAGTTCACCCTTTAGGTGTGCGACTGGACTTCCCACACCATCCATTCTGTGTGTCCTGCTCCTGGAAGGATGGTTCTGTTTCCTTATCTGCAACATTGTCTGCTACGTGCCCCTTCCTTATCAGGCAATTGATTTCTCTCTTTCTTGGTTCAACACTGTCTTTTATTTCCTCATTAGTCGTTACCTTGTTTAATACAAGTCATGTTTAGTCCTGCTTGGGAACATAGGACAGATATAGATGAATACACGCAATTATTTCTTCATCATTAAAAGGCTGATTTTCTTTTTCGTCTTCAGTGTAATATGTCCTTTCAGATGTCAGAATTATCTGTAAGCTCTATTTTGGTATTTTCTAAGTGACTTTGCGTTTGTTGTCTGTCACCAGGTACAGTGCACTGGCCTGTCTCCCTTGGTTTTAGACCTATCAGAACCCCCTCGGGCCGGTTCTTTCCACTCTCTGGTGTCGACAGAGAATCCTTCAGATACTGCAGTGGGATAAACAGGTTTTCTCACCCTACCAATCCTGTCTTTAACTTTAAGCAGAAGGATGTCTCCTCTCTCTGGAAAACCTGAGTGGTTCCTTGGCAAACACGCAGAAAAACGAAGAGGACTCTTTCTTCGATCAGGGCTTGTCCCTGGCCTGCCCACCTGGCACCTCCGCAGCATGGCCCCTGGATGGATGGATGGATGGATGGAAGAAACGTGGCCAACATGAGATGAGTGAGGGGAAGGAGAGAGGGAGGAGAAACCTCAGAAAAGGAACCCTAATTGGTTACTCGGAGGACTCGCACAGACCGGGGCAGTGCGCTAACATCTTCCTCCAGACCCTCACGCAAAGGCAGGGAGAGCAGCCAAAAGCAGCTTTCGTGACTTCTGCATCAGTGCGACCCCGCTGACCTTGGAGAACTGCAGACAAGCACAGCCCACTCCCTTGCCGCGGTGACTGCCTAATCCACGTTGCTACCTAATCTTCCCATTCTCCACACGTCACTTCTCCACGGTGTTCGCGGCACTGCTGTGGGCAGTTCTGCTGTGCTCGGGCCCAGAGTGTGGGAGCAGAGGCCAGATGTAGTCGGGAGCCGCAGTCGGTGCCCTGGGCTCAGAGCTCCGTGTGGTCTCAGGGCGTCGCATCGACTGCGTTGCCCGAATTTGGATGCATGATTGACTAACACATCCCTTTCATACACCAGAAGAAGCCCGATTTTACTTTTCTTTAAAAGGAGCTATTTTGCTTAATAGCTCCATATTTAGATTTATTGCTATAAAAAATGTCATCATTGTTCTTGAGTCAGACAGATAATCCAAAATCAATTTAAACTCTGGCCTGTACTGATGAAGCTCTCAACACGGAAGACTTTTAGGAGACAGAGAAATGGAAGTTTGATATCATACTGCCATGATGTCAAAACTTGGCGATAATTTAACAAGTGTCTCAATAAGGAATTGGTTTTATCTCTTAACAATAAGACAAAAATGTGAGGAAGGGTGTAGGTGAAAATGAACGCATGAAAAACTAAGAGGGAGTCTGATTAAAACAAAAAATAAGAACAAAATTTTAGGCAGATCCCAATATATATTCAGTACTTTAGCCAAAACTGTGTCCTCGCAGATCTCCGTCTGAGAGCAGTGAGTACATACCATCATTGTTTCTATTGATGAAAACACGGGCTACCGGGCAGGCAGTCCAGGTCCACGTGACCGCCAGAGGTCCGTGTGCGTCAGGTCCGCGCACCAGAACAAACCACCAGGCATCACTCCATTTCTACAGGAGCACATAGTCTTGGCATTTTAACCTTATTCGTGGAATTAGGTAGATGCAGGCAGCTGACTTATATGTTCTATAACTTCAGTGAATTCCTTTGTAGATGTTCTTTTAGATAAATAGGTTTCAAACGTGCATTTCAGGAAAATATATGATAACTGGCCTCTGTAGACAGCTTGGCGCTGGCAGCCTCCCCACACCTGGGGTCCTCATCAACCCAGTTCGCCCTCAACAGCTTCAAACGGCAGGAGACCTCCAGACGCCGCAGGGACCAACTCATCTCTGCCGACCAAGAATCACAGGCTCTGTTTAAGAATGGGTTAGGCATGTAAACCAAAAGAAAACAAGGAGCTGATGGTTGAAATCTGATTTTATAGCATCTAAAATTCTTGTTAAGCCTTGCAATTTAGAGCCAATTCAGTATGTCAAAGATAATTATGAGGTTTTTCTTTTATGATGTGTAAAATCATAATAAATCTAAGTTTATTTTTCACGTTTCGGGGCTTAATAACATCTCGTTCTCAGGGCGTGTTGTTGTCTGGCTAAATCATGATAGGACAGTATTCTGCATTTCTTAATTCTAAACAAATTCTGTGTTATTGTAACAGATTGCTTGTTTTTTTCACCAAAACCCTGTCTTCACTCTTTCATTAAAAGGAGGAGAAGGCAAGAGCAAAAACCCAATAAAGTGTTAGACCTAAATCCAACCATATCAGCAATCACATTAACTGGAATTTACCCCTCAGTCTATCCACAAACAGTTCCACAGTTTCTAATTAAGTATAAACTGGGTCGGCAAAAGTAGGCATACTGTTGTATGTGAAACACAGTTTATTCTTATATTATTATTTATTAGCTATTGTGTTATTTTCCATATGAACAACTGTAAACCTACTTTTGCCGCACACTTTATTTACAACATGACATAGGAATCTTACTCCTAAGTATACCTAACTGAGAGAAATGAAAATTATGTTTGAAAATCTGTACATAACTGCTATTCATTGCTTTATTCATAGTTGCCAAAAACTGGAAGCCATTCCAATGTCATACAACTGGTAAAGATATTTTTAAAAATCTGAAAGCCTGTTCAATGGAATGCTACTCAGAATAAAAATGAGCCAAATGTTGACAGATGCAACAACATAATTTATTATGGTTTAGTGAGAGAAGCTGGACTCCAAATGCTGTTGTTTGATGACATTGAATTCTGGGAGAGCAAAACTGGAACCCATGGGGGGTCACCGTGGGCGGGGAGTGAGGGGAGGGGTCGACGACAGAGGGGGGCAGGTGGGGTTTTGGGGGCTGTGGAAATTGATTTATGCCTTGACTGTGGTGGTCATTACATGACTCTGCCTGTGTCCATGCTGAATGGACTAATAATTACCCAAATAAGTGAGTTTTACAGCTTGTAGAGTAAAAACAATAATTAATTAAGAAAAACAGTGCCTTGCAGAATTGTTCAATAAATGTTAGCTGTAACTCTTTTCTTATTTCTATGATAATAATAATGAGCTAATATATTTGAATATGGAATGACGTATCAATAAGTTTGCCTCTATCTGTATTGTGTTCTTCCCTTTTTTGTCTGTACAGCATTTCCATATTCCATCCCCACATCTATTTGTCCAAATTTTGTGTATATGAAAGTTTCAAAATACTTTTTTGAGTCAGTCTTTCAATGACTGCCCTTGACTTTATGATTTGCCCACCAGAGCCCTGAGGGTCCGACTCTGGCTCTCTGCACCGGAGTGATGAGCAGTGCGGGGGAGGAGGGTTAGAAAGGGAGGTTTCCGGAAGTAGTAAAATCGGCTTCCCCCACCCCAGCTTGCGTCATTCGCTTACCTTAAGTTATTACACAGACTTCAGTGAAGGTGGAGACCCTTCCTGAGGAGGAAGGAAGCAGCTGTTCTGGTGGCCAACCCCATGGGGACGGGAGGAGGATTTCCTGGAGCCCCTGTTCTAATTTTTTGTTCCCCCGTCTATCTTGTTAAATATCCTTAATTTCATTTTTAAAACTTTGTGAGACTCTAAATCCTACTAACATTACACATTGGAAACCACCCAGTGGAGACTTTGCACGTGGGTCTTGCTGCCGTGGCCCATGCGTGGCTGCCTGAATCGAGAGCTTACAACAGTCCTGGGATGCATCTGTGCTGTGAGTGCAGGTGTTTGAACTTGACTTTCTCTTTCTTCCGACTGCAAATATGAGAGGCATTCACTCTTCCAACAGTCCTTATGTCCCATCCCCCAGAGACGGTTGTGTTACACGGTTATTGTTTTGTCATTTATAAGGTTTAAACCATAGCCACTTGTTTGTCAAAGTTTTTCTGTAGTTGTCCTCTTCATTGCAGATGTTCACACACTATTGTTTAATTAGTTGTTTTATTACCACAGGCCATGTGCTGTCAAATGCTAATTAAATACCACTTGCTGGATTTTTAATTGCTCTAAGTTCCAGCTGGGGCCAAATGATCAATATCATATCATCACTTTAAAAAGATCTTCTGTCTGCAATCAGCCACCAGTCCTGGCCCTGAAACTCTGTGCCAGCTTTGGTCATTGCAGGAAATGTAAGCTGAATTGCTTCCAAACAGAAACAAAAATGCAGTGTATCTCTGGAAAATCTGGACGAACACGCTTCTCTATTTTCCAGAGTTGAGAAAAAAGTTGGAAAATATATATCAAATATCTAAGATGCACAAAAAAGAAGGTAAAGGTTAATGGGCAAATGAGCAAATATAAAGATGACAGCTACATGTAAATGTGGTCAAAGTTGCAATTTTGACAAAAGTCGAGGAATTTCAGTCCTGATTTTGTAAACTTTCTATACTCATGATAAAAGAACAAAAATAGAGTTTCAGACATTTTACCTAAAAATGCTTAAGTACTGTTTTATCTGCTTTCAAAATAGAATGTTACATTTCATTCTACTTAAACAGCTTTTATAAAGCCTTCTTTATTTAGAAAAATTAATAGAGATAAAACAGTATTTCTGGGTGAAGAAGTTGGGAAGTGTCCGAGAAGGATTTTCAAATTTTAAGTGTTGCTAATGCTTGATTATGGGAGAGATGAGTAATATTTGACTAACTTATTTCACAAATGCAAAATATGATAAAATCTGAATTATTACAAGATCAAACTTAGCAGCTCAAAGGGCACATGGCAGTGAAAGGAAAAGTACTTCTGTCCGTAAGGAGTTAAGACACTTCTGACAAGACCGTTCCTAAGCCGTAGCTGGTAGTTACTAGAGATAGGGACGTAGTTCAGGATTCTGGGAGCTCATTGTTTGCTTGTTGGTTGTGCCACCGCCTTGGGCTGCATGTTCGTGCCCCTCCAGAATCCGTATGTTGAGACCCAGACCCCAGTGTCATGGCATTAGAAGGCTGGGCTTCTGCGAGGTGAGTAGGCCTTGAGGGTGGGGCCCTCTGAATCAGATTAGCGTCCCCTTAAGAGAGACCCAGAGAGCCCTCTGCCCTTTCTGCCATGTTAGGACAGCCAGAAGATAACCATTTGAACCAGAACTGGGCTCACCAGACACGGGCTCTGCCGGCACCTTGATCTTGGACTTCACAGCCTCTGAAACCATGAGAAATGTGTTGTTCAAGCCACACAAATTATGGTCTTTTGCTGTGGCCACCAGAGCAGGCTAGGAGAGCCACTAACTGCCTGCATGACTGACCAGCTGTAACTGTGCTGTGCCTCGGTTTCCTCATCCATAAAATGAAGGTGGGGTAACAACTCTCCCTTCATTTTTCCTGAGGACTGAAAGACTTGACCTAGACATAAAGCCCACAGAGCTGAGCCTGGAACAGAGGAAGAAGCAAACCTTATCGTTAGGAAATGGAAGACAAACTTGGGTTTTGCCGTGTGGATGCCACAAACTGGGCTGCAGGCTGGGGAAGCAGGCAGTCCAAACAGAGGGTCACTGATGCTTTGCTGGGGTGACATGCAGAAAGTCAGGAATAAATGAACTGGGAATGCAGGGAGGATGCAGACCAGCCTGTGTCCTGAGAAGCCAGTGGGGGACTCACGCCTGGGAATTGCAGGTGTTAGTTGTGATTGTCATAGGCTTTTAACCTCAATTTAAAAATGTATAATAATTACAAAATACATGTTTTCCAGCCACACAGTGTAAGCATAATATAAGGTGGTTCTTACTTGCATGCACAAAGGCGTCTGAAACAGAGGGTGCCCTGAAAGTCAAAGGCAAAGTCACAAATGGGGGTGAGTCGCAAACTCCTAACATCAAAATCACTGGCTGAGAAAGCAGTAGTTTAACTTGCTGATCACACAAAACACAAAGATGTCCAACATATAAAAATATGTTGCCTAAATGCTTACCAGGTGTAGAGTCCTACATTTAAAAGACAGTATCACGTCAAGAGATGAGGAAGACCCAGGCTTCAGCAGATCCCACATTCACAGGCAAGAAGGTAATGAGTTATGTGGGACAAATACAGAAAAACATTGGAAAATTATATGATTTTTAACAACAGATCTAAGACTCACTGGTTAAACCTAAAAGACTGTTTATTTCTTGAATGTCATTTAAGATTAATAATGGAATGTTTCTCCATATCCTGAAGGAGCACTGGGCCCACATTAACCACAGTCGATAGGAGCATCAATTATTTATTAGGCCTATTGGATGTTCCATTACTTGGCAGCCTTCAGGCATTTTTCTAATGGGAAAAGGATGCTATAGGGTTTCCAAGCCGTCTTCATTTGCAGATTTAAGTATAGAAATGCAAAGGCTAGGTTGTGTACAAAGACACTATTTTTTCTTATATATTTATCTAATGCTTCTTAAAGTGGAACTTGTGAAAATACACTTATTTCTGCATTCGTGGGCCCACATTTGACAGTAACACCAGCTCACAGAACTCAAGGGCCCATTGTGTCCTGAATGCCACTCCACTGGGAGAGCTGAGAAGTGGACACCTGCAGGGCGAGTGTCAAGTGACTGTGTCAGGAACGTGGCACATCCCGTGGCAAGGCTGTGTCCAGCATGCTCGCTGGCCAGGCACAAGTAGTTGGCCAGGTGCCCCTGAAACATAACAGGAGAAGGGCGGGGACCCCGCAAAGCCCAGACAACTGAAGCAGTGCAGGAGGAGATTCAATTCCTATTAATAAGCTTGTATTGGATATCCAAAATTGTCAAACGATTTTATCAAATCCTTTTATAAAATGCCACTCACAGCTGTTCTGGCCCTCCATTTAAATATTTGGATTTTTCACACATGTTGACTAGATTTATGATCAGATACTTGTCATAGTGACTTAGATGACAAGTTATTGATTAATATACATCTTCTCTCCTTAACTGGATTTTACAAACATTTGCCAGCGAGGTCATCCTTTTCCAGGGTCTTCCGCACTGCCCTTTGTCCTGTGCAGTGTGACGTATAAAGTAGATACGAAAAGAACACTTACTTCCATGAATTAACGGGTAGAGTAATACATTCCTAATTCTCACATGTAAGTATGAAACAGGAGATGGACGGCCGGGGGAGCTGCCTAGAGACAGGGCTGCACTCAGAAAGGGGCGTGGAGTTGGCTCTGTTGCAGGGAAGCATATTAATAGGCTTTTCAAAGGAACCAAGGTGAGGCCTGCACACAGCTGCTATGCCCACGAGTGACATGGGTAATTTGGCTGAGAAAGCCTGATGGCCTTGAACTAAGCAGTTAGGGAGGACTCTCTCCCAGGGACAGTGGTAATGAGGAAGGCTAACTCTCGGGGCCCAGACCGAGCTGCTGTGGGCTGGGTGCAGATGGCCTTTGAGGGCTGTCTTTGCAAACAGCTTAGAGGTGTAGAGAGATGGCTGTCAGCCCACGGGGTCTAGTTATCAATGCGGGATTAAACTGCGATTCCAAACAGTCATCTAATTCCTGACATTAAACTCTCTCCTGAATGCTGTGCCGTTCTGTAACTTTTCACAAAGCTAGTGGGTTTCTATTCTGATACTTATGTTCTGGAAAACATTAGAATAATGCACAAAATGTGTTTACAATGACCATAATCTGTTTTTACACTGAAACATTTTCATTATTTTTGTAGAATGTAAATCATCCAGAAATGTATTTGTTTGGATTTCTCACAATCTCTTTTTTTTTTTTTTTTTTAATTCTTACAAGGGGAAGAAGGAAGCAGGAAGAGAAAAAGAGGAAAAGCAATTTCAGTGACACTTCTAGGGCTTCATTTTTCAGCGCCCCCTGAAATGTAGGGTTGGAGCCACGAATACATGCGCATCTTGTAACATAGAGTGTACCCTACAATGTAAAGTCTCGATCTGTAAATACTTTCCTCAATCCCCCCTAATTTAAAAAAGTAACTTTAATTTAGCTAGTCTTCTATTTACCCCAAATGAAAATATTTTTGAAATAAAACACATCCAATCATTCTTACTCTACTCTAGGCAGCCTGTCCTCAAAATATTTTAAGGTAATAAAGGCCATCCTTCTGACTGGATCAGCAGCATCCTTTGTGATGACAGAGGCCCCGTGTCACGGGGAAAGGGTAGTTACCCCAATGCGCAACGCAACACATTTCCTTGAAATACCATTGTACTCAGTACAGCTCCCTAAAATACATAAGTAATCTAGCAAATAATGTTCATCGAAGACATGCCAAGCTCAGTATCAAGTTGGCCAAAAAGTTCATTCTGTTCTTCCATACACTTGCACTAATAGTGCTTAGTTGTCTTAACTTCATTCAAAACAGTTTTGTTAGATTGTTGTGACAGCTGTCATATCAGCGTGCATTTAAAAAAAACTCACCAAATTGGTGAATTTTTGTGTAGCCATTTTAATATTGAAGATGGGAGAAGATAAGCCACATTTTCACCACATTATGCTTGATTATTTCAAGAAAGGTAAAAATGCAATTGAAACACAAAAAAAATTTTCTGCAGTGTGTGGAGAAGGTGCTGTGACAGCTCGAACATGTCAAAAGTGGTTTGTGAAGTTTTGTGCTGGAGACTTCTCACTGGACGATGCTCCATGGCCGGGCAGACATATTGAAGTTGATAGCGATCAAATCAAGACATTAATTGAGAACGATCAATGTTCTACCACACAGAAGTTGGCTGACATACTCAAACTATCCAAATTAAAAAATTATTGGTAAAAATGAAAAAAGAAGGGGGGCAAAGGGGGACAAATCAGGACAACTATATTAGCATAATTAACAAAATATAATTTAAAAAAATAAAAATCTGTCTCTTACTTTAAGGAAAGAAACTACATGAACTTTTTGGCCAACCCACTATAATGAGCAAGGTCCGTTGATGAGTCAGGGAAAGTGTCTGTCGGCTTTAGCAAGCCTATTGGTTGCACTTCTCAGTCCTCAGAGACAGGTTTGTAAATTAATCTGCCAAGGTCCTCAGACCTGATAAAAGCTATACAACTTTACCTCAGGAAGACATAGAGGAACATGGATTTTTAAAAAAGTCTAAGAAAAACAGATTAAGACTGGATAACAGTATTATATTCGTATTCTTTGAATAGGAAAAAGAGTTTTAAAAATCAGTAAGGAACCTCAAAAATTGCCTTGCCTTTTCTTCTGCCAGCAACCCTAGCATTAGTAAGTCATTATTTAAAAAATGAAAGTGGCCTCGTTTCTCACTTAAAAAACAGAAGTAAGAAAATTCAGAGAAATCTCATACATTCATTCAACCTTCTCATGCTATCAGGCTTTGCTTTCATATATCATAAAATCATACTTATGATTTTATTTAAAATACAGTTGAAGAAATGTGCATCTCTCATTTTTTCTGCATAGAGGTCCATGATTTATCATTTGTTCTGATTGCATTCAGTGTAATTCCTTCACAGCTGTGTGTATGTGTGTGTGTGTGTGTGTGTGTGTGTGTGTGTGTAGTGATCCCTTGAATTTTCTGCACCCTGGCTGGGAATAAAGAGGCTTTTCTAGAGCAATGATCTCCTAACTTTATAACTTTACTGGCTAAAAATTAACTTACACTTAAACACGATTATTTATAAATTATATACCAATTTTTATTAATATATGATATACACATCACATGTAGTTAATAATGGAGATAATAATAGAATGAGACAAAACAAATGTGGTAAATTTCTAATTTTTTTGTCTTACCAAGATTTAAGCCACTTGTGGGTGTGTGTGCCTGAGAGTCAACGGGCCATGAATGTCCATCGACAGGTGGATGCCTGAAATTCTTCTTCCCTCTTTTCTGTGGTTCTTTTTCTGTCCCTGATGATGCCACCCTTTCAGAAATCAAATTTCAAAATTGAGGCAACATATTATTCTCCTTCGAATGGGATCAGTTTTCTACATGTCTTACATTACCCAAGCCCAGATCTGGTAGTAATATTTTAAACAGTATTCTGTCAGAGGACCCTACCAAAAAATTAAAACAGATCTTAATTTTATGTTGGGAATCAAGTTCCTTAATTTTTTAACAGATATACATAAATTACATGTAACACAAAATCTTTTAACAGCTAACTTCTTTTTTCCTTTAATTCTCATATCTCACCCATTAACAATCACAGTTATGATAGAAATGATTTTATGGTTCTCTTTATATTCACAGTGAACTTTTATTTTTTGAAACTTGGGATAAATATGTATTTTTGTGGTTAAATAATGAATACTGGCTGGTGGATCTCTCCACAACGTGCCCTGCTCTTTTCTTGGAGAGTGAATAAAAACTTTATTCTCTATAAAAAAAAATGAATAAACTACAAAACATGTATTTAGCATTTGCCTGCAGCATGTTAGCCTAAGGAGCATAGAATTACTGACTGTCAGTATTTGGAGGATCCTCAGAATAAGTGTGCAAACGAGTGTGTCTGGAAGCTGGGAAGTGAGGCAGCAGTGATGTTCCTTTTCATTGCAAACCTGAATTTATCCAGCAAATGTCCCTTGAGGTATGCAAACACGTGTGTACACACACGTGTGCGTGCATGTGTGAAATGTGGGGGCTGTAGCACGGTGAATGACTATAGGCGAGGAAGAGGAAGGAAGGCATAGTCAGGTCTTTATTTCATTTCAATGTAATAAAATGCAAATTTGGGAACTTAATTACAGCTAGAGTTTTACCTACTTGGAACACATTTTTATGTGTGCTTCTGCAGTCTCCTTTCTATTGTTGCACTTGACAGAGCAGGAGGAAGAATAATTATGTTTATACTAACATACCTATAACAATGGCCTCCCCCACTGCATCCTTGTGCAGTCTCACTCCCACCAGGTCCTTCCTCAGCCCCGTGTTGCCAGGAAAATACAAGT
Source organism: Micronycteris hirsuta (assembly GCA_004026765.1). Classification (NCBI taxonomy): domain Eukaryota; kingdom Metazoa; phylum Chordata; class Mammalia; order Chiroptera; family Phyllostomidae; genus Micronycteris; species Micronycteris hirsuta. The sequence continues at coordinate 16,639 of PVJI01000109.1, read as the reverse complement.
GTACTTTTGAATCCAAATTCCAGTCTTCCCGGACCTGTCAGCCATGGCCGTCTCCCCTTCCTTGGTTCCAGGAAAAATGCACCACAAGCCTCAGATCCTGGTCTTAATTTTCATATTAGTTTTTCTCCATTTTTTTCTTCTAAGTAAAATTAAAGCCCTTTTAAGGTGAAAACACTGTGTTATATTTGCGTGTGCATATATACATATACATACATATATATATACATATATGCATATATACACATATATACATATTCATACACACACACACACATACACACACACAAGGTCTGTCCAGAAAAAGCCCGGCCATTGTTAATATAATGACAATGGTTTTGACTTCAATGTAACCTGGCAGCCAAGGACAGTGGACTGGAATGCACATGCATGAACAATGACGACCTCACTGTACTAGTCAGTGTGAGTAGTGGACACCGTTGAGTGAGTTTGTGTACTGTGTTGCCCTCACATTCAAAAGGACTGAGCAAGTAGAGCAACGAATCTGCATCCAATTTTGGATTAAGCTTGAACATTCCTCCACGGAAACTATGTGGATGATTCAGAAGGCTACAGCTGTGGGGAGCTGGTGATTGGCAGCTTCATCACGACAACGTGCCTGGCCATGCGTCATGTTTCCCGCAGAGTTTTTTGGCAAAACATCAAATCATCCAGGTGACTCAGCCTCCCTACAGCCCAGATTTGGTGCCCTGTGACTTCTGGCTTTTCCCAAAACTAAAATCACTTTTGAAAGGGAACAGATTCAGGAAAATACAGTGGGGCAGCTGATGGCAACTGGGAGAACTGTGTGAAGTCCCAAGGTGCCTACTTTGAAGAGAACTGAGGCATCATTGTCCTGTGTACAATGTTTCTTGTATCCTGTATCTTCTTCAGTAAATGGCTCTATTTTTCATAGGGCATGACTGGATGCTTTCTGGACAGATCTTCTTTCTTTCTCTTTCTTTCTTTTTCTTTCTTTCTATCTATCTATCTATCTATCTATCTATCTATCTATCTATCTATCTATCTATCTCTGAGAACACCGGATCCATAACTTTCTAAATGAAGTTTCAATTTATTTGTATTGGTTTTAGCTTTTGACAAATGACTCACATGATCTGTAATTAGGAAATATGTGACTGCTGGTTGTTCTGAGGGTTAAGTCACAGGGCTGTGTGTCGGGACGTCACCTTAGTACTTAGTGGCTCTTCAATAATTACCACTTAAAATTCACATTCTAAAGTGTACCTACAACATGGCAGATAGTCTAAACAACTGGAAATATGTACATAACGCCTTTTTATTTAATATATATCATAAGTAGCTAGTTTACATACATCTCTTAATGATGTTCCAACTTTGTAGGAAATGTGAAGCTATTTTCTCTTAATTCTGTGTGATGAAGTGATTTCCTCGCATATTTTTGTAGAAAATGAACTTGATTGTAGAGCTTCTCATTTTTTACTCAAAAATTTTTTTTTACTTATCTGTTAAGTTGAAGAGTAAAGGAGTTTCACTTAACTGTGTGAAATTTCCCGTTGCCTCGCCAGATGCTGAAGCCCCACAGGGCTGAGCTATTGGCCCTGCACCGTGAGGGGACAGCTGCCTGCTAGTCATTCGTCTGTGGTCCCTGCCCCATCAGGCTCCATCCGTACTAGTAAATACTGTCAGGCTATTAGCTGTTTTAAAAGGAAAAGGTGAGGAAACCCAAATTTTCTTGTTTTCCTATTTGGTTATACTATGGAGTGACCGAAAAGTCCGTTTGCTTTTCACTTATGATGGCTCTAGTTAGCACTTAGTTGTCTAACTTCACTCAGAACGATGTTGTTAGATTGTATTTTGACAGCTGTCATATCAGCATACATTTGAAAAAAAATTATCAAAATTGGTGAATTTTTGTATAGCCATTTTAACGTTGAAGATGGAAGAAGATATGTAACATTTTCAGCATATTAGGATTTATTATTTCAGGAAAGGTAAAAATGCAACTGAAACACACACAAAAATTCATGCAGTATATGGAGAAGGTGCTGTGACTAATCAAAAGTGTTAAAAGTGGTTTGCAAATTTTCATGCTGAAGATTTCTCACTGAACAAAGCTCCACGGTCAAGTAGCCCAGGTGAAGTTGAAAGCAATCCAATTGAGACATTAATTGAGAACAATGAATGTTCTACCACGCTGGAGAGAGCCGACATACTCCAAATATCCAAATCAATAAAGGTATAGGTGAAAATGAAAAATGTGCTTTTTATTTTATGGAACAAGTACCATGCAGACTTTTTGGCCAGCCCGACACTAGAGACAGAAAAACATCAGCCAAGTGACACGCTGTTGACAGGCCAGGCCCTCCACACTCACAGGCCGTGCTGGCCGCCCCTCCCCGAGCCACACAAACTCAGCCACTCGTGGAGACTGACTCGGATCGTTGGACGTGTGCTCTGGCCTCGTCCAGTGTGTGTGGCACCGTGGGGGGGTACCGGTAGAAGCTAGGATGTGACTCAAAGAAGCGCGGCCACAGGTGTATGAGGCGCACTTCTCACTTGACTCGCTGACCCCGAAGCGGCATGGCAGCCACCTAAACCAAGTAGGGGCAGAGATGGTGCTGACGGCGGGCATGTGGGGGGCTCCAGTGGTGACCATGAGACCCAGCATTTTGTCATGGTGCCTGTGCCAACAGGACATTCTACAGGGATGCGCTCGCTTCTCAGGGCCACGGTCCTCAGCATCGCTGTCCCAAAGTCTGAGTCGCAGCCACCACGAGCTCAGCAGGGAAGGCTCAGACCCTGCCATGGGTTTGTAACAGGGGAGAGATGGTTTTCTCATACATGAAATTCGTAACACAAACAATTGTAGGAGCTGATGAGAACAGGATTATAAAGGAGATTTATGAAGTAAAATGCCTTATTTAAATTTCATTTAAAGACGGTATTATATTTTCCAAAATGGAGTAAGACATGGTGGTTATTAAATAATACGTGGCTGTCCCTCAGACCTATTCATACTGTCCTATGGAGGTGATTTTTTTAAGTTAACGATACACCTGGAATATTGAAGATTCTTCCATCATTGGCAATCTGATGTTTAAAAAGTCTATGTTTAAAACATTCCTTGACTTTAAATATCTTCTTTTTCTTGTCCATAAATCTTTATTTTTATTTCTATTTTTGTGAAAAAAATAAACCATGCATATTTGTCTTCTGTTTGCTAGTGGGTTTGTGGGCGTGTTTTTCTCTCGTGTTGTAAGCACTTTTATTGTTGAAAGGATTTAAGCCCTCCATAATATACAGCCAATATTTTTGTCCAGTCATCTTTTTAAAAATCTGCAATCATTAAATGCTACAATTTTTTCTTAGGTTTCTAGGTTTTGTGACAATTCTTCTAACAAAAGTTTTCCACACTAAAATGATAAAAATAGTCACACATAATTCCGTAGTAATTTTATCAACATTTATACTTCCAGGGTTGGAGTATTAATGAAAAACAGATATTCCCTCCCCCCACCCCCCACCCATCGCTTGTCCTCAGGACAGGAGAGCTGAGGGACAGGTGAGGACAGTTTGAGGGGGTGGTGGGAGGGGGACTGGCACATCTCCTGAGTTTGCACTTGTTTCTCTCATCCTGAGTTGTCCCTTGCATCTCACAGGACCCTCGCATGGGGCGTGTCACATTGGCCGTGACCAAGTCCCTTCTCTCGGTGTCTTCAACCCATTTGTAATGGCCCCAGGGAGGCAGGAAGCAGGGACATAAATTTGTCCTTCTTCTTGTTCTGCGTAGGCGTTCAATGGATGCTCCCGGTAGTGACGGTTTTCCCCATGGGAAGGTGAGCTCAGAAACATCTCTTTTTCTGTCTATTTAAAGGCGTTGCCATTGCCAGTTCCACTGCTCAGTCAGCAGGCACCACTTATCCTCAGCGTCAGCGCTTGGGAGGGAGCCTAAAACCCACTCTGCTAACCTCAGGCGGACCCGTGCCTTTCCTCCCCATAAACCACCCGTCTGCCCCGGGCAAGGCCGTCCAGGCCGCCCTGGTGGCTGCTTCCCAGGGGCGGCAGCGTGGTGAGACCTCTCCAAAATAGCATCTCGACTGCCTGCCCTCCACGCTGCCACCACGTGGCTCCCACAAAGTGCTGTTTGGGCACCGTGCCCATTGATCAAAGCGCATCTTCCGTCCCCAAATTCCTGCTTCAGCTCCTGACAAGCTTGTTCATCTCAACAGGAGAGAGGGCAAAGGGGCTGCTGGAACTGTCTGGAGACTTTTGCACCCACTCCCGGCTGGGCGTGAGAGTGTCCCCGGTGCTGAGTCGCTGGGAGATACAATTGTGCATGCAGTGTCCCCTTTTAATGTCCTGCCAGCTTCCTGGGGACAGAACAGGTGCAGGTGATTGTGGACAGAGTTACACCAGGATGCTGGCGAAACGTATCCGTGCGTGCGGGCCTTACCGTCATAAAACCAGGGTGCTCCCAGGGTGGCTGGGCGGTGGCTCTCCAGTCAGCTACCCTCTGTGCTGAAACTGTCGCTGAGCTCTGGCTGAGATGTCTTTCTGCCCATCACGCATGGGCTTCTGCCTTCGTTTTAAGGAAAATCTCCTATAGGCCTTTCGTGACAGCCCCTGGGCCTTTCTGCTTCCTCTGAGTCCTGATGACCTTTACGACAAGTGCCCCTGGCTCTGCCAACAACAGAAGATGATTGGAGCACCTGGTCTCATCAGACACAGGCCCAGCACCGTGTGCCAGAGCAGAGGGACCCAGGTCTTGGGTGCTCACACTACTGGTGCCGTATGTCTTTCTTTTTAGCTTGTTCAACCATAAAGTTTAACTGCGCTCTGTCTGAATATCCATCTTCCCTAGAGGGACCCAATGACTGTCCATTTGTCTTGCCTTGGATGTTAAAAGAAGTGATTACTAGACCCCAGGGTGACCATAGTCCCCCCCAGCAAAGAGAGTATCTATTCTTCTTCATTCCCTAACACTGAGCATGGTGCTTAGTGTATAGAGAAACATTCAATACATGTTCGTAAAGTGAATTAACATAGATCTGCTTGTGGGATGTAAGTGCTCCCTACCGGAACCACAAGAGAGAACACCAGTTTGTGTGAGTCTGTGTCACACTGTCCTAGGAGGTCTTTAAACTAAGCTGCAGCAGGGCTGTGGCTAGAGAACGAGGTGACGTCTCCAGGTTGTTGAGGGTGGATCAGACGGTGCTGTAAAGAGAAAGAAAACACAGGAGGGAAGTTAATAGTCAACAAGGTCAAACCAAAGAGCCAGGAACACAGCGGATCCCGTACACAGGCACATCTGGGGGCGGAAGCTACCGGAACTGGAGACCTACAGCTACGACTCAGCGCTGGCGATAGGAGCAGGCCCTAACAGACCTAAGTCCCCAGGAAGGATGAGCATCGGCCGGGGACTTGGTTCACCTGCATTAATCCTGACACTGCTGTCTCTCCTGCTTCCTTCAAGTTCAAAGGAATGAACCGAAGGAACTAAATGGAACAGAGAAAATAAATTTGAAGAGACTTAATTAAACTATGGTACTTACATTATGATTTCTTCCAGAGTTCAAGGAACTTTCCATAGGAAGTTAGACTCTGTTTCTCCAGTTCCCTGTTCCGTCTTGCCACTCAGAGCCCACCCTGGCCACACACTTGTGGGATGTGTTCGGTCCATGAGAGGTAACTAAGGAAAGCTGAAGGGGACAGGAACAGACAGACAGACTGGCTATCCCAGCACCATCAGCAAAAAGGAGCTGGGCTCTCCTTCCAGCTTTCTTTCTTCAATGTTTACCTGCCCCATTAGGGAGCATGGAGTCTCAGCTTACTTCCCACTGCACCACTCCCTCCCTGGGAGAACCGAGGTCCATCACCAAGATTTACAGCGACGGGTTCAAATGAGGGCCTTGCTGAAATGTTCCCTCTGCCTCTAGCCCTGAAAAGCAATTAGTGTTCTCAAAGCCTCCAGTAGCCTCGGCTGGCAGCCACGCTATCGATTCAAAAGAAAGGAGAAAAATGAACCTGCCAGTGTGCAAGTAGGGTTATCTATGGCAATCTCTGTATTAATATTTTCCAACCTAACGCCAGAGGAAATATATGTGAGCAAGCTCGCTGCCTAGCACATAGCACAGGTATAGTCGATGAGGTATAGCAAACAGGTTTCCTCCATCTATCCCTCTTTTTAATAAAGCTAACAATCATCTTAGTTATTGGATAGCTTTTTTTTACATCTTTCCTATAAGAAGCCACTCATAATGACATCTGAGCAAATATTGATAACATATTAATTTCTTAACATAAAAGTATGTAAACCTAAAGAATAAAACTAGAGCTTGTCATGCTAAACAAACAAGTAATTTAAATACATCCAGGTTCTTTAATTCAATGACATCAAAAATATGTCCTCCACGTACGTGCAGTAGCCCTATTGAAGTTCTTTACATCTGTTCCCAGGTAATGCATTGGGCAAGATACTTGGTCACTCTGGCCTCACCTCAGGCCACTCAAGGAAATGGAAGAATCTGAGGCAGGTTTTCTCAAAGAACCCCAAGCCCCACAGCCCTGGGTTCAGCTATCCTCCCTCTCTCGTCCCCAGTGTGCGGGGCCGAGTCCCGGGCGAGGTTATCATGCGCAGTGGTGAGGGGGCAAGCAGACTCGGCCCTGCCATCTGAGACTGTGGAAGTGGGTCCACACCTAAACCTGACATGCCTCCTTGAAAACATGAAAGTAACAGGATACCAATTCTGTACGGGAATAAATTAAAAAGTACACACAAATTACTTCACAGAATGGCTGTCACTCAGCACGTCTGTCACGTGTGTTAACGACAAAGCTGCCGTCAATACTGGGGGACCGCCTGTGGAGTCACAATCAGAAGAATGTCAAGAGATACTCATGTTGAGTCACACTCACATTAATTTACCACTCTCTGCAGGAAAAAATAAAATTTTAAAGAATCATTTATTTTATGTGGACTACAGAAACAAAAGTTCATGAACTTAAAGACTGATAGACTTGACCACACACACGTGTGCGCACACACACAAACACACACCACACACAGTTCCTATTAAGAACAAAGAGGGGAAAAAGTCAAGACGAGTAAAATAACAAACTGTAAAAAACGGGTACGAAATATACTGCAGAGAAAGGTTTAATATACTAGTAACAAATGCAAGCTTGCCACGAGTAGAAAATCCCGACAGAAAAGCAGTCCAAAGGAAGTGTGTTTATCTTAAAAACTTTAAATATGAAAATTAAGACAACATTGATATGCCATTTGTACATGACACTGAGTTCAATCACAAACCATCATGTGCTCCTTAGCACAGATGCAGAGGAGAAGACAAAAACTACGCAAAGGGGATAATCCTAGATCTCGCTCATTGTAACAGAGATAAAACCAGTTAAAAGTAACACATAAAGAGCTAAGAAACTGAGCTGGATGTTGTGCTATGAATATCACTTGTGTAGCTTCTGAAATAAATGTTGGTAATTTGCATGTCCCATTCGATCCTAAACTTTTGGACTGGGAATGGAACTAACTTCATTAGTAGAAAGCTGGATGGATGGGTAGGTAGGCAGACACGCAGGTAGGTCGGTAGGTGGATAACCTCTCTGCATTCCACTGCATAGACCTGGGCAATGTCTCGAGAGGCATCAAAAGTTCTAAGAATGACGCATCATCTTTGACTCAGATGTTCTACTTTTAGGAAAGAACCCATCATCATTATTGCCTTCGTAACACAACTTGTATTGAGCAGCTTCAGGTCATGTCACTGAGCTTCAGACGGATCGACTCCCCCAGTCCTCACAAGTCCATGAGAAGACAAGCTTTTCTCTACTCGTTCAGTTAACGACGCCGGGCCCAGGGGACTCACAGCCCAGAGCCTGGCCGCAGCTTGTGACACTGACCCACTGACATGCAGCCTGTGCCCGTGCCCTGCACTGTGTGCCTGCTGTGTCCAGCCACAGGCGAGTTGGGCATCACCACTTTTTAAATCTCAGTGGGGAATAGATCAGTGCCATTCAGAGTACAACGACTCAAGACCATGTTGTGACGTGGCCAGAAACAGGGCCGAGTGTGAAGTGAAGGGACGACTTGATCAGCTCTCGGGCCAGTCCGAGTCTGGTCCCGGGGAGGGGGCAGGAGGACACAGCCAGCGCTTGCCTGCTTGCCAGGCTGCAGGTGACATTTACGCTCGTTCTTTGTACATCCACGAGTGCTTTTACGTATTCCACAATGAACCTCTCCACTCTCATACATAAAAACATGTTTGTTTGGTTATGGGGTGGTGTCTTCTGAAGGCCTTGAGGAGTGACCCAAACTCCTCTCTTCTGCAAGGTGTGTTTACTGCGACCGAAGCTTCCCGACATGCTCACTCAGTGCTGCCGTAGGAGGGTAGATAAGGAATCGAATTTTATTCTAGGTATTATTCACATGACCAAATTATTATTTTTATTTTCACCTGATTCTTCGCTGTTGTGTCTGTTTTGTTTTTGCAGTGAAATTGTCACTTTTAGAAAAGTCACTCATATTGAAGCTACCATAAATCACCCAATAGTGAATATTTTCTCAGGATTCCAATAAGCCAAAATTCAACACTCTGATTGAGGCTCTTTAAAAATCTTAAACATGTTGAATATTTCTTTCATCCATATTTCAAACACTCAACTTAAAAATGCCTGCCTTGATATTCTCAGATTCTTATTTCTTTTAATATTAAACCCCAGTAAATTAGTTTTCTGGCTTTGTTTTTAATACCAAATGGTGAACAAAAATTTTTTCACTTTAATATCAAAGACCTTGAATATACATATTTGTTTCACCTATTACCACTGTTTAAGCCCCAGGCAAGGCCGCAGACTCCCTGAGCTGTGTGCATCGAGAAGCAAGGGGCGCCCACAGGGCTCCTCAGGGCAAACTAAGGACAGGTCCACCGGGCCTGGGGACCCAATGGGCTTTACAGCCCACACTGTGGTTCTCACTGACAGTTCCTCCAGCCCAGAGGGAGGATGGCGGGACGAGAGAGATACAAGTGCTCACGCACACTTGAGGCAGGTGGTGGAGAACGCACACTGCACCGGAAGAGGCTAATCCGACAGAAGTGCTGTTGGAAGCCTTCCCCGTGTCAGGCATTGTTGAAAATGGGCCGTTTTCCACTGAAACAGGCTGTTTGTCTTCATGCTGCTGTTGGGCTGTCTGCGGCCCTGCTCATTAGTGCACCGATTGACTCAGAATTAATTATGCAACCGTGTTTCCTGTCTTCCGCAGGCTGCCCTCTGTAAGAAAAGTGACTTCCAGAGCAGATGCTCGAAGGCAGGCCACCATGTGCATAGCAGAGACTCCAGTTCAGGGGCCAGTGACAGATGGTCACAGAAAACACTTCAGAGAAGCTGTTCCGAGAGCACGGGGTTTGAAGCCACAAAGCGCTAACTCGCCTTACTAGCAAATGTGGCTCTGACCCAGTTACTTCCTCTTGTTAAGTCCCAGGTTTCTCACTTCCCAATGGGAACAATGATAGTAGCTATCCCACCTGCGAGTTATGAAGTTAAACAAAGGAACTGAAGAAGTGATTATCTATCACAGAACAGCATAACTGTTCAAAGGTGTGTTATCCTGACCCGTTGTCATTCACAAGTTATTCACAAGTAAAAAATTGTTATTCACAAGTAAAGCCCTCAGCACAATGCGATCTTTCTTGTTCACGTTGTAAAGTTTTGACTATATTTTGATTGACTTTATCCTAAGTTCAAGGGTAAATGCTGATGCAGGTAATGATGGGAAAGATCATATTTTATGTCTAGACCTGTAATAAAGGTTACTTTTGTCTTGATGACCAATAAAAAGTTTGAGGCCAGAAAGACATACTCTACATTCTCTTCCATCTAGGAAATAAGCACTTTAATTTGGTCAAATAAATAAGTAAACACAACTAGGAAAATCTGATGATCTGAAAGACAGTCCAGCATAACCATGTGGGTTGCAAGAAAGATAATAAAAACAGGCATTTAAAAATAGCAAGCACGTAAAAGTGGCACTGCACTGAATATAGTGGGTATTGGCGACTGTATTATCAATCAAAGACTAATGTCGTGACTGCCTGGTACAAAGCTATCTTATGTGCTAGAGGTGTGAGGTCCATAAACCGGGGGCAGAACCGCGCAGATCAGAATAGCAGAGAGAAAAATCATCATCCTAGCCCATAACTAGTTATGGTTTCTCATTACACAAATGTGCCTGGAGTTTCCCCATTACCGGAGGGCGATTACACCCAATAACCACCGACCCAAAGGTCACAAATTAAAGCCAGCCATGTCCCCAGAGCCACTGAAATTAGAATGCTCCTCTCATTTCCTGGCTGATCTCATCGTTAAGGCCCTAATTACAGACTGGCCACCGCACACACTACAAGTTCTTAGATTGATTCCAAATTTTAAAGAATAGCTTCTACTATATTACATCAACATAATAGAAGATGGTTTATAACACATTTAAAAGTATTTACTTTCCTAGTCCTAGAAGACTATAAGATACATATTTAAATTAATAACATGGATGTCTTTTCAGTTGAAAATGCATAGAAAACAAGTATTGTGATTAATACAGTTTACCTTTACTTTCTTTCCATAGACTTTTAACTAAAATGTAGTAATTATAATAGTTCTACTTTCTATACAATCTGTCTTTGGCCAAAGGGAAATAAATAGGCCAAGACAAATTTTATTAAATAAGAATAATAATCAATAAGGCCTTATCACACCCCTACTAAATAATGAAAGTCCATGTGAATAACTTTGTTCACTAAAGACATATCATTTTAAGTCTAAAATAGTTACTTCTCATAATTAATCAAATAAAAGAATGAGACTCACAGCAGTATTCCCACCTCACTGCCTGATGGGAAATTACAGCAGGCAGGTGGTGTTCAGAAAGTAGGAGGAGCCATTGACGCCAGTCACCTGCTTAACAAGAATTTCACGGGAAACATCCGGTGAAGGTATTTCTGAAATGTCTTCAAAGTAGAGCTTTTACCTATTTCAGTTCTAGCCTGGGCTTCTCGGTCAGTACATCAGGTAGCGTCTCCATCCATCTTGTGGGAATGTCACTTATGGGTTTTAACCATAACTTACTGGGAACAGAAGTTGATAATTTTACCAGCTACTCAACCACACCCGGCTATCTGCACAGCTCAGATGCCCTTTGAACCATCCTGTGATGTCACCATAGCTCTCAATGTGTCCACGTTTCTAGAGTATTTAGCATTCGAGACTGGTGTCAGCCCATAGGCAGAGCTTGCTCAATAAAGTTTAAGTGGTGGTTGTTTGTTTTTGCCAAAAGATCAAGATAAGATACAGATAAAACCCCAAAAACTTTTAATAAGTGAATTTGAGGAAAGCGGTTATTTTAGGTTCAATTTGTAAAGCCCTACTGATTACAATGACATCAACTTGTAAATTCGGCTGTGCATTATTTTGTCTATGTGAAGAACTTGATTTAAACGTCCACGGGAAGAGCCCTGAATGCTAAGATCTCTAAGCAGTATTACATATTGTTTGTTCTCACAAGTTTTAACTTCCTCATTTTTATCACTTCAGCTTGTTTTTATTGGAAAAGATATTCTTTCTTTCGTGATGACTCTGGTAAAACAGTGTTGTGTGTGACAGAGAACCCACTATCCCTGCCATCAGGCTAAGCTCCTCCTCATTTGCCGGTCACACGACTGAGAACGAGTGCTCACAATTTCAGTCTGACTCATCGAAATTCTCTCTCTACTGCTGGATCTTGCCTGTGAGTCCTTAAAAACACCTGAACTTTTTCTGTCTTTAAACTAAATGCGTATCTACGTTTAGCATACATAACCACGGAAATGAAGAATAACCCTCTAAGACAGGGGTGTCAAACTCATTGTCACCAGGGGCCACATCATAATTTTAGGACTGTGTAAATGTAATTACTCCTTAGCTGTTAGGGAGTTGAAATTACATTCGGCCCTTTCAAAGCAACCGTGAGGCTGATGTGGCCCCGAGTTTGACACCCCTGCTCAAAGACCCCGCCCACCCTGCATCCCTGCAGCCAGGCTTGATTCGAAACTTTCGCTCCTCCACATACTTCAAGACCTTGAAAATGTTGTGCATTGGGATAGAATTAAGACAATTAATAAAATATGTTGGCTGGTTAAAGAAATGGGAGGTGAGGAACAGGGACCTAGACCCTGAGAGTGCTCAGGACCCCCCTGTCAGCTGTGTACCCTCACCAGGCCCTCTCTGCACATAGCTGCTCGAGACACCAGCTGGGTGCACTCACAGGGCAGAGAAAAATGGCTCTCCACTCCAGCTGAACTCGGGTCCCCTTGCTAGGGTTTGCGCAGCCCTCCTTCCAGAGATCACTGTGACCAGGAGGATGGAGGATTCAGCATGCACCTGGTGTGGGTCAAGTGCACAGGAAGACAGGAAGAGTGGAGTGACAGTTGTCACTGTGAGCTATCGAGCACTTCTAAGCATTTTTCATGACAATTGGCCTGCTTTAAATGTTGTCCCTAAGTTAGTGATCCCAAATCTGTATCACTGGTTCAAAGTTCATGACTAAGCTTCAAATCAATACTTCAGTGACTCCTATGCACCTTGACCAAGTGGTCCCCATGCATCAGTGTGGCCAAAACCCTCACCCAGCCCGAGTCTACACTGCCTTCTCCAGCTCAGCGCAGGACTCTGCGAATTACCTAGCTCACTGCACTGGTGCTCGGAAATACTCTTTGACAGTGGCATTCACCTGGTTCCTTTCATCGTTTCTGAGTCTTTCCTGGTCAGAGCCACACTGCCTCAGGGTAGGCCACTCAAGGGGCCCTTACTGGTCTCGCCACCCCCAGGATTAATCACCTCTAATTCTTTTCAAAAATTGTCATCTTGCTAAAACAATCATTACAAATTATCTGCAGCAAACGTGAGCTCCACACAACGACCTGCTAATTAAAAAGTGCCACATTCACTTTATGCCACTTAACAAAATTGAGTCCATTCTGAATCCTGTCCCTTGGAAGGCCTTGGAAGACATCAGCTCCCAAATCGAGGCGAAGGTCCTAGGGGGGCCATCCAACCTTCCCCACACTGGGCAGACTCAGGGTCATGCTCGTACCTGCCAGCACAGGTGTATTCAGAGCCCATGTGTTCTTGAGCAAAGGCGGCAGGGAATAAACCTCGCTGTGGAATGCATCCCTCTCAGCCCCACCACATCCTGAGCAGGCACCGCTTCATCATCTCCTGCATGACATCTGCTCCCTAGTTTAGATGACGTGTGTGACCACCCCCCACCCTCCGTGGGGCTGCTTCTGCCCCTCACTCTTCACCTCCTAGAGCTCACGCCCCCCCACATCTGTATGGAGCCCGGACTAGAGAGTCCCAGGATCTCGTCAGTCTTAAGGCTGTTTGGTTTTGAATAAAGAATGTTTAAAAATAGATGACATGCTAACACTTAAACACAGATGGCTTCATGTGAAATCTGGATTTAAAGCTTCTCTTGAAAACTGGAACAGCTGGCCACACTGGACCTGCGTTTCTTCATGTGAAGGAGGTGGAGCGAAGCCCGCCCCTCAAACCCCCGAGGCGTCTCTGAGTTAGGCGCGGGGCCTCCCATTCTGTCCACACGCTTTATACTTATTTACCTCTGTGGGCAAGTGTCACTTTCAACCAACTATGTTTTTCCTTCAAAAATGGGAAAAAATTAAATAATGGGCATTAAGAAAAACATCGGAGTTATCATATGTGCCCACATATGAAGTGGTAATCTAACATTTGGAAGAGAAGTAATTAAACACGATTTAATGTGTTAAGTCATTACCCAGTCACGTAAGTTATACCATATCTATTTGAGATTTAGATTCAACATAGGTTTCAATATGTTGCACACATTTAATATATTTATTGTCTATAATGGATAGTTTTCTGTCCTAAGTTTATATGCCACATAAGTTACTGAAAACAACACTGTTGATTATTAAAATGATGAAAATGATGCATTATTCAGCTCTTTAAACATTTTCTGTATTCAGATTCTCTCCTTATTATCACAGGTTGCACACCTATAAATTCTGTAGTGAGTGATGGATTATTAAGTGTATTTTTAAACTTTGAAACTTATGATTTGCTGTTGTATCAAACCTGAAATATAGAAGAAAAAATGATTTCAGGGGGTGTATCAAGCAAATGAAGAAGAATGCCAGGAAAACGCAGATTAATGAAACAGCCTCCTAAATACGGCAGGTGTCTGATTTCATGTCATTTTTTATCCTTTTTACTCAGAGATTTCACATTTAGTTTCTGTAATATCAAATTAAGGGTGTGAAGCGATGCTCAGAGACAAACACTGAATCCTAAGCAGCTGTACTATCTACTCTTGTTAGGATTGATCTTTTCCTGAGATCAAATTTTAGCATTTTCCGGCATCAAAGCCTTTGCTGCAACCTTCAGGCCAGCAGGCCGGTGTTTCGATTGAAGCACATCAGCTGCGCTGTGCTCTCGGAACGCCGCTGCCCTCTGTGCAGATGGAAAGAAAGCATGTAGCTCCCCATCAGAAAGCCACGTGGCTTCCTCTCTCAGATGCAGCCACGCAGGTGACGAGGCGACAGGGAAACGTATCACCCCCAGGCTGCGCGCTGTGTCCTCCCCGGAGGCTGAAATGCACACAGAGCTGCTTGGTGGCCATTCCGCAGATGCTCTTTGACCTTCACGTATAATTGGATTGATTTTTTTTCCATTAACCACTTATCCTCTTTTCTTTTGTTATGGAAAGTCTGTATATTCTTGTGACTAAAACAGAAGACAAATTTTATATCGGTACTCGTACTAGTGAAAGGAGTTAACCTCTACTTTTCAAAACTGCCTCATCGGCCAACAGCAGTAATTATAATTCATTGAGCGTCCACTGTGTGCTGGCCACTTTAAACTCGTTATGTATGCAAATTACTGTCCCTGCTGGAGGAAATATTCCCCATTTCACTGGTGAGACTGAGACCGAGGCTAGAAGTTGTCACAGGGTGAGCGATGAAGCTGAGGTGGGACTACTACTGTGGCCTGTCCTTGGCCACATGGTCCTTGATGATGTTGTCTTTCATTGCTGGTGGTCTTAGATGCCACTCCTAACGCAGATGGGCAGTTGAATGGACACACTGAGCAGTGATTGGCCTGGTGGTTTTTAATAAAAGAATAAAATTTAAAATGAGAAAATGTAGGTTCTCCAACTTTTAGGTAAGCACAGCAACACCAAATGTCTTTCGCTAGTTTTAAAAAATGAAATCAACCTTACACATCAACCTAATTACCCTCCTAAAAATACATCGCTGAAATATTTTCAACGCGCACCAAGAAGGACGGGGAAGCCATATAATGTACAGATGGGCTGTGATTATCCCCGAACCCGAGCGTGGGACAAAAGGAAGCCGAACACCAGCTAAGCTACTGCTAAGTCAGAGTTATGCGTGTCATCAGGTGGCATTCTTGATAATGGCTCATAATTTTCAGTGTTTGGAAAACAATTTCCTGGGCAGATGCTTTTGCGTCGTCTCGGTGTTCCTGCCTCTGTCAAGCGGTGAACATTTTCTCTGGTTTATGCTCCCATGTGTGCCTCTTTTCCCGTCTTTCAAGATGATCACCGGGACCGTTAACAGACAAACGGGCAGCGATCCCGGCACATGGGGCAAACCAAGTCCGTCACCGGTGCCTGGCGCCTTGCTCAAAAGCTGAATTTATCATGAATCCCGTGGTCTTGAAAATTTAGTGTTAGTTGAAATTGGGCTTTTTGAAAATTATCTCAGAAAAACATTATTTAACATGTCGCTCCTTCAAGTTTGTGAAGCTGTGAAGGAGGCCACTGCCTATAAACCAGCTGATGCCAACGGCATGCGTCATGTTTGCTTGCGTTTCGAAGAGTTGTGAGTGGTCATCGAAACTCCCTTGCCGTATTTTATTTTAAATTGCCTTTCCAGCAGGTGTTAACTATTTAGAAGCTAATTATCCAGTTTATGGCTTTTCTTCACCTTCATTTCTTTGCATTTCTATAGTTTTTTTGTGTGCGAAGCAGTTAAAATCCCCCAAACTGTAGGGAATGGGCAAAGGAGTATATATTGATATATTCAGTTTTATTAAGTATACCTAGTTCTAATGAAAAGCTAGAGATTGTTGATGGTTTTAATGAAATAAGACTGGAAACTTGTACATTTAATTTATTTTGGTTATTTATGTGCCAGAGTAATGAAAAATTGTGTGATAAACTTTTGAAGTTAAAAGAAAGTTAATCCTAAAATTGTACTAGTCAATTAAGAAAGATTGAAATATTTTTGTGTATGGTGTAAGTTGGTGCTCGAGTTTCATTTTTTTGCAGGTAGCCATCCAGATTTCCCAACACCATTTGTTGAAGAGGCTATTTTTATTCCATTTTATGCTTCTGCCCCCTTTGTCAATGATTAATTGCCCGTAGAGACTTGGGTTTATTTCTGGGCTCTCTATTCTGTTCCATTGGTCTATCTGTCTGTTTTTATGCCAGTACCAAGCTGTTTTGATTACAGTGGCCTTGTAATATAGTTTGATATCAGGAATTGTGATCCCTCCTGCTTTGCTCTTCTTTCTCAAAATTGCAGCTGATATTCGGGGACATTTATGG